>OX371183.1:2125546-2503261 GCA_947310635.1 Leptodirus hochenwartii | reverse complement strand
TGCAGTTCTAAACATAGCACGAAATCTTGGAAATCACCAATTTTCGTTTATCCTTCACCTAATTCCTGGGGCATCCCGGAATTCGTAGCTTGCTGCCTTGTGCATGTTTCGGGTATTTGAGCAGCCGTCGTCAGTGTGCCATGCCGCCTGCATACAATCCGGGAAGGCGTCGTTAATCACTGTATCGATTGAATTCCTGCATGCCAGCGATGCAAACGGCAGATGGTCGGTCTTCCGGAGTTTACACATTGTTTATCGGCCCCGTGGACCACGACATACGTCCCAAAACACGTTCACGTATCGGCATCTTGACGAAATGACGAATTTCTAATCGTAAATGACACATACACTAACCCCGTAGCAATGAATACTAACTATATAAAGAAGGTGAAATTCATTGCGCACGTTCGATTACTGCTGTACTGTTATTTAAATTATCGATCGATTAACAGATATACTTCCCGTGAAACTCAAACAGCAATTATTATTCAATTTTCAACTCGATATCTCTTTAATTAATTGCCGACTCGTTGAAACTCGAGTAAAAACGACCGGTATTAGTATTAAACTAGCAAATACTCGTTAACTTAATTATCGCCAATAAATTGTGGACGGTGGTTTTTCCTGGAGAATGGGAAAGGATAGAAGCAAACAATTATCTTAACCCGAATAGAGATGAGAGTTACGCCAATAATAATTATAATTCAGAAAATAATGGTAACTTTAGACTAATGGCTCATTATGGCACAACTTTATTGGTGATTGATAGAATCCTATAGGTCGATGATAAATAAATTAGAGCTACTGTTAGGTAATTTTCAATGACATTCATTATTACAAGTGAAGATACCAAAGAAAAGTTCAACTACCTGCTTTATCATTTTATTGATTGATCATTTCACAACTAACGAAATCGAAGTGTAATTCTCATCACGTAATTCGGCATCGTCAATTTAGCAAACTAGTCCAAGTATAAATGAACAGAGACCGGTGGTCGTTGTGGCGGTCATCTGACGGCCCGTCACTCCAACATCAGCCTCCTCCCAACGAGAGCGGGGCCCTTAATTGGTGTCGGAGAATACCACGAGCCGCACAGAAGCACATCTGAAATTAAGTGCTCTTGTCCCGAAACAATTTCTCAACGTGTCTGCGCGGCGTGCATGCACGGACACGGACACAGTCAGTCGTCCGACAATGCGGCGGTCAGTTTTATGAATGGAACATGTCTGGTGCGCGTAACAGCAAAAGAAATAGGTATGGTTTAAATAGCCCACGATATAAAGATGTTGAATTGAAGTTTATTGATAGATTGTTGAAACATTTTTCACTTTCCCTGTGAAATTAGAGTTTTTTTCGTTGGTCCCTAACATCTTCGTATCTCTTAACCATTGACTCACCTTTCCCATGTCCACCAGTGTGCTCCAAGCGAAAATTATCTGATCCCTTCTCACCATCAACGAGTTGACCCAGACCTCCAGTTAGCATCGGATAGTTGGCGGATCCGCCTTGTACACTGTCCTCTCGGCCATCGTAGGTGCGATCAGATAGGTCTACTTCGGTACCACGGCGGTAACCTTGTGGCCCGGAGTAGCTTAGTAGACCCTCTAAAACGACAAGGAAATTTGTATACAGATAATTTTCTGAAATAATTGACTTGTGGGCAATTTCATGATTTGTTGAATATGTAAGATTTTTGCTTGCAACGTGACAAAATAAATTATCAAAGAGTTTAACACATCCGAATGTTAAACATTTAATTAATTAACCGCGCTTTCATTTTCATTTTAATATCCTCATTTCAGAATTCATGCCACTACCTCGCAATTCATGTTAACTTGCTATTGTTCATCAATTACCACCACAACCAACAATAGACTCTTGCGTTCCGTTATTCTTCTGGGGTAATTTTGATTAATTCCACGATGGATTATTACGTAACAATA
This sequence comes from Leptodirus hochenwartii, assembly GCA_947310635.1. Classification (NCBI taxonomy): domain Eukaryota; kingdom Metazoa; phylum Arthropoda; class Insecta; order Coleoptera; family Leiodidae; genus Leptodirus; species Leptodirus hochenwartii. The sequence goes on along the minus strand of OX371183.1, from coordinate 2,501,318 downwards.
TCATAAATCATTGCCGTAATGTATAATATCAGCCCTAGCTACGAGAATTACATGTCGTTACTCTTATTATTGCTCGGTGAAAAATGTAAGCTTGGTACGTAATGCATTAGGGCTGAATATCAATTTTTCGAGTTGGAAATCAACTGTATAAAGATTAGGAGTAATCAAGGTCTATTGTTAGGTTTATACGAAACGTATAAGAATGAGTAACTACTGTGTTAATTAAATAGAAACATACGATTTTTCGGATAAATCTCCAAAAGGTTGCAAAACCAAAACCGGGCTTTATAAATCTGCACGATAATCTTCTTGAAACATAATTTTCAGTACTATTATGTTCTATTCTAATTTTATTTATGGATATCTTAGCGTTCGATGCGTATCTGACAAATAAACCATTTTCTCTTATTCTCTCAGTTGTTCGCGAACACTAACCCGCAGAGTTTGTTAATACAAAGATCATTCCTCTCACTTCAGTATATCATCGTTCCATCATCATCGCACCCTGGGCACCCTCTAGCGAGTTCCTAGAGGACTAAACGAGCCGGTAAATGTATTATTATTTAGTCGACGCTAACTATGATTAATTGTCGGCTTCTTTGCCGACGCTCCGTTCCCGGTTCAGCACATCAGAACCATCGACGTAGTCAACGGTAGTTTTCAATCCCAGAAAATTTACATTTTAAGTTTGATATGTATCGATGTCCAGACAAAGAAGAAATGCTAATATTAACGAAGTACTAAATGATTGTAATTAGATTTAGAGTTATCCAAAGCGTTGTTTGTCAAATCAGGAATTCATCTGCGCCACTGGGATAAGAACATTTTGGTGTACCACCCGCTCAATTTGCGCCTCAACTAACCCCATACACTCAGTTCCGTTTGACTGCTTGATAACGGTTAATGCTTTTTCGGCAGCGTGTTTAACGGTTCTGTGTTTGAATTTACCAAAGGTACGCATAGAATCCGTCTTAGATAATATAAAAACAACTTTCGATATAGTTTATCTTACTATACAGCAACACTGTAATAAGGACAAATGTGGGTAATAAAGTGGATATAGTAAATTGATGGTATGGTCTTACGAATTTGCCAAAAAGTTAAATGTTAACCATCTTCTAAGAAATCGCCTAGCTGCTACTGAAGAGAGCACCCATCGAAACAGAATGGTACCATAAGTCGCCTTGAACGCTATATATTTTATTCCTACCTTCAATTACACCCTGCTTTTGTTTATGAGTACATGGAACGCTTATTACAGTAATAAGTGGTGCCCCACTGCGGTGATTAATCGACAATTTCCTTCCTTGCTCGAGTAAATAGTCTGTTGTATACGTATAAGCAACACAAGCTGCGAGGAAAGATCTTCTGTTACGTATACCAAAGCTTCCTGCCGTTCCTCTTGCGTCCTACTGCCGTTGTCCCGTGTCCCGTCGCATCCAGGTGCCCGCTGAGATGTTGATGATGACGGTGCAGATATAGCTATTGCTTATTAGGCGTTAGAGCGTCGATGTAAATCATAATTAGGAAGAGTTGTTTTAAAGATGATTCCAGGGCTAATTTTGAGAAACATTTTTAAAACGGGTACTATTTTAGCTAAACTAGCACAGCGCAGAACTTGAACGCGAGCAACATTTCTTGATATATCCATAAATAGAAGATGAAGAACTCTAAATTGAGCATATCTTGATGAAAACAATAAACGTGAAGTATATTTCATGACAGAAGAAGGATTTTTTAGCATCTGAAGCAACTTTGTTTTTACAATAGGATGCGATAACCTAAATCTCAAGTTCTGCAATCCGTTAAACATCGTTTAGATAAGAAGAGTCCCAGGATCTGTTAACGAAAATCATTCTTTCTTTAATCAGGTGGTTTCTTGGTTGACGTACAGCTGGTTCCCCTTGACGGGTTCATAATTAATAATCATTAATTAGGGGCGGCCGTCAAGCGCGAGAAGCTGTTAGGAAATAAATCGGCTCTAAGGAGATTTTAGTGGACTTTTTATGTAAATAATTTATCATAATTTGTTTACCAGGAAATTTGCGAGTTTGCCCTTTTTCACGGTTGACTTAAATTGCATCCAACCGAGAAATAAATCGACTGTATTTACTCAGGGGTTGTGAATAAATTATTTGCAGGAAATTGAAGAATAAGCCAGAGTAAGAGTTGATAAAATATACACCATACGGTAGGCTAATTAATAAAATTATTTTCCCAGCTACTCCAACTGTAATATCCATTTTATACCAGATTATATGTGCTTAAGTCCCATCCATCATACTAATAAAAATGTGCAAAGTTTGTCTGAAAAAAGTATGTTTATGCTTCGTATTATAGCTCGGCGCAATTCTGCGAACATTTTTATAATGATATATTAGAGTTGGTATTGCAAGTTTTCACCGAGAGATGCATATGAAGGGCAAATAGCTCACATTAAGGAACACACAGAAGGATATTCCTGAGGACATTATAAGCGCTATGTTACTTGCACGACTAACTAACTAGTATTACAGAACCATAAAGAATTATACTGTGTGTTTATTTATAATTAAACGTAATATTGATAGGATTTATATTTGAGATTATGTCTTCGAAATATATTTGCTTTTACTATTTCAAAAACTGTTAAGTTGATTTTTTTTTTGGAATTACATAAGCGATGCAATCAACTATATACTTCCAAAAAAGGTCAAATATATATTTCTTAAATTTCGTTAAATTTCTAGCAGTTTCTACAATCAGAAGGGCATCCTATATACCGTTATGTAACCCCCTGCCGGCTCTTCGTTGCGCAGAACACACATTATATGCAAAACACGCGCGGGAATGTAATTGTCTAATTGCATGAGCTGTCGCAGTCTTCTCTGTGCGAATACATTTCCCACAGGAATGCCAGCTATGTGTGTTTATGTGAACCATATAAGGATGTTGGTCGGTATATGCAACACACAATACATGGCGCACATCGTGGTTGCGGCGCAGATACATAATGTTAAGATAATTACAATACATCGCCCAATAGATGTGCTAATTGCCAATTATATGTTTCAAAAAATCCGTTTTGATTTCAATTTCGAAATTGTTTAAGAACCGATATTTCGAAATTGGTAAGGTATGATTAATTCAGAAAATTTAATGATGGATCAACATTTATCATAAGTTTATGAACCTAATTTCCCTTAAATCACCCTGTACAGTACGCTAGTGGTTTTACCCTATCATACCCCAGCATATATATATAGTGTCTTGAGATACAAGCATAGAATGCATCTGAGATAAGACTAGAGTAGTAGAGGGTAGATTCCAGACGTGCTTCAGGGGTCTGGAGAAGAGCCCCGAAGGAAACTACGAAGGAAATATCGCCTAGTTTTATATCTGTGTCGTCATCTCCTCTGCGGGCATCTTTGAGTATTATATATTTTTGTGAGATTTTTCATAAGCTTGATCATATATAACCGAAGTAAGATAAATTTTGAAGATAGTACAGAAATTTCTTAAAATTAAAATAACTAAATGCCTTTTTGAGCAGTTTTGGACCATCTCAGAATTTACATTATCAAAGCAAGAATTTATTTGTTTCTTCTGTCTTCCTATCTACTAAATTGGTTGATCGATAAAAATTCTGGAAATAGTACATCAAATTGATATACGAAAATTTTGCAACTTTTTATTGTACCATATATATAATAAGTTTGGACAATTTTGCTGTATTTAGAAGGGAAAGATATCTGGGCAAATGAAAAATAATCTTTCGAGGTCTTCAATTACTAACGTACAATTAGCCACTATCCCAACCATAAAAAACTTCCCAAAATTTCGCGCGCGTCCCGCAGAGGAAGCTATTCCTGAAAGTTGACCCACGTTGTTCTTTGGTTTTTTTTTTTTGGCCAAAGTTTGTTCCCTCGCATATTTAGTCGCTACGATGAATGGGCACAGCTCGGACCCAGTTTTAATTTCTTTGTGATTCAAAAGCGTATGCTTAATGTCCAGAAAGTAATTTACGACCAGAATTCGGTGCACATGTTTTCCTTCAGCGGACGATGCTGCGGTATGCCAGACCGTGGCCAGCGCTAGATGTGTCCCGCGCGCGTCGTGAAGAATTATAGTGCCAGAGTGCATGGGGTACATGTTCAGATAACTCTTACTCGCTGTACTGTGTTGTTGAAAATAAGAACTCCGAACTAAAGATAAATTATATTGTCGCAATTACATTAGCGGTAGTTTGGAACTGAAATAATTTTCGAAAGGACATCTGAAAGCGATTATTTAGTTCACAATGTCTCAAGTTCTATTTTGTTGAGTTTCCTTCTAGAGCTTGGAATGACTATAAAAAAATTAAAATTCTAACTATCCTGCGCCTCGACAATTATGAAATGGAAGGATTTTCTTATAGACTGAACAAGCAGCTACGTTCTCGTTTGCAGAACTACATAGGAGCGCCTGTACGGGACATGATTCATGGCCCCAGCAATAAACTTGTCGTTCATAATCCCAACATCTAGGTAATGGACCGTAATTACATTTATTTTTTCGTGCTTTCCCCAACTGCGTATTATACGTACTAGCTGCACTTTAAAACAACTACATCCTCAAAGGACATTTGAAGCTTTATGCACATACAAGCGATACATTAGCAAATGCACCATGGAAATATAACGTAGAAAAAAATACATTTTCATGACCTCATATGTTGATTTTAATATTTTTTAAATATCTACGACAGTACACTTTGAAACAGGATACGTAAAAAAATATATATATTTTTGGTCTAGCTATAAATTATTTTATTTTAATTTATTATGAATTAATTTATTATATACTATATATTTTTTTGGTTTAGCAATTGAATTAAAGCCGTTTTTTTTTCAGATGGCCATGCTAAAATTATACATTGTTTTTTATATTTTGCGTAATTTGATTTTAGAATTAAACTTGTACGTTCGAAATTATTTTTGTTGTTTAGATAATCAAAGACCGTACATGTTATTGTAAAAACTCGATAACATAAACACCGTCTTATCGTTTTATTTTAAATATATTGACAATGATTGCGAACAGATATTTTAGAGCTATTTCGATTGTTTATAATAGAAGTTACAGTACACTAAAGGCGAGTACCAATTGGAAGAACATTACCAAAAACGAAACATCGAACAATAATTTGAATATCACCCAAATACCGTAATTTGAAGCATTTAATAACAATATGCGCATTTCGAGGGCTATGCCCTCATCTTCAGTAGCACAACATAAAAACGAGATAAAATACCTCTGTCACTAAACCGTTGTCAATTTGAAAAATGGTGAAATTTGATCAATAAATCTTTCGAAAACACGAGTAAATGAATTAATTTTTAATTGAGGATTAGGCCATTTAGTGTCCAGAAGTTCAAACTATTTTAATATAAAAATATATACATGTTTACTTTTTAATTCGTTTTGTTTTCATTCATAATCTGTTGTTAAATCGTTAATACAGCGTTAAATAATTGTATAAAACATCACCCAAAATCCGTAACACATTTATTAGCTAGATGCGCATTTCGGAGGCTACGCCCCCATCTTCACTAGCGCAATAATAGACATAATCTAAATCATTCATAAAAACAAAAATGTATAAATCAGTATACAATATTTATAAGAATTTTTAATAATTTAAAAGATTTTGCCTCGCGTGACAATTTAAACCATTAATTAATAATAGCTAATCATTTGACACATCGTGTTATAAATGGCAACTCGCAAATGTTAATTCAATGCTTTAGTTACAAAATTACACGTCCGATTGGGACAGGTGCAGCTTGTTGGGTTGATAACCCCACCGCTCGGCATTGTAGTTAAAAGTACGACAGAAGAAGCAACGTAATTAGTGTAGCTCCACATTCTTCCACGATATTCCAGGAAGTACTGGACGTATCGTGCTGGGAGTTGTACCAACATGTGGCGGAGAATGTTGGGAAGAATTTGGCGTTTGTCTCATCCCCGGGGAACAAGTGGTTTTGCTGGGAGGAGTTGATACATTTGTTTGTGAGCCGGCATCATTTGTTACGGTTAGTGCATTAGAATTAATATAGGAATATGGTTCGCCTTGCTACATGCAGCGGATATGTTTGCGCAGACGCGCACGTATAATTCTGACATTTATAACCTTATGGAAATTACATTTTGTAAATAATACTTATTCTTGGTGCCATTCAAATTGTTTAAGTAGGTAATATAAATGCGTGTTTAACAATATTTTGGATAATTCATTTGTGGTGTTGCAGCATTTGGTTCAAATTTTATCAAATTATTCACCATAAAATGATTAAAGTTGAATCCCTTTTGGCGATGATGTATTGAATTTATATTGGTATTACTATAGCAAAATAGATATAAGTCAACAATATTAGTTGCTATTGCAAATATGCTATAAATCATTTCATACAATAATTTTTAATAATGCCTAATAGACTTAAATGAAGAAATGGAAATATTGTAACTATATTTTCCGAAATGGTTTTATAGTATTAAGATTTTGATTGGACTGAAGTTATTTTGTGAAATTTTGCTAACGCAAAAAGAACTTAAGTCAGAGAAACATGTTGTACGAAACTTTCATGAATATTAATGGTTATATAAAAGCTGTTTTCAAATAATTTTGTCAAGCCATAATGAATTTCGAAAATTTCGTCGATAACATATTAGGATAAAAAAATTCTTTAATGCATTTTTCGCATCAAATTTATTTTTGAAAATGAGAACATGAAAATGTCTACTTTGCAAACGTGTTTGCAGTTCTCCAACACGAAAAGCCTGATTTATCAGAATAAAAAATGTTTAATTCTAACAAGCACGAATATGATATTGTTAATGCAAAATGCACTTAAGTCCAGGAATTCAAAGTGTTTTAAACATTTTTTGCGGGTATTCACAAAATTGAAACGAACATACATTTTGAAAATATTGGAATTACAATTTATAACTAAAGATATCGGGTATGAGTATAGTTGAGGCATCTCAGACTGTTTTGAGAATATTAGATTAACAATTTTCTTCACTTACCTTCATAAATACATCCAAATACTTCCACCCTCATGCAGACAGTTCGTACATGATCGCTGTACGGCAAAAATCGTACCTTCGCAGCTATAATTGGCGGTTCGAATTTCTGCTCTACTACGGTGAAGGTGTTTGTGTTACCTTGAAGCAGCTGTAAATAAAAAATCGAAAGACTTCTTAAACCAAAGTAACATTTATTTTTATATCAAAAAATAAAATACTCGATAGAGTAGTTCAATAAGGTTTATGGCATGAAAAACTTTCGCTTATATGATCCACTGACTGTTGAGTTATAAAAGACGAAAGCTAGATTATTTTCATTGAAGAATAGTTTCAGTTGAACCCAAGCCACTTGTCTTTCTCTAATGACTTTTGAAGGTATCTCTTAGATTTCTTGTAAACGTTCTTATATGCAGAAAGTGGTGAGGAAACGAGTCGCTGAATTTGCAGATATCAAACAGGGTATGTAATAGGCTAATATGTGACTTAATATCCGCGACGCCGTCGTTAGATGGCAGCACTAGCGCCAACAGTCCGCAGATAACGAGGTGCACTGAACGGAGAAACGTATACAGAAAATGTCTTCTCAGACCGCGTCAGAAAAGACATCAAAGGCAAAACAAAGAGTTTACACTTACAGTAGCTAAGGAGAATTCTTCTCTCAGGCAGGGTTGGTATTAGAGAGATGCGCATACTTGAAAAACTAATTCCAACAGGAATCGGGCCAGAGGAATAAGAAGTTTAGGTGATGAACATTAGGGAATGTCATAAAGCAAAATTGAAGACGGTTATATGTGTGGGGAAAGCTTAAATTTGAAATCGAATTTATATGTTAGAAGGTATAACATAAAATAGTTTGGTACAGAATTTATGATAATATTATAAAATAGTCCATCATTCAGATTTATCCGTGTGTTGCTTGTGATAATTTATATTTACGTATCCGTTCATTTTCTGACACGCTGTATCCTGCGGATCTTGATGCGAAGACAATACCGGATGTTTCCGAAAGCCAATATATATATAAACGCGACGATCGAAATCGAATATTATTATATGAATTCTGTATTAAATAAGATGACGAGCGAATATTTAATTTACTTTGGCACTTATTTGTTCGATTATATTGCTGTTTTGAATTGGAATAATTTCTGTTCTTCTTAGTTAGCTACGTATTCTTCATGTAAAATTATGGTCATATCGTTCAAGGTATGATCCAAAACCATGGTTTGTTTTAATTGGTTCTTTCGTAGTTTACTGTGCATATTGTCCACCTGAAATATTCTTCTAGTTCGATATTGCACCGAGTGTTTGGCCTATATTTCCAGTGGAGTAACTAAATCAGTATTCGGATTGCGTTAGTCATACAGAAAACAATATATCAATCGGTGGTGGTGATGCCGCTCCACAGCACGTTGTACGAAGACGTACTGCCATCATAGATATGTGTTATGGAACACACATAGAAATGACTGCGCCTAGTTCCGACTTGCAGGCAATCAATTTGCTTGACAACCGTCCTGATTTTAGTTACACAACGATATCTGCATGTTGCACTGGCGGTTTCTTTCAAGCCCCCCCCCCCCCCCCCCCATGACCATTGAGCGCAACACCGTAGATATATAATTGTATTGTGATATTTTAACTAGACATCGCGATATAGATTGCGTAGCGATAGCACTCAACACGGTGTGGCGGCGGGCAAGTATGAGTTAAATGCATATGCACTCATCCTATCTGTTGCAAGTGGTAGAGTGAGAGCGACTGTATGCAGTATATCATCTGTTTATTTGGTTCGCGTATCGTATGCGCCACAAACAAAGTAAAATTGCGGGCCGGCTGCAATGGCAACGTGACGTCACGATGCTTCTATAGCTAAGAACATATCGTTGTTTTAAGATATTCCGAGCTGCAATTCTTTAGCGTCCCAACAGAGAAGCCTAGTATAGTATACAGTAAAATTGATATAGAATAGCCAGATAAGACAGTTGCATTGTTCTGTGTATGTACGATTGTGCCACGTGTTTCTCCACGAATATATTTAATAGAATTAATTTAATAAAAACGAATAGTGTTAGTTCTTTATTGAAAACAGAGTTTTGTAGACTTTCCCTTGGGGACAAAGTAACAATTAAACAATTAGGTACGCCTGATATTGCCTGATTTAAATTGATCACAAGCTTGTGCAAGGAGTGTTTATAATAGAGCGGAATAACACATTCAAGAAATGATTTAATTTAATTATTTTGCATCCAGTTTAGGTAAGATTTCTTACTATTATGTTCCTTTTTAGAATTGAAATGTCAAGAGCCCGCCACTGGCACGTTGGGTGGCATATTATAACGTCATGTAGTCCACCATCGCAAATATCAATGATCGATACATTTACGATTGTTGCGATATTATGTATCGGGTGATTGACTAACAATTAGATCTCACAGGATGAACAAAGCGGTTCGTCTGCAGTTGTTGTAGGTGGATGCTCAGAGTGGCACAATAGTTCGAACTAAACAACAAGTTCCAGTGAATTTGATGAATTAGAAATTGTTTTATTGACAGTTTCCCTATTCAGGATATGTTTTGAAGTTTCGTCTTCGTGAATTTCTCTAGTTTCGGTTCTTCCATTTAGGCTCGCATTATTGTCAATTTTACAATTTGTTATTGCGTATCTCTTCCACTTCTTCATTTTGTAAATGTTTGGCATCAACAAATCTTTTTACGCCCCTCTGCTATCATTGCGAACCATGCAACAAACAATTTACCAGCTTTACAGGTCCTTCGGCCTTTCAACAGCCACATATATAAGCGATGGAGTTCTGCACAGTATTCTTCTCTTAATCCGCTTAACGAACGAATGGAAGCATCTTATCGAATTAGTGATACATTAAGTAATAATTATCGTATCAGGACTTACGTTATTATATAAAAATTAGTGTATAAATATTAAATGAATTAATATTCGTTGTTTCGGTGTGAAGGATGGAGGATATGGTGTGTTTTTTTTTATTGGTCGATATATTAATCATCTTATAAATGATTGTGAAATCTAAAAGTTCTTTTGGCTCATTGATTAATCGAAGTTGATGTGATATTTTGTCTTATTTATTTTCTTATATGGGATTTCCTTAAACCCTTTTCATAAATATGACAAGATATGTCCCCCAATGTCTGCGCATCATTTGAATGCAATTGGTATTCAAACTGGAGCACCTCAATTCCAGTCTGGCGGACGTGACATATTCTTCGACTTTATACCGTTGCCCATTCGCACCATATACAAAATATTTTTACAACACTCTTCTCTAGACTCGAGGATATTGCCGCCAAGATAAAATCCGAAATAATTTCTAGATATTTGATGCGTGTCTCGACTTTGTAAACAATATGCTGATATAGGAACAGCTGTTTTGCATTAATCAAATTTTATAGTTTCACAATTGAAAAAAAAATTCAAACGTCACCCATTTGACTTGGTATAAATATTCTTACAAATGTTTTTCCAGAATTAATGTTTTGCATACATTCTCTTCTCTTATGATAGCTTCTATTCTCTTATTCTCAAATTTGCGCTGTATGTTTATGCGATGGAAAATTGTATAATTAAAAAGAATTTTCATAAAGAAAATATAGTACTGCAAAGAATATGAAAAAAATATTAAAGTACTGAACTTTTGGTCCCCTCAATTATATAGACGAAACAATCCAAAATCAATAATGGATAATCTTATTACGTGATGAATTTTTAATGTAGCTTTCCGATCGTATTATAAATTTGAATGGTGGTATACAAATTTTGAGTCAGTCAAAATGCAATCTGTGGCAAAATGCCTGAAATATTGACTGTTTTCGTACAATGCCCGGTTTAAGCCATTATTATTGCTCAACATGGCAAAAATCTGGAATATTTCTAGTCGTTTTTATTGAGGTATGTCTATTTTATATATGGCTAAACATCAACGGTTATTTATTGGCGATACGATATTTGCGTGCCATCGCATTTGTGAAGCGAAATTATATATACAAAGTGTTTTTAAAATTTGGTTACGATCAACAAAAATTAATCGATATTCTTCTTCCGTGTATTATGTGAAATATTGCATTCATTTTGAAATTGTTACTATATTTCTACGGTGCACAGATTGCAATCATTAAAGAATAAGTCAAAAAGTTTGCTTTGGAACATTTTACTTTACTTTATCACCAGTTAATTGTATAAATTACTAATGCTAACTCTTTGCCAATTAGAAGGATTGTGTATATAGACATCTGTTGTGGAATAAATATATAGTAACTATCCCAAACGATTGGAAATTTTTGGAATAGATTTTCGTAGACTGAGTTGTTTCTGTTTTTCTATTTTGAATTCAGCCATCAGGATGTTCTATCGAGTAGAGCTAAGTTATCCATTCAGTAAATTGCATTTGAAGAATAGTCCACTCGACAATTCTCCTTTCCTTTCAATATTCTATCCATCGAACAACTATATATCGACGATTTTCTTTTCATCACTCTAAAACACCAATTACTTCTTAAAGAAAATATATCACGAAGCGAATTGCGCAAAAATTTCTCTATAGCTGATATCTAATTTACAAATCGATTTTAGATTTTAGACTAACATAGGATCGAGAAACAGCATCTTGTATATAGCTTTTTAGCTCATGTTTCGTGCAAACCATCATCCATCATTGCTAGCGCCAATATCGGCCCTATTTTGACCGAACCATGCTTTTTCACCACAACATTTCCACGTTGGTACACTCGCTAACGTTTTCGCAACGTTTAAGGAAATAACACATGGATTTTACAGCTTTCGAGCAGTATTTGTACGTTTAAGGAATCCTTCGGTCAATTTTTGTTTATCTTTTAATTCAAAATAGATAGATCTGCATAGATATAAATTCAAATATGGTGAGAAATTATTTTATAAAAAATCGACGGCATTTTATTGAATGTTTCCTAACATTTCAATAATCTGCCAAATCGATTTGGAACTACTATTGTTCTTGTAAGTTTAAACTGCGCTCCTAGAGGAGGAGCACAGCACTATCCAGAGGGCGCTCCAGTCAATACGTTGCGATCCAATTTTCCAAACGAGCCAAAAACTAATTTACTGCCAGACTTCATTAAGCGATTTTCTTCTTGTTCTTCGTTTGTCGTGAGGCGTGGCCTGCTATTGCTACAAGCTTGTGAAACGACAACGTAATCCGTTTCGAGTGCTAAAAGCTCACTTCCGCCCAAACTTATACATACATGCTAGTTTGAAACGGATATATATTGAAGTTCGTAGTTACTTTCGACGGTCTTAATTTTTTTTTATTAAAAAAAAACATTGATTTACATCCATTTAGAAAAGTAGAAACTTTTCCGATATAATGACCAAGTCGCAATAAATTTTATAATATTTTGATAATGGGCTTTAAATTATGCTCTTATACTAAGCGCATATAACTATTGCAATTATATAGCACAGCTAAATTAGCATAATTAATATATATATCGTAATTCACAATAAGTTATTAGCAAAACGACGATAAATTGCAACATACTCTTGTATTTCTGTTGGACCATGCAACCGATTTTAAATGTTTACTGCACTATTAATGTTAAAGTGAAAAATGAGCAACCTCATAATGCAGTGTTTCATTCCAACCTCGGAAATGTAGAATAATCTGAATTTATAATACGCAAATTAGAGTCTATTGTTCTATATATTGCATTTAGTATTATATATAAATGAGCAAACGCTCTTCCATCAAATCATTTCGTTCGAACTAGGAGTCCAATAATTTAAGCAAATCTTTAATTTAGTAATTAAACAACAATCAATAGTAACGCATTATAATATCTAATTTATTCATAAATCACGTTATGTGAAATATATCTCATCGAAAAGTATAAACTTTTGCATGCAAATTTATAGTTGGGAACCTAAAAATGCATAATTTACGTTTAACAATTCTTTATAAGTCAACTAGTTTTTTACTTTTATTGTTAAACTTTCATGATGCCACTATATTAGTTGAAATCTTTACAACGGTTTGGTAATACATTAACTTATAACCAATTCTGCAAAATTTACGATATTTACAACCAACAACAATTTTTTTTGCAATTCTCTTCGTTTTTTAGCGACTCGAAGAGCAATTAGATTATAATTGACATATGTAGGAGTGTGTGAATCATACATTTCGTTGAGAAAAATTGTTTGTTAGTTCCATGAGTATCATCGTTATACATAACCTTGCTAACATAGTAATAAGGTAGGACACTAGAACGATAGTAGCGCTACTAGTGTGCATCTGCAAGACTATCACTCGTGCTCGTCGTATTCTATGTAAATGTCACAATTTAAATATTTACACAGGGAAAGAATGAATATTCGTATATGTTGCTGGCGGTATAGAGTACGCGGAACTTTTAATGGGATTCGTTTTTTTTTTCCTTCAGCTGGTGGGTTATTAATTATGTATTATGAAGTGAGAGGCGAAAAACATGCTCGAACTGAATGAGATATGATTGCCAAGCCGAGGGCACTGAATAAAGAAAATTAATACCTTAATCCTGTTGTATAGGACTGAAATGGTAATGTGCGGGGCCATTTTTTTCTTAGTTCGCGATGATGTTTTTCATTCATTAAGCTAATGCATAGATAATATGGGCAGAGATGGAGGACTCTCCCAAGAATTATTAAATCTTCAATGTCAAATTGGAAAAATATTAATATATTTCGCGCGCGTTTGCAATTTCTTACTGAAATTTACAAGGAATTATTTCGAAAGTACAACTTTTTTATAAAAAATTTGCGTTGGTATCAAAAATTCATTTTCAACAAATTGAATATTAAAAAGTATATATATCAAAAAATGACACCACAATATCATTATTATTTGGTATACACAACAATGCCTCGTTATTTCAATATTCTCGTTACAATTAATTCCAAATCGCAAATGGAAATGAGTATTTCGATTTATATATAACATATTACACTACATTGGTAGTATAAAATGAATTTCGGTATACAAAACAGAATATTATATTATTTTACGTACCCTCGATACAATAATGTCAACCACAACGATCATCGTTATCATATAATTTATAGATTAACACGAAAAAACAAATGAAAAGATTTACAACGTGCCGTATAAAAATATTTACTAGCGCATATCATCTAAAATATATAAAGGTGCTTTTTAAACGAAAAAAACAATGCTAGAATCGAAGAGATACTTTTTTAACAGTTGTAATATTTTGTGGAATGGATGTATTGTAAATATTAATTTAAATTTCTAAGAAAAGCAAGTAGACCGACGTTGATATAAAAAAGTCTTTGAAAATTATTTTGAAATCGATTCAAGCATCTTCAGTAAATCAGTTTGCCTTAATCTGCAGACTATTAACATCATCTAAAATACATCAAGGTGCTCAAACAAACGTAAAATCGAAGATATACTTTTTTTAACAGTTGTAATATTTTGAGGAATGAGCCAAATGGATGTATTGTGATTATTAAATTAAATTTCTAAGAAAAGCAAGTAGACCGACGTTCATATAAAAATTAGTTAAAGAGTCCGCAATCCTAAAGATTGGTTGGAAACAGCACGCCATGCCGATCTATCCTGAGCTAATCCCTTCATCTCCCTATAGCTATTCATCTCAACGTCTTCAACTATCTGACTCACATACTCCAATCTAGGCCTACCTACCCCTCTCTTTCCCTCCACTCTAACTTCTATGATCAATTGCATAATCCCCTCATGCCTAAGAATATGCCCTACTAATCTGTCTCTCCTACGCTGTAACACTCTCCAAATACTTCTCTTCTCCCCTACTAACTCTAGTACAGCTTCATTTGTTACTTTATCTTCCCAACCAATCCTCATCATCCTCCTATAACACCACATTTCGAATGCTTGTAATCTACGCTTCTCTTCCTTTCCTATAGTCCACGCCTCACACCCGTACAGTGCTACACTCCAAACATATACCTTCAGTAATCTTTTTCTAATACCCAAGTCAATATTTGATCTTAAAATCTGTTCCTTTTCTACGAATGCCTTCCTACCCTGTGCTATCCTACACTTTATATCTACCTTGCTTCGATTATCTTTTGTGATTCTACTGCCTAAATAACAAAAATCTGACACTTCTTCGATTCTATTATCTCCTATTGTGATCCTCATTTTTCTACTGCATTCCTTTTTGTCACACCTCATCACTTTAGTTTTACCTATATTTATTTTCATGTTAAAATCCCTAGTCAATACTGCCTGCATACCATTCAATACCCTTTCTAAATTCTTTTCGCTTTCTTCCAATATAGCTATATCGTCGGCGAATCTCAACATATATATTTTCTCTCCCTGTACATTCACACCCACACTATACTCTTCTTTTACTTTGTTTATTGCATCTTCTATATATAGATTAAATAATACGGTGAAAGTGTACATCCCTGCCGAACTCCCTTCCCTATTTTTGCTACCTCTTCTTCCCCCTCAATTCTAACTAAAGCAGTTTGGTGTTTATATAAATTAAAAATTATTCTCCTATCCTTATAATCTATACCCGTTTCTTTTAAAATTCTAAACATTATGTCCCAATCTACATTATCAAATGCCTTTTCTAAATCTACAAAAGCTATGCAAGTTACCTTTCCTACCCTCATTCTTTTTTCTACTACTGTTCTTAGTGCTAAAATCGCCTCCCTCGTCCCTCTGTTTTTCCTAAAACCAAACTGATCTTCTCCTAGCCTTTCCTCTACTTTATTTTCTAATCTCCTATAAATAATCTTTAGCAATATCTTCGATGCATGTGATAGTAGACTAATGGTCCTATAGTTCTCACACAAATTAGCTCCTATTTTCTTCGGCATTGTTACTATTCTACTACGCTGAAAATCCTGTGGTACTTCTCCCTTCTCATATATTTTACAAACTAACCTGTATAATCGCTCCTGCATTTTTTCCCCTGCGTGTTTTATTAATTCGGCTGGTATCATATCAATCCCCGCTGCTTTGTTATTCCGTAAATCATTTAATGCTCTATGAAACTCTGACCTAAGTATGCTAGGACCTAAGTCATCCTCATCTATCTGTTCCACACTTTCTAGCTCCTCCATGTCCTGCCTATCTTTATATAAATCTTCAAGATACTCCTTCCATCTTCTAGCTTTTTCCTTATTTTCTGTGAGTTCCTTACCCTGCTTATCACATATAATGTTACCCTTTGGTTTTACTTTAGAAAAATGTGACTTAATTTTCCTGTAGCCCAAATCTACTTTACCTCTTCTCATATCATCCTCACAATTTCCTTTTATCCACTCTTCTTTCGCTAGCTTGCATTTCCTATTAATTAAGTTCCTTAGTTCCTTATATTTTTTCTGTCCTGCTTCTGTGTTTCCAATTTTAATTTTCCTTCTTGCTTCTATCATTTTAACTATTTCTTCCGTGATCCATTCCCTCCTACCTTTCATTTTCTTTGTGCCTAATACTTCATTTGCTGCTGTAGTTAACCCATTTCTGATTTCCCTCCATTCGCAATCTATGTCGTTCCTAGATGTTCCATTAGCCATGATTTCTACTTTCTGCTTGTACTTTTTACATACATCAGCTAATTTTAACCTATCCACATCTACTCTGACCTGTTTAGACTTCTGTAATTTCTTGAATTTGACCTCTGAGTCCAGGACTACTAAATTATGGTCACTATCAATATCTGCTCCAGGGTAACTCTTACAATTCTTAATCTGGTTCCTAAAATCTTTACTAAATTCCTTAATACTAACTATATAAAGAAGGTTAAATTCATTGCGCACGTTCGATTATTGCTGTACTGTTATTTAAATTATCGATCGATTAACAGATATACTTCCCGTGAAACTCAAACAGCAATTATTATTCAATTTTCAACTCGATATCTCTTTAATTAATTGCCGACTCGTTGAAACTCGAGTAAAAACGACCGGTATTAGTATTAAACTATCAAACTAAAATCTTTAGGATTGCGGACTCTTTAACTAACTAACTTTTTTTAACAGTTGTAATATTTTGAGGAATGAGCCAAATGGATGTATTGTGATTATTAAATTAAATTTAAAAAAAAAAGTACGTGGACCGACGTTCACATGGACAAGTCTTTTTAAATCCATTCAAGTTTTCGAAGCGTCTTCGGGAAAGAAATCTGTTCGCTTCAATCTTAACATTGGATCAATTGCGGCAATGCACAAATATTGTGTATTTCGGTGGATATCAGCCGATATATAAACGCGACATTTATGCACATTTTATATGGTGGTTGTGCAGTTTTAGTGTGGCAATGTGACCCGAGGCGTTATTACCAACGTAACGGCTTTAATATCCGCCGATATACCACTCTCATATAGCCCAACAATGAGATTTATAAATTAGAACGATGTAAACTATATGTAGGATAATAACCCACAACGATCATAAAAATGTGATAAAATGAAGAGGATGTGTTCAGTTTTAATCTGTGCGTAGTTGAAATATGATTTTTAACAATATCTCGGTTTTATTATTAAAATATTTCCAGTATAAAGTGCACATACTCATAAATCTTCAGCAGAAGTTCTGTTATAACACTACCTTATCATCATACGCAATTTTTTTGCCGATCAAACAAAGTTACGGTTATATTACCGATTATTGTTCTTCAGATTGATCGCGAACGATGGATTTCAGCTGCATATATATTCTGCAAAGCAAGAAGACCTCCTGACTCTTGCTTTGCGAACCAATGTATTAGTTTTACATTAACTATTTAATATAAAGTAAATACCCGAACCGATATAAAATACTTCACGGCAGTTTGTTAGAGATAATTTAATTAAATAGCTACCTCAGTTTGCATACGTGTATTCTTCAGTATCCTCATATATTGGCTTCGCTTTAAAATAGCAGATTATGCCACGAAGCGGAGACTCTAGGAGTTCCTGTCCATAATATTTCGCCTCTGTTGGAAAGTAAGGGCGAAATTCATAACTTTATAAAAATGCACGGACGCGATAAACTTTATCTACAGGCTCTTATAGGCAATGCTTTGAAAATCAAATATGATTATATACACCGTGTCTAAAGGAAAAGATATATGATGAAAATATTTAATGATGCTACGCAAAGCCCTTTTTTAATTTTACAATTTGCATAAATTACGCTATGCTGAAAAGGCGGTATATTGCTCAAATAAATTATATCACGTATTTAGAATATTAACTAAAATTTGTTGTAATTTCTACAAAAACATCCTGTATAAATACAATACCACTCGTAATGCAATTTGAACTAATTTTATGTCCAGATTATTATTAAATTTTTATTATTTTACTAATGGCAATTTTTTGTTATGTGACATATTAAAATAAAAATCTATTTATTAAATTTAAATATTCAGACAACTATTTTTGATAATCTTCAATAATTTTGTTGTAGGAAATTGATTAAAAGCATTGCATTGAAAGCATTGCAAACTACAATTTTAATATTAGCATGCATACTTAAATGCAACTCGTGAATTTTATTGGATTATAGATTTAAAAGGATCCAATAACGTTGTTTAAGAAAGAAGTGTTCATACGGCAATCTTAGTGCAATTTTATACCAGCACATATTGAATCTTGAGTCTCTTAATCGAAAGCTATGTGAGCTTTCCTTTCCTATTACTATTTTTTTTTTATATAAAATAAAGACGTTCTGTGTGTATTTTTATCTCATCAGACGACGAAGAAATAAAATGAGGAATAAATTATTAATAATACAATTTGATTTTTAAATAAATTCTAGAGTTTTATATTAATAAATATATTTTCATAAATCTGATTCAGGCAGTGAAAATACACGCGGTGTGAGAGATCAACGAAATAAATCTGATACAGCTGAGCTATCAACAAATAGAAATGCACCCACTAGTGCATCATACACAAAATTTACATTCTTTCAAACTGCTCATCGCGAATTTGATAAACAATTTATCAATAATCCGCTAGGTACGGTGTGTTCCATATGTGATCGAATATCGAATAAAAAAAATCGTTAACAAATGGAAAAAAAAGCAATGCATAAAATCAACTATTCCTAGGAGCTAAGAAGTTTCACTTCTACCGCGCGAGAGTCACGAATTTTTTTTTACAATGTTGTTTAAAGTTCATTATTTCTTCGGAACGAAATAGAAAATTTAATCATGGACAAGATTAACAACCCAAAGCAGGTAAAGACGTAGAATGTTAGTTAATGAATATTTCTTATATTCCAGTTTTAAACTGGCTATCTGTATGTCTTAATCTAAGCTGTGCGAAGAGTAAACTTCATCACCTATATATTTATGAAAAAGTCGCAAATAAAGTAACCGGAGTAGGTAGGTACATCCTTCATTCGTGATTTCCATCCACTTCATAAACGCTGGCTGGTATAGTGTATATGTACTTACTCGTACAATTTAGTATGCTATTCGAAACGTTGCGGATTCATCTGCAAGTGCAGCTGCAGCTGCAGCTGTTAGTAGAGAAGCAGATATTGAAACAGGAAACTTTGCTATTGGGGATTAATTCCAATAACGCGAATCGTGTTTTTTTGGTATCGTAGGATAAATGTTAGAAGAAGGATTTTTGCATAGGAATAAAATTAATAAATACTTTCGACTTTATTAAATAATAAGAGGATTTTTTTAAATGCATATTACAAAAAGTACATTAAAATATTTGTTTATGTAAGATATAAAACCTCTTTCTGTTTTTATATAAAAAGCTATCGCACTTTTTGATAAAGTTTAATATGGGGATTTTATTCTCGGAAAAATACAAACACAGCGAACTAGAAAATATTTACAAAGTTCTTGTAGTATACAACTGCAATAAAAAGAATTTTTCTTGCGAGAGCACAAATCCAACAGAGCATCAAATTGATATTAAAACTTTAGAATATTAACTAATATAATATTAAAAGTAATATTTAGAGTACAAATAAATCAAAGAATAAAAATAGTACAAAATACATGCGAAATTAACAAATTTGCAAGTAATATTTTCTTAATTCTTAAGATATTCTAAATTCCACTAAAACGCCAACTCACCCCTTTGCCTTCTCGACTTCGCCACCTCACCCATTCCATTAATTCTGGCCTCCAGTATTCCATCAAATACTCTTCCGCATACTCTTGCCCTTGCCCATTCCCATAACGGCCCTGGGTCTTCGCGCCACTGATTATGTGTAGCCGAGGCCCTAGGTCCACTTCTAGATGCTCTTTGGCATCCCTAGACACCATGTGACGGGGACACCAGGCCCCTCCGTATTTGTTATGTTGAAGCCTGAAAGAAACAATCTTAATTAATTGACTTCTTAAATTTAGCTCATTTCAGATTAAATAGAAAAGTAAACGTGCTGTAGCCGAGCATATTTTTGATTAACTCAGGTCATAATATATCAATCACGATTCGTGACGCAGGTATTTTATTTAGTTTTTGTCTTGTGCTACTGAAGATGGGGACATAGCCTTCGAAATGCGCTACGTAATGCTTTAAGTTGCAGTATTTGGGTGATATTCTATACAAATATTATAAAAGTAGACGTATAAGTTTAAAAGTGTAACATTCATCATATAGATTTTAACATTGTCTTCTGATAAAGTCTTCTGATAATACATTGTAAAACATAAAACATTTTTTTTGTTAAGTTTTAACTCGCAAAGAACGTAAATGAATTAATTGTGTAATAGGAAAGTTTTAAATATCTATAGTTTATGGGTTTTTAATGGGTATATTAATATTCAATAAAAAAATATGCATTGTTGATTTTTTGCATGAAGTACAAATTAATTGGCTCATATATTAATTAGTTTAAAGCGTATTGTAACTTAAAATGGTAATACTGGTGGAATGTTTGTCATACAGCGAATTAAAAATTATTAATTCATAATATTCGATGTTCATGTTACCTCGATCACATATTGCTATAGCTTTGTAATCGACAGTGTTGCTAAATTTTATTTATATTGTATAAAACGGATTATGTTAAATTTGCGTGACTGCATAATTGAATTTCAAATGATTAAATTGCGGAAAAATTGATAGTTAATCGTAAAAATAATATTTCACTTTTGTACAAAACGGTCATATTTATTGTACTAGAAAAAATATTTTACTTCGATATTGTTATGCCATTTTAATCAAAGGTTCAAGACATCTTAAGATATAACACCTCACATCATATATAGATACTTCTTCTCTAGGCCCATCCCTTCGTAATTTATTATATTAGAGAACACTGTTTTATTCACAAGTACAGCAGTATTAAACCACTATTAGGGCATGTGCCTATCGTTCTTCGGCAAAGTTGAATTTACAACGGGACGTCCCGTGCAATTCCGATAAAAAATTTACGACTGTACGCCGTCGTTTTTACGACTGTTAATGTTTCTACTATCCATAACACATTGCCCTATTAACAAATACAGTGTCGAAAATGCAAAACTATTTTATATAGTACAAATACGATTTGGCGGAAGAATGGATTTATTGATTCAGGTGTTCTTATTGTCAATAAATCTATTCTTAACTGTGGTATGTTTTTCTAAATTATTTGAATGTGAAAACGTGTATTTTTATATATATCCCTTATAGAAGATTTATCATCTTATGCACGTTTATCATCAAGAACAGCATGTGAGGAAGAGTTGGCAATGTCCATTCTCAAACTTTGAAAAAACATGAACCTGTTCGGTATATCTTTTACATTTCTGTACCCTGTATATTTTCGTATTCATACATTCTGGCCGATTCCAGATAACATCTAACATTCGCATTAGTTCTATCTCATTGCGCCATTATCTGACTATTCCTCGCGGTGTACATGTGGCGCCCTCTGCCATAAATGCGTGACATATATTCCCTCGTTCGTTAACAGAAAAAAAACCCTTTTCTAAAATCATAAATCCCGTCCGAAACAATATCATTTGTCCCCATATATCTTCCGTCACAAATAAAATATGTTACGCGAGATTAGTGGCGATATTCATCGACGTAACTAAAAAAATTTTTTTTTACGAAGTTGCAAATTACAATTGATAACTAACAGTAACATTTATAGTCTAAATTTTTTATATTAAACTTTAATAGTCACACAGATAGTTTAAATATCTTCTTCGCGATTAAATTTGAGTTTGCGATTAAAGGCCTTATGATAATTTTTAAACAACATATGTAAGAGGATAATAAAACAATAAGCCAATCATAATGGCATGACAATCGTTGAATTTATTAAAAATTCTATGAATATCGTAGCGGACAACCCTGCGTAAATCGCCGTTGTAATTATCCTTTGTAAATTTGCGAATACTAACTAATCCTTTACTATATTAATTTAAATGTACTATTAGCTATTATATACACGGTCGTGCGTACAATTTCGTTTGACATGTTAAAGCGGTAGTCTTTCGATGGAGGAGGATACACCTACATTAGTGAAATCGCAAATTTAACATTTCTAATATTGCACCGAAACGAATATTAATTATCACGTGAATATCAGCAATTAATTAAACATTTTTCCTTTTGCAAAACATCCGCACAGATTGTGCGGAATGTTAAACCAGATATCATGTAAAGTCTATAAATTACCTGGAGGATAAACCTAACCAAACTGGCTTATCGTTCCTCCTGCATGTTCTATGGGATTTGCACAATATACAAACTGGCATTGTTACATATATTACTTTTTTCGTTCTCTTCTATATTTTATATTGTCCTGCGAACCTATCATGCACAAATATTGGGAAATTTGTACGAAAAAATAAATAATAAATCTCCGGGTATTATATAAGGTGGAAACGGTAAATCAATTGTGTCGATGGGAATAATTTGTAGATTTTCACCACTGCACCGATGAAAGAAAAATAGCAATGAATTGTGTAAAATATTTATTTGTAACGCCTCGAGCTTTCTAACGAATATATTTTTTGCGCGGTTAACTAGAGGATAAATATATTAAAAAAAAATTGTTTACATACCATTAATTCACATAAATTCCATTCGTGTTTTTTTATAAGAAATGAAAAGAATTTTTTGTTGTTACAATTGTTAGGGATACAAGATTGTTTGTACAGCGGTCAAGTAGTAAATAATTCTGCTATTTCTCATTAAAATTACTCATTAAAATATGATCGCTCTTCTATGACACGGTGAATTTCCTTTTCATACCTGATCCCTCAATTTCTCGAGTTACGAAATTTATCTTTTATTATTACCCGAAGAAGAAAAACAGCGCTCATTCCATAGTCCTTATCCAGCGAGTTCCATCGTATACATTTTTACTACCAAATAATATTCTTTACCGCCTCACTAAAGTCTTCGCTGTTATATATTCTAGGATTTCATTGTCATGTACGCCTCTTCATAATCTATCTAAATATAAAATGCAGACCTGTCTGGAATGAAAACACTTTCGTCGGTCCAATAGAATAATTTATCAAAAAATCTAGTGATAACTTCTAAATAACATTTGTTGTTTAACAAAATCGTATCTTGTTTAACAAAAAAAATCTTACCTGCCACGATGTGGCCCGACACTAGCCGAATCATAAGATGAGCTGGCAGATATGGCGGTGTCTTTGATAGCTCCTGATTCCATTCCAAGAGCTGCGTTGCAATTGCCTGAAATAAAAAGACGGCCATATAAAGTCACTTTTTTTATTGTCTTTTGTCGTTTTTTTTTATTAGAAAACTTTTAATCCACACAACAAAATGGATTATTATATCAGTATCGCAAAAATTTCTTAGGTTTCATTTGAACAAAAATTAAGGTAGATATAAATGAAGATATATGAATGTAGATATATAATATCGAATGAAGAAGATTTTAGTCAAAGAGGAGAATAAAATTTTCGAGTCTTGCAAGTTAGGGCAATAAATTTCAAAAGTATTTTTTTCGAGGAGCGTGTATTTTAAACATCTCGAAAGATATCATCGGAATGTAAATGTACATATTTTCACAATAATGGTAACGCTAAACTATAACATTAATACATTGTAATTTCGTATTGAAACGTAAATTTTTGGCTAAATATTGCATTTCGACAATTGATTGTTTGCGTGTCAATTTGCTGCAATGAAAATCAAATATTTTCGTTCTTGTTTAAGAGCCATTTTATTGGAACTTGTATTCGTAGCGATTACATATAGAAATGTAATCATTTTCTCATTTATTATGCCGTTAATAAAAAAAGCTAGCACATGCAAAACAACGCGTGCTTTCTGAAGAGCTACAATTTCAAATTAGGTAAATTATATACGGCGGAATACTGATCCGATTTAAGCGCAACATTTTGCTACAGCATAAAAATTCTTAGCAATAAATCAAACAGTCAAATGTCCTGAAAGAGATAGTATGTTCTGATCTTAAGATCAAATGGAAATCAATAACTAAAATCTAAACGTCGCTCCTTCGCTGCTGAATTTTTAAATTGTATTTATTGCATGTACAATCTTTTAATTTTGGCATTTACTTATTTTTCATTAACGAGCTACCTTCGAATTTTTCTTATTTTATAGCGAACGTGCTATATGTTTCTCTTTGTATAACATTTCGCTCTGTGTTCTGTAATTTCACATCGCTGCATAAAAGAGTGTTGGGTAACTGATTTTCTTCTATATATCGATTTAACAATGCTCAGGTCTGCAAAGTAAAGTTCCCCCAGACGTTCAATTTCGATCCTTATAAGTGAATATACCCAGAGAGGTTTCCAAAGAACATAATCAAAGAAAATAATTATAATGTCAAAATGATGTGCATTATATATTATCCCAAAATTATTAATTTTCTTATTTTTTGATCCCTCAGACAAGTCCAACAAAAAAATTATACGTAGGTTAGGTAAGGTTCTACTAGCACAATTCTTGCATGTAGTGGAATAGTATCCTAACAATCCCAGATTATATGTGCCATTGCAAGGATAAATGCCAAGCGAAGCGAAGGGGAAAAATCCATTTCGCATATGGTTATAGTCCCTTATGGATCGTTCCCAGTTATTTATCGATGGCAGTAGTTTAGCCACCTTCACCCGTGAAGGAATCCCTGCCAGAGGGTGTGCTAGTGGCTACTAGTCCCCCTCATAGTTGATTTATACGTCAAATTCGTTTTGCCTAAACGGCAATGCGAGGTGCAATAACGCGCCTGTGCCTTATTCGTTATACCCACCTGATATTGCAACATTTCACTGCGGATGGAAGAAAGACTACCTCAAGATGTGGTGCTGAAAATATTGCAATATATATTTCCAATAAATGTATGCAGTGATATTTATAGCAGGGACTTAAATTTAATCGTTGGCAGCTTGAAATCGTTTCGTTGAAACAATGTATGTCTGTACAATTTTTTCCAAAATCAAAAATTCCTCATCTCTAAATCAAGCAGTGAAACCCGAATCAAGAAAACATTTACACGAGCGCGTGAGTGTTGGTACAACACCAACACCAATATTGATAAAGTTAGTAGTTACAGAACAAGAAGTTTCTGCTCGGTTTCAGTACCTTTCAGGCCCTCTTCTCACACGCATCGCAGTGCGTCGGTTCTTCATAAACCTGCCGTGCTTTTGAATTGCCTCGGAATGAGTGCTCGTTAAATACCGAAAGATCTATATCTTCAGGTTAACATCGTGTGGTGGTTTACTAACGAGGCGTTGTTCAACAGACACCCCAAACATAATTGGGTTGCCAACTGTGCTTTGGCATATTATAACCAAAAATTTAAGGTACTATAAACAAATTTTCTTAATTTGTATAGTCTAATTTAATTGAACCAATTTGTGAAGTAATAAAAAATTCAAAGATCGCGAACAGTTGGCAACCTTTTATGCGAATATATGCATCATGAAACGGCACTTTAATTGTTATAAATTAAATTGAAAACTTCTATCAGAATTCACCATACGAACGCATTTTCTCTCTTTTGTTCCCATACTGGTTTTCGCAGTCTCTATCACATTGAACGAATCACTAATTTGAATTGTGTCATGACTATATGACATGCGACAAACTTTCGTATTCCATGTCAATGTTAGGCAGAGATGTATTTAAATTATAGCACATATATTCCTGTGTATATCAATTTTTTTTTCGATGAAAATGATATCATCTAATCTGTCATACTGGTCTTTTGTTCAGAGTATTAAAAAAATAGTCGATAGAAAAATTGCTGGACTCCGGACTGGTCTTTTGTTTAGAGTATTAAAAAAAATAGTCGCTAGAAAAATTCTGGACCACTGTGTATGCGATATTGGATTATTTTGTCAATTACAGATGATATCTATAATTGGAGTGAATTATACAATGAAAGAGTACGTGCAAATTGAATTCGCTACTTTTATATGTATATTTTGCATCAATGTATTCCAACGTCAGTTTACCCCCGCGTATTTTTCCCGATACCATATTCATATTCACACGCCGAACACTCGGGGAAATAGATTTGCTATTACAAATCAAATGCCGATGTGACATATGAGAGCGGCTACAAGAAGTGACTACCATTTGTTTCCGTAAAGAGAACGTTGCGGAGTTAAAAAAATATATTTGCATAACGGCGAAATCTATAACCTATTTGCCTGTAGCTGAGGTTTAGTAATAATAAAATATCGCAATTATTATTTTTGAATCTGCATGTGATTTCGAATTAAGATGATGTATTATAAGAAGTAAGAATCTATCTGGGGTATAAGTTGGTGAATGAAGGTTAAGATAGTAAAGCCTTATACGAATTCGTTAATATATATTTTTTTAGTTTAATCACTTTATTCGTGCCTAATTTTTTCATATTTAATAAGTAAAAGAAAAAAATATATATATATACTAGGTGTGTCCATATCCACCCAATCCTTAATTTTTTTATGGGACAATATGGAAAAACTCATTGGTATAAAACATATGCCGTGCAATAAATAATTCGCCTAAAATTCGAAATATGGGTAAAATATCACAATACTTTAAACTTCTTTTATAAAAAGGTTATATATATATATAGGCACGAATAGGCGATATTTGGGCGTCAGTCAGAAAGCTTCATCCACCCTTCCGCTAAATCTTACGAAATATTGGTGACCGGTTTCGCGTTTAGCCAATCATCATCAGACCAATTTCTAATTTCATCAACTACTATAGTTTCTATTACCCGACAATTTTGGTCTGATGATGGCCTAAGCCCGAAACCGGGCTCACCAATTAACGAATTCGTATACTCTCTTATAAACCTTCATATTATTGAAAGTTTTTGTTAAACACTCTGTATGGAATATTCTCATACAACAGCGTTCCACTATTCGCGAGTAGATATTATATATTATCTCCGTGCACATATGAAATAATGTGATATATGGGACACTGGGTCGCATCTGCGAAGGCCAAGATATCAAAAATGGTTATTATTATTCAAGCGGGCGTCGCGACGCGTACGGAGCATCGGTGACAGTTCTGTCAACGGTCGATATAAAGTGCCGCGAGTGTCTCACCTACGCCGGTGTTGAAGCAGACACTGAATATAACAAATTGCCGAATATCTAGGATAACGATCTTCATAGCGCCCCTGGTGAAATTTGTTATCGCATATGTATTAGTTTGGTAGAAGTTGTGGCGCATTGTGTTTTGTAAAAATGATGTCTTAATATATCGAGTTTCGGGGGGAGAGACGTGAAAGCCGCCTCACCGGTGGTAAATATTGTTAGAATGCACGAAATATTAAGTTGAATACTCAAAAGGTGGCGAAGGTATTTATTTTGTTAGGTTTCGGTTGTATATTTAAATGATGCGTAATGGCAGGGAAATGTATTCCAAACTGGGGCTTTAATGTAATGTACCATTTTGTATCGCATTTGTTTGCCGAATGGACGTTATATGCCTCTCTCACAAAACGACGCCTAAGCTATTATTCAACACAAGCATACTTCTGCATTTGGAATGCATGCAAAGTACGTTACAAAATTCAACACATTAAATGTTAACTGAAACGTATCTATCCAACTAAAAGAATGTTCTCGTGATAAGTCGATACAAATCGGAAAAATGTTGCCAAATTTCCTAAGGTCCCATTATCATTTGCCAATATCATTAGATCTGTTTGATGGAGAATGATATCAGAAATCAGATTTGTTTTTCTAGTAAGAAATCTCGCGTTTTTTTGATAAAAAATATCTTGTTTTCCAGCGGGATTTCTTCAAGTCGTAACGTAGTTTAATATCCCTTTTCTTTTGTCCTTTATACATGTAGGTCCTGAAAGAAACTGCTGATTTTAAATGTACGTGCCTACGAATAAATTTGCGCTCGTCCTGGAACATTGCGGTCGCACGGTAATGGCAGCCGCAACATTTATTTGAAAAATAATATAACGTTTTTGC
Organism: Leptodirus hochenwartii; assembly: GCA_947310635.1. Classification (NCBI taxonomy): domain Eukaryota; kingdom Metazoa; phylum Arthropoda; class Insecta; order Coleoptera; family Leiodidae; genus Leptodirus; species Leptodirus hochenwartii. Next base: position 2,472,878 of record OX371183.1, on the reverse strand, counting down.
CGTCTGTGCTCTTTACCAGGATGAAATTTTTGAACAAACCAATTCGTACACGTTTCTAAACTTCGCTGCAGCTCAAATAGACCATTTGTGCGCACTTACCAGTCAAGATATTACATAATTTTTCATTAGGAATATATTTTCGTACATACCGTAAAAAAAATATCATTCCACTGTCTTTTTTTTAAATACCAAACTGTTGTTGAGTATTTTGAACACCTTCGTAAAAGAACATTCTTTTATGCGGACTAATTTATATTATCCAACAATTGCAACGGCCTTAAACAGTGCAGAACTGCTGACCCTGTGAAATATTATTAATTCTATTTGGGGTATAAAATTTGTTAAATGTTGTACCTTCATAAAACAGTTTTGTAGAAATTATGCTGTTAGATATTATATTTACACAAAAAAAGTTTCGTGATAATAATAATTTAAAAATAAGAGAATTTTAACATTAACTAAAAGTTATACAACGCAAGTTATATTGTAAAAAAATAATCCTTGTTTTAACAAAAAAACGAAATCAAATTCCTGCTTATATTTGCTATAAAATTCGATTTGCTTATTACATCGTGTACAATTTCTTCACCGTTGAATATCCGCAACAGATAAACTCTTCCCCAGTGTAAACGATACACATGTAAATCGTGAAATTCCAGCCATTATTATAATCCCTTTCAAACACCGAACAAACTATCCTGCAATCGAACATTGTGCGGTTCGAGTACAAACTGAATATTTCTTGTTTTATCGCAAGTTTGATTCGGTGCGGTTACGATGGTTAGAAAACGAGATGATAATGTTCATTGCGCTGGCAAAGGGACAAACGTGCATTTGCAAGAGATAACCGTTGCTTAGGAGGACGATAAGGGATACATTAAGCGTTGTATTTAACTATATTGTAAGCGAAAGTCGATTAAATGAATTAAATAAAAACGAACGCAATCAAAACTTGTAAACAGAGTACTGCTAATTTAGGTTCTCTTGAAACGCATAGATGGGTTAATTTGATCTTAATCATAATATTCATAAAGGCTAGATTATTGCATTAACATTATAATTACCGGGATATAACATATAGGTGTACATTTATGTATCACTTAAGCAAACCACGTAATCTTCCACACCCGATCATAATACTACAGTCGTGCTCGTGAGATTGCTCTTAGAAATCTGCAATTCAGTGGTGCCACCAAAACTAATCATATTGGTTTTTTTTTTAATCAAAAACATTTTTTTTTTAAATGACTTAAGATGGTTCCTGAAAATAATTACTAAACACTCCGGTACTATATTCTCAAATGGTATGTATTAAAAAAATATCTTGTAGTTTTCCGTTCATCATGGCAAAGCCACTGATGTTGACGCGCTGCCTAAATTCAATTCTAAAATCCAGATTTGTAAATCAATTCTCTGCGACGACTTATTGCATATTTGCAATTAAGAGTGCATCAAATTCGTATTCAAGTGCATTAATTAGTACTGCAATTATCTTGAAATTATTCTATTAAATCAACAATTAGATATTGCCGAATAATAAAAATGCATTCTATTTTAAAGAAATTAAAATCTTCATCGAAAAAAAAATGTTTGGGACAATATTTTCCCAAGCTTTCAACTGGATTTACATAAATATGAAAGATATACGAATATATCAATTTCTAGTGGAAGTTTGTGCAGAAGGAAGCGAGAGAAGACAACAATTTACTTTTCAGGGAAAGTGAAGTGTCATGTAGAGTATAAAATAACTTTTTAAGTTGTGTTTGTTATAAGACAACTTCACAAAAATGTAGTTTAAATATATGGATGGCATATATAGAAATCTTCTGAATATGGATATACAGAAGATTTATGTGAGAACTATAGGACCATTAGTCTACTATCACATGCATCGAATATATTGTTAAAGATTATTTATAGGAGATTAGAAAATAAAGTAGAGGAAAGGCTAGGAGAAGATCAGTTTGGTTTTAGGAAAAACAGAGGGACGAGAGAGGCGATTCTAGCACTAAGAACGGTAGTAGAAAAAAGAAATAGGGTAGGAAAGGTAACTTGCATAGCTTTTGTAGATTTAGAAAAGGCATTTGATAATGTAGATTGGGACATAATGTTTAGAATTTTAAAAGAAACGGGTATAGATTATAAGGATAGGAGAATAATTTTTAATTTATATAAACACCAAACTGCCTTAGTTAGAATTGAGGGGGAAGAAGAGGTAGCAAAAATAGGGAAGGGAGTTCGGCAGGGATGTACACTCTCACCGTTATTATTTAATCTATATATAGAAGATGCAATAAACAAAGTAAAAGAAGAGTATAGTGTAGGTGTGAATGTACAGGGAGAGAAAATATATATGTTGAGATTCGCCGACGATATAGCTATATTGGAAGAAAGCGAAAAGAATTTAGAAAGGGTATTGAATGGTATGCAGGCAGTATTGACTAGGGATTTTAACATGAAAATAAATATAGGTAAAACTAAAGTGATGAGGTGTGACAAAAAGGAATGCAGTAGAAAAATGAGGATCTCAATAGGAGATAATAGAATCGAAGAAGTGTCAGATTTTTGTTATTTAGGCAGTAGAATCACAAAAGATAATCGAAGCAAGGTAGATATAAAGTGTAGGATAGCACAGGGTAGGAAGGCATTCGTAGAAAAAGAACAGATTTTAAGATCAAATATTGACTTGGGTATTAGAAAAAGATTACTGAAGGTATATGTTTGGAGTGTAGCACTGTACGGGTGTGAGGCGTGGACTATAGGAAAGGAAGAGAAGCGTAGATTACAAGCATTCGAAATGTGGTGTTATAGAAGGATGATGAGGATTGGTTGGGAAGATAAAGTAACAAATGAAGCTGAACTAGAGTTAGTAGGGGAGAAGAGAAGTATCTGGAGAGTGTTACAGCGTAGGAGAGACGGATTAGTAGGGCATATTCTTAGGCATGGGGGGATTATGCAATTGATCATAGAAGGTAGAGTGGAGGGAAAGAGAGGGGTAGGTAGGCCTAGATTGGAGTATGTGAGTCAGATAGTTGAAGACGTTGAGATGAATAGCTATAGGGAGATGAAGGGATTAGCTCAGGATAGATCGGCATGGCGTGCTGTTTCCAACCAATCTTTAGGATTGCGGACTCTTTAACTAATGGATATACAAAAAAATATATATTAACCTTTCAGTTTGCAAAATACAAACGTATAAAATGTAAAAAAATTACACATTTCGATTAAATCTATATATTATACATAAAAACTTTTTACGTATATATTTACCAAAGTTAATATATGATACAAACAAATTTTCTAGATTTACCGCGTTTGCTTATATCCTCTGAAAATTGCACATCATGTCACTCATGTCACGTGATCAATCTGCCTCAAACCAAATGAGAAACTGCGTTTGTATATCGACGGAATTAGATTTGCAAGATATAGCGGCTTCTGGCTCATCGAAGATGCCAATTTATTCCGATGTCGCCGTGATGAAGTAGATCGTTTTGATTATGCGTTTAGTTTTTCGCAAAACTCGATCTTCTATCGATTTACTAACTTAACTGCGATAGTGAAATAGAAAAGTCGAGCGAACTAAATTACAAGGAACGTTAAAAATCGTTTAAGATAGTACAGTTGACGCAAGAGGCAATGACGGTATAAATAGAATATGGTATATCTTATTGCCCGGATGAAACTAAGCTCAATATATTGTTTGCGAATCGTGATATATCGCGAATTCTTCGTCTGGTGGAAATGCAGCATGAATGTGACTGTTAATAGCAACAGGCGAAGTTGTCTTAATTCAGCACATACTGAATATTGTTTATTGTACGCTTAATCCAATTAAAAGTTTCACTTTATACTGAGCACAAGAGCCTCTAGTTGCGACGCAACTTTATGAATTATTAATGCACTGTCGGTACATATTTTGGCTTCAGTAATATTATAGAAATTATGCATATTATTACAAGTTGTGAATTATTTGTGATTTTAGTTCCGGCCACATTCTGTCCAAATTATATTAACAACAAACATGCACTCGATATATATTTAATTAGGGAAGAGAAATTAAAATACAATGTTTAGTTATCACAATTAAAAACGAGGGTTTATACTATTAAATTTCTTGATAATGATTAATAGATAGATAGATTTTATTGACCATCAGGAAAATAAATAGCTAACACAAATATAGAAGTATAAAAACAACTCTCCAAAAATTCTTATTAACTAATATTGTAAATTAATAAGTGATTGGAGATATATAACAAGTATAATAATATAATATGATTTTCAAGAATAATTACGTACAATATTAGGTGGTAGGCAAAATGCCTTAAATTGCCTTTTTTTGCCTATTTCGACAATTTTGATCAACTTTTGCCTATTTTTCAGTTTAGCGCCTATTTTGCCTATTTCGACACTTTTCATGCGTACGCGCCTTTTTTTCATAATTATTTTGCTTTTTATCATAATTTATTTTGTTCGATGCTAAAAACTTTCCAAATTGTTTGTGTCATTGCTACATTACCTATGGAAAAATCCCTAATCGTTTATAATGTACTCTTAAGTACCAATAGTGGTTATTTTGTTATTTCAAATAAATAATTCACCCTTCACTTCTTCAGTCAATGTTTAGTTAACGCACGTATACATTCGAAAATAAATTCAAAATGCCTAAAATTAGCCGTTCAGATGAATCCAAGATCCAAAAAAATATTTGGGCTGTAATATTTTTAATGGTCATGGTGTAATATTATTTTGTAAAGTTTGCGATACAAAAGTGAAACATGAAAAAAAATATTTTGTGTTTTTTTTACGGTGTTTTTCATGCCTTTTTGAGTTTTTTTTTTTCAAAATAAAAAATGCCTTTTTTAACGCATTTTTCTAATTTTTTTGTGCCTATTTTGGCATTTTTTTAGTGCCTATAATCCGGTCTTTAGTTATTATATTTAAATTAAAAATAAAATAGATACGTTTGAAACCATTTCCCCATTTACACATTTCAATAGATACATTATATTATTTTAAAGGTAGATTATATGCGTTGTAATAAAAAAAAAAATTGAAATCTTAAAAATAAAAATAATTCATAACCTAATGTGGCTTAAAAATTTATTAAAGAAGGTGGAGAATCTTAAAGGATTTGTTAATCCTTTATGTATCTAATAATGCAAAAATATTTTCAAATTGTACTAAAGTGTCTATTATTTGCTGATATATAATACTCGAAATATATCCGCAAAAATAAAATAAACATCTCTAGTTCGCATTCATAACACACACAAAAATAGAGAAAAAAAACCAGTTTGTAATTGTAATGATCACATATTAGTATTATAGCATTCTAGTTTTTAGTATAGAGTTAAAAATATATTTCGAATTCAAATTATCTTGTTGATTAGTGATGAATTTTTTTAGATGCTTTTCATTTAATTTTTTATTTCTGGTTACTCGATATCTCTTCCAAAGTAGATTATCACAGTACATTGAAACTATTAAGTAAATTACATTTAGATTTTGTGATTGTATTAAAATATATAATAATATAACTTTTATATTGGATTATTTTACGATTAATGGCGCGAAGATTCTTATAAATTTGTGAAAACTCACTGATCAATTGTCAATTAACAAAGTATACAATTCTCTCTTGAACTGAAACACATTCGGCATTGGTTTCATTCTTTTTGGTAATCTGTTATATAATTGTAGTGGCTAAACTATTAAACTATTTAATAAGCGAAACTATAGTCGAATAAATCCTCGTTTTTAGTTGTCATATGTATTTTTATTCCTCTTCTTTAATATGGAATATCGCAACATAACGGAAAAATCATACTAAAGATGAATCTTTACAAAAATGCTCACCTAACTCCAAGGCCTCCACCATTATCGCTCTCCCTTCTCCAATCCTCTGTCCATCATCCATCAACATCACCACCAGCAACACGAACGCCGTGTACAGGTGGCGCCACGGTGACCGTCGCGACACTGTCGCGACACCTCTGCCGGTGATAATCACCATTGGTAACTAGTTATACAGGGTGTATTACCAGTTCCATCCCCCACGTCAAAAATTATGAGGAAATACTGTGTATGATGCACACACTGTATTTAATGCTATCATTTTATTTTCAATACAAAAGAAGTGTCCTTTATACGATAATCTGGTTTTGAAAGCAAGCAAATTTATATTTAAACCACCACATTACATATCGTATCGTCTGTCATTCGAATATTGTAGCGTGTGTCCTTAGAAGTGCCAAGCAAGGACTATATTGACGTTTAGCATTCGCAGCTGTGAACAGCGCCCTTTGCTTTCTTCATTTCCTTCACTATAACATCAGTTGCATGCAATCTTCTTGCTGCATTTTGTAGTGGTAGAAAGCAGCGACGTCTAGCGATTGTATGGCGCAACAGTCTCTAGAATGCTTTCTGCAAAATGACAAAGAGAAACATTGTGCGTGATGAGAATTGTAAATGCGGATTATTTTATGATATAGCATAATTTAATCTAGATACGAGTGTAGAAATATTATTTCTTAGCTCGAATTGTTTACATGTTACTATTTACATATTCGTGTACTTTTGGCTGAAGCGTAGCAAAATATTTGCTCGAAACAAAATGGCATTTACTCTTAAAATTTGTTCGGGCTGTGAGGTGTGAAAGTTTAACAGATATCGACGTATCGATAAATAAATTGACCAAATCTTGAACATTTATATGTCAAGAACTTCTGGTTCTGATTCAATATCTCTTTTTAATTGAAGAGCAATACTCTAAAAGCGATTATTAGGTTGTGCGCAATGTTTGTTTTTATTGTAGTATCTTTATCTTTTAAGATATTTGATATTTCATGTTATTTTTACATCTCTACTGCGGGTAGATGGATTTGGTATGACAACACATTGCTGCAAATCGTGTTTATTCTATTCGCCACATGAAGTCCCGAAAATAAACTAGCGATAAGCCATTAAACTAGGAAAAATACATCATACGTCAATAAATAGGATTGTGGACAGATCCAACGCCGCGTACTAGAAAATAATGGCATATTTTTCCGACAGCTGGAAAATAGCAAGTTCCTTTTTTTTTTATTAGCATTTTGATGGTAACCTTTATATATTGACATAAACCTACAAATTGTACGCCGTATATTTTTTGTCATATAAAAAAAAAATCGCACGGGATGAAATTTAAGCTACTTAATTATTTTGTTCGATTAACAACATTAATTTTGATTATTTTTCGATTAAAACACGAATTAATTTTATCTTACAATTTTTTTATTTGAATTACAATTTCAAGTTACAATTTCCACTTTCCTGTAACAACTAGATGTGTGTTTTAGATATAGTAAACCTGTTCTTATAATGGCTTCAGAAAATTTACTACTAACTAGCTTTAGCTATCTTCTAGCTGCCACGGCGAAACAATAAAATGGCATTTAATGACATTATATAAGATTGTTAACATGTATATAGCAAAGAGTTGCACGTCACGTACTCGAAACTCGATAGATAATCGAAATATAATGATAAGGACGAAGTAAATACAAACTTAGTAACTGCAATAATAATTTTCTTGCTACATGAAAGAAAAACGATCCTTTATGTTTTTCAAATTTATTAAACTCTCCTCTTTTCGGATTTTCCAAAAACTCCCGACAATTTCGACATTTGTCTTAGGTGTCAATCAAAAACCTCATAAAAAAAGTTAAAAGGACGAAGAATCGAAAATGTGTTACAGTGGCAAAACTAGAGTTAGCATTTAATGCCATTCTTCCTAATATAATTTGAGTTGCAAAACTTCCAGCTCGTTGTTAAAACTTTATGTCATTTTTTGCACTATTCCAATTTATCGCAAACATCCGAGCATTCGCGAAACAAGTTAGTTCTTTCGCCGTTAGTGCTGCGGCGGGAGTGAGTTATTACATCAAAGAATGTTTTTGTGCACTTATATTATGAAGTATTCCCGATCTAATTTTGGGTCAAGTATCGATCAAATTCTGTCTGGACGGCTCCGTTTGTTGACTTTGATATATTGGCGCGCGATTGGACGAAGAAGTGGCGGCGGTAATTAGTGTTGGTTGGATCGCCTGTGTATAGAGAGATAGGATGTTGTAGGGAAAAGCCGGAAGCGTTTGGCCAGAAGGAATTGTGGTTATATATGACCAGACGGAATGGACATGCACATGCCATTCTCGATGAAAACATGATTAACACAACTGCCGGATGGAAAAACATATGTATATATATTATTGTTATATATGTCACCAGTTTTTATCGTACGGTTTAGATTTGATTCAGTATCAGAAAATCGCAGGGTATTCTTTTTAACGGTAATTAAATCTTACAACGTCCATTTTCTAAGGATTTTTTAGTATTTCCTTAAGATTTATTCCCGACTTGTTAAATCGATCACTGAATTGATTCGATCTTAGAATTCGTTCGGAAAATTTCTAAAGGGAAGAAATTCGAAATTATCGATGTTCAGATACAACTCTTCATTCACAATATTAACATATGAAGTCAGAAGAAAGCAATTCAGATTTTTATTATGTTAAATGAACGGTGTTTGTTGTTGATATCCTTTGTGCACATGGCATATCCTGTATAATCCTTATTTATCAGAAACTTTTCTCATATTGCGTCAGTTTTTCGATAGGAAAAATTCTACAACCATTGCTGTGACGATTTGCAACCTCCGTGCACAAGTATAATAAATTGATAGTGAAGGCTAAAGCCAATTCAATACAAGCTATTAATGTCGATAGAAAAATGCAGATATTGACTTCGTTCGTTGCGTCCGTTACCGTAAACACCAGCTAGCTAGATCCATATCTTCTTCTATTCTGGCTTAGAATGGGACACGAAATGCTACCGGGGGAAAATAAATCAATATCTTATTTTGCTATCGCGAAGTACTCGCCGATTTTTAGAGTATAATATATTCGAAAAGGGATTTTCTAAACGTTTGCTCTTCGCCTTTAATTATTAAAATGTCCATCCTGTTCAACACTTCGCGTACACACAAACAAAGTATTAATGAACCATTTTAGTTTTACCAAAATCCCTATGGTAACTTGCTTTAATATTTGATACAAACGGTGAAAATGGCACACATCGAATCTACTATATTGCCTCTTTTAAAATAATCCAACATTTTCCAGGTGCCGTGCTATAAAGCCTATCAGAATTGAAATGCGGGTGTCCCGAGATGGTATTAAAAAATCAGAGAGCTGTAATCACAGTTTCCAGGAAATCAAAGGATCGAATGACAAACGAAGAAGCAGGAAATAGTTTGTAAGTACATCTTTACTCCATGAACGTTAAAACAAAGTTTAATTTTATCCCGAACTTTTATTTTATTATCCCGAACGCACCATCGTGCATTTTCCGATATTTGAATTTAGTCAAAATGATATTTTTTTTTAGTTCGTTTCATTATATACACTATTCGTTTTTTTCCAATTTTCATTGGGAGTTTTACAATTTAAAACCTCATATTTTAAACTTTGCGCTTGAAAAATCAAACCAAATCTCTTGGCGGTGGCTGACCTCCTTCTCTAATTTCAATTATAAATGCACGTAGTGTGGTATTAAATATTGCTAGGCCAAATTTCTAATAAAATCTCACAATTTCCACGAAGTAGGCATTAAACGACCTCCAAATATAACGGCCCTAGCTATTTGAACGTTGCTATTTTTTCAAAACCTTAATACTGTGTTATAAGTTGTAACAGTCCGCACTGTTAGCGGTACAAGAGCGGTATATGTTAGGTACGTTCGGCTAGCGTGCCAGCGAGTGGTAGTAGATCCGAATGCGGGTCCGTGCTCCGCTTCATAAGGGTTGAAAGTGCCAAGTTGTGTTCAAGCACGAATATACATATATTTCGGAATATATACTAAGTGCTACAAAAAAAAATTGTAGTGACTTCCATCCAAATAGATTATCTGCGATGCAGTTGCTTTTAGTTGATGGGTATTACATATTTACCATCTTCGGCACTGTGGAAATATAAAAATTATATTTACCCTGAATAATATCGATCTTTATCCTAGCAGGATTTGATCTATTTGCTAATATTTATTTTTTAACTGTGTCGGGTATTTAGTACGAGCTTTTGTTAAATTTCTTGAGTCGCCTGTATAATATCAGCATATTGGAATTAGGCGTACAAAAGAGAAATGCAAACCTTAACCCATGTGGTAATGAACGGGTCCTAATAAAGGACTCGGCAGAAAGAAAATCATTATGCTACTTTAAATTTGCGCGTCAAATAATCCTTTAAACTTCGGACGCATTTAAACTACACCGGCATCGGAAATTAAATGTTTTCTGCTAAGCCTTTTGGGAAATTTCCTTAACGATGCAATAAGTATACAGATTGATAAATTATATAGGAATTAAACTGAAATAAATGAGATTTGTATTCACTTTCTTTTATACAAATATAAAAATATCAGTGCAATAAAAATGTATGTATATTTCTGTTTGGTAATTTTCCATCTTCAATCTAGCATATGCTCGAAATATATACAATCACTTACAATGCCTGAAGAAGGCATTGTAAGACAAAGGATGAAACCGGGTCATTTAACTTTTCTATAGACCAAGCGCGAAATGAGTTTGCGTAAAGAGATTTTTATTGTTTCAGTTGTTTTTTTTTCAGTTGTTACTTGTTCTGTTTGATTCATGATTTTTTATAAAATTTTATATACTTTTATAAAATACTTTATAAACCTAATATAATAATTATCTAGTCATCTTTAATATGTCATCTTTATATTTAAAAATTCAATCTTAATTTAACAATGCAAATGTTAATTGGCAATTTCGAACTTTAGTTGTCAGTTTTATTAAAAATCAATTAGATCAGCTTTTCTTTCAAGTCGTAAACATTCCGTATATGGTTCGTACTAAGAAAGAATACAGAAAATAAATGCAAAAAGCTTTGAAGAGTTTTATTCTAGTATAGTGTATCGGCTGTATATAATAAGAATAATTTCTGACTTCTTGTTATACTATAGTCTCGTTATCCTATTCTCTTATCCTCTTTATAAAAAAAGCAGAATACTAGAACAGCTGTTGGATTTAACACACATAATGGGCGATAAAAATGAAACACACAGACCGTGTAAAATTGTAATATTCTTTATGTGCCATGCATTTTTTTATACGACCCATTTTATTATTACCACATTTTTCATACTTTGCATTCTCTCCCAAGCCTATTCTATTATTTATCTTACATAATCTCTAATACCAGAAAATAGTTGTAAAGTACGAAACACCGAGATCAAAGATATATCGAAATATCTTTAATTTATAGAATTATCTTCTAAAGCTAGCTTGAGTCATTCATTTCTTAGCAACGAGTGGACGTGACAGTGCAGCCTTATTTCAACTGACTGTCAACTTCACCTAGCGACTGTCAATGAACTGTCAGTTTGTATATTGAATTGCATTTGACTCCATCTTACACGCCTGTTGATTCCACGACAAGAAGAAGAACTCTATCATAAAGATACCGCACATAAAAACCACCACACACATTCTACTTAATCTGACAGTTTAAAAATTTGGAAACATACATCAATGACTTCTTTTGCTAATAAATTATTTCATTTTTCAAAGTAAGGTGTTTTATATAAATGAATTTCGGATTAGAAAAAGGTTAACAAATTCAATTTATTGCATGTATGATTTTTTTAACAATTGTTTTGGTTTTTTTGAATATTTTTAAAACTGAACGACTTTATTGTATCCGCTTATAATACTCTCGCACGTTCTCGCCCAAGAAGACACACACGCGCGCGACTGTACATTTTACATGATATTATTCGATAAACCTCTCTCTATTTCTTCACTATACGTGAACTTCTATAAGACAGACACGGTGCATAGTATAAAATATACTCTTCGGGGTGAGCGGGGCGCTAAGGGCGTCAGTCTCTGGTGTGGCGTTAAACAAATTGACAGCTCTACACGTGAAATGGGCTACATCCGTCCACGCTCTGCAATATTGGATCAATTCGTTATAACATTCATGAGAGGAATTCTTTGCTGTGTCACGAAAACACCTACGTACTGAATTTAATGTCAAAATATAAGGGTGTTATTAACATAAGCCTATCCACGAAATATGTTCTTGTCGACACAATATTCTGCGAAATATAATAATACAAATTACAATATATCAATCCGTCGTTACTAAATTTAATTTTAAAGAGAAAGGTCACCCCGTAAATCAAACGTAGACAATCTTTCTGTTCGTTGTCTTCTTTTTTTAATAATTAAGACAGTTCCCTTCATCCGATCGATTTTATACCAGACAAGAAAAACGGCTGTAATCAAGATACCGCACACGGCGAAAGTGTGTTTGGTTTCGCCAATATATTTTCCACATTTTCTTCAGCTTTTTCTGTTATCTCAGGCGGTGGTAGGACCTTTATAGCATCCGTAGAGGATGTTGTTAAAACACTTTTGGACTGGCCGTATGAGCGTGGCTCATAAATGTACCAATAGTCAACAGTCAGCTGTAAAGTTAGTTTAAAGAACGCGCAGAATTCATAAGATTACTTCTTTCTGTGAGCCATTGATTGCTTCTTTCAATAAAAATCGGTACAAATATTCTTTCAAAGGCAACATCAACAACAGGCTTTGCGCCGAGCTATCAGTTTCTTTCATACTCGATAGCAAACACGGTCTTGCTTTTATACAGTCATATACGATATTAGTGTCTGCTCACCTTTAGAAGGTAGTGATAACAATGGATGCTTAATAGATACTCTTATGTTTCACCGCGACCCATGTGCTTTTGTTCTTTTATGAGGTGAGCTTCCAAAGCGATTAAATCGGTGATCGAGATTGGATGGTCCTTAATTGCGACATAAATATCACAGCAACAAGCCAACGATAATAATACTGTTTTAGAGCGGAAAATGAGGCCATACTTTTCGTTATAAGCCACGTTATGTTTTTCGATGGTATACAAAAGTTTCAGTATAGTTAGTTAAAGAGTCCGCAATCCTAAAGATTGGTTGGAAACAGCACGCCATGCCGATCTATCCTGAGCTAATCCCTTCATCTCCCTATAGCTATTCATCTCAACGTCTTCAACTATCTGACTCACATACTGCAATCTAGGCCTACCTACCCCTCTCTTTCCCTCCACTCTACCTTCTATGATCAATTGCATAATCCCCCCATGCCTAAGAATATGCCCTACTAATCTGTCTCTCCTACGCTGTAACACTCTCCAGATACTTCTCTTCTCCCCTACTAACTCTAGTACAGCTTCATTTGTTACTTTATCTTCCCAACCAATCCTCATCATCCTCCTATAACACCACATTTCAAGTGCTTCTAATCTACGCTTCTCTTCCTTTCCTATAGTCCACGCCTCACACCCGTACAGTGCTACACTCCAAACATATACCTTAAGTAATCTTTTTCTAATACCCAAGTCAATATTTGATCTTAAAATCTGTTCTTTTTCTACGAATGCCTTCCTACCCTGTGCTATCCTACACTTTATATCTACCTTGCTTCGATTATCTTTTGTGATTCTACTGCCTAAATAACAAAAATCTGACACTTCTTCGATTCTATTATCTCCTATTGTGATCCTCATTTTTCTACTGCATTCCTTTTTGTCACACCTCATCACTTTAGTTTTACCTATATTTATTTTCATGTTAAAATCCCTAGTCAATACTGCCTGCATACCATTCAATACCCTTTCTAATTTCTTTTCGCCTTCTTCCAATATAGCTATATCGTCGGCGAATCTCAGCATATATATTTTCTCTCCCTGTACATTCACACCTACACTATACTCTTCTTTTACTTTGTTTATTGCATCTTCTATATATAGATTAAATAATAACGGTGAGAGTGTACATCCCTGCCGAACTCCCTTCCCTATTTTTGCTACCTCTTCTTCCCCCTCAATTCTAACTAAGGCAGTTTGGTGTTTATATAAATTAAAAATTATTCTCCTATCCTTATAATCTATACCCGTTTCTTTTAAAATTCTAAACATTATGTCTAATAATTCTAAACATAATAGGCACTACATCAGGGATATGCAAGTGGAGGATGTCTGTGTTCAGTGCTAGTGCAGGCAATTGTAAGAAAGTTGTTAATCTCTAAGGTCGTTGCAAGTTGAATCTGCACATTGAACAAGTGGAATTAACATTAGATGTCTTTATAGTTGTAGTTGCTCTTGAAATACGTTACATAAATGAGAGATTAAGCGATTATAGTAATTCGCTAATATTCTATTTCCTATTAAACTCTAAATTGAAAATCTGTTCAATTGATCCAGTACTTGTATACAGTTTAACACTTTTCTAATATTTTTGTTATACTTTAAACTGCGAAATTTATTCACCCGTGACATCTATTAACCTCGGGATTTTGCCAGCTTCTATGGTTTACAAATTTATTAAACTCTAACTCTTCACACTCGATATGTATGGACAATTCAATTTAGTGTCCTTATCTCGTACATTGTTGCGACAATAGAGCCATCTCGATCCGTTTCGTGCAACATTGCTCCCTGGGCGACGACCACTGACCGGCTATGCAATCAAATTGTCATAAATTATTCAATGATACTTATCCAGATAATCCTATTCCATGTACTATGCATTGATGCGAAGACACAATTGAATATTATATAGAACTGTTCCAACGAATACGCGTTCAAAGAATAAAATGAAATGAAAGTTTAAAATATTGTCAGAATTTTGATAGATCAACATGCTAAAAATTTCGCTGGAAAGTCCACTTCGATTTCCAAAAGGTCCACTGGAAATTGTTTAGAAAATGTAGGCATCGATTTCGTGTTAAATAACTCAGCGGCTTGTAGATGGCCACGATGTGAGAATCTGTCCTTCATCTGTGTTATAATTTTTTTTTGTAAATGTCTCTTGTAAAACGCCGCGTAAATGGCCGGTTTTGAGCACTCCTTGCACAAGTTTGCGATCAATTTAAATCAGGCAATGGCCTACCTAATTCTTTAATTTTTACTTTGTCCACAAGAGAAAGTCTACAAAACTCTATTTTCAATAAAGAAGTAACACTATTCATTTTTATTAAATTATTTCTATTAAATATATTCTTGGAGAAACGCGTGGCAAAATCGTACATACCTAACTCATAGAACAATGCAACTATATCTATATCAATTTTATTGTTTACTAGGCTTCTCTGTTAGAACGCTAAAGAATCGTAGACCAGAATAGCATAAACAACGATATATATTCTCGCTGTACAAGCAGCGTAACGTCACGTTGCTATGACTCATCTAAAGCAGCTGGAATGTTGCACACTAGTCGTAATATAGTTTTAAGCGGACCGAAGAAATAGAGGAGACATACTGTATACGGTCGCTCTCACCTATTGCTTGCAATAGAGTGAGATGAGTGCATATGCATTTAACCTGTACTGTGTGGCTGTTGGAAGCGCTCTAACTCTAGCGCTTCCAACAGATAGGGCATATGCATTTGACTGGTACTTGCTAGCTGCCATATCGTGTTGAGTCATGAGTGTTAGGTATGTTCGCGGCGCAAGCTTTATCTTTTAGGAAAAATAATGCCGAGATAAAATATCGCAATACAATAATATATCTACGGTGATGTTTAGTAGGGGCCTGCATAAAGAACCGCCACTGGTTGATACACAATTTGCGAGTACTGAATTGTTATTTTCAATATATATAAAACAGCAGTGGCACTTTTGGTCCTTGCTTGCGTAATCTTTGTGTAAGCCCGTCTTGAGTCCATTTCGTTTTAATACATCTTGCAATGGGATTTATGGTAGCAGAAGGAAGCGCAATATCTTGTAATATTCACATACTATTAAGACACAATACTATGGCCAATTGAATTATGCAGCAGCTGAAATGGCGATGTCATTATTCAATATTTAATTTTTATAGTCGCCAACAACACAAGGCATGAAATTACAATACGATCATGAATATAAAGGCATCGAAATTGAACTGAACACAGAATAGAAAGTATTCGACAATGTAAATTGCATTTGCCCGATGAATAAACAGATGAAGGCATAAAATGTCATGCGACAAGCTATGGTTTAAAGAATATTCTGCGTTCTAAATGGGATTTTAGTTTAAAAAAGGAATAATTTCGTTGTTGGAACACTCATTTATCTCGAAGTAATCCTACAATTTATTTTTGGATTTTGAACCGGTTTCCATAAGACGGATATCATTTTAGTATCCTTACTTTATCGTAAACACCATAATATTGTTCTAAAATTCATGACGTTTGCTCAAAATGGATTATTATCTGTTAGTGTATTCAAATGGCGAATTGTTTGATGCTGCGACCAACAGATATGGAACAGCTGCTCAATGGCATCCCTCCAATTTTACCGTGAGAGATGGGAAACTCGAGTTCAAATTCTCTTCTTCCTTTTATCTATTATCAACTATTAATTTTCTAATTATACATCCTGCACCTGTTCTAAGTGTTAATAACACAAGCCATCATTCATCTCGTGTAATATCTCGCTCGCATCCCTCTCCGTATCTATTGCGGATGCTGGCATTATTACGTTATCATCCCCTACAGGACATTACGGGGTATTATGTTACATACGCATGAATAAACAGACGTACACATCCATTGTATACGCAATAATATCAATAATATTCTGCAGAAATTGATGCATTATGTAATTATGATATTTGATTAATTCGTTGTCAGATAGAGGCTTGCAATTCATTTTTATTTCTACTTGCGCAATGACTTTTTGACTTGATTCATTCGATCTATACAACTTTAAACCCTGTGGCTTACGCTAATTATCGGCTTTGTACTGTTTTACTAAAACACTGTCAGTAATTTATTCACGCGACATTAAACAGGCATTCATGGGAAACGGTGCAATTTAACGTGTTGAATTAGGCAATCCCTTTAATTCAAGTCATTTTATGTATGTATGCAACCCAGATTTATGCATTTAGCTGCCATAAGAGATACGAACTCAAATACTGTCATAAACTTCGTAAAGTAGATTCATATATAAATTATCATGAAATTTATCGTCAAGGTTTCTAAAATCTCACTTTATATCGCCAGATTTTAATAAAAACTCCTGATGAATAATAACTCTGTAATTGCACTCTAATTCTGACGAGGTTCTATGGAATATCCCTTTTTCATCCAGTCTAATTTAACAATGGTAATTTGTTGATCCCTTAATTCACCACACACACAGAGCACCATCTACCATCCCCAACCGAAACATCTAATTCTAATTCCGCTATTGTCGTTCTTTGCGCAGAAAAAAAGTCGACTATTCGGTGCTGGCTAATGGGTCTTTCACAATGCCAGAGCGCCTTTTTATGTCACCCCTTCATTTCAACGTACGCCATATACAGGGACAATGAGAAATCTTCCATTATTCGGCTACTTAAATGCACGGGACCAAATTTCTAATTAAATAACTGTTATTTATCAAATTATCCAAGAATAGGATCAAATGAAACGGGCCCTGTATGGCAACGTGATGGCATATTAAAGTGATCCTGTTCAATTATTAAAATAGCCGGTATTTACGCAAACCCTTGTCAATGTCCGGGGTTCCTTTCTTCTAAGTATACATTCCAGCGAGCTGCTATAGTACCCGTTATACAGTTAGCATATAAGAAATGCGGAAGACCAAAAATCGACCTAGCAACTCAAGTTGCGGCACCGTATCAATAAGTTACCAATTGCTTCGGAGAAGTTGAGTGGATCGTAGTCTATTTCAAGAAAGAATATAGTCAATTGTACGAAGACACTAGATAAATGGGCACGGTTATTTCGATTTTTAGACCGCAGAATATAAAATCTATCTTGATTTAATTTGAATATTCTTTCGTCGCAATTCGCAGTTGTATGTTTCATAATCATTAACACACCTGCCCGTAGTGTTAACAAAACGTCAACCACTTTGCATCTGCTTTCATTTCTACCTGAACACTTTTGTCCATTGTCTGGTCTGTCTGTTTGGAGAGTATATTAAATTCTATCTCATTTCGAGAGGAATTCATATTAAACCTAACGAGTTGCTAGTTAGTATGAGAGCCAGCTAACCTCTCCCCATGGTCTTAGTAATTGTTACCATTGCGACAACGACAGGTCCGATGCCAAATCTGACACGTCTGTCAGCAAGAGCTCTTCACAGTTGGTAATACCTACCACTGACAAATGTGCCGGTGTTAAGAGAATGCAGTGGTGGGTCCCGAAAATTGTGTTACAAATTATTTTGGTCACATTAAATTTTTTTTTAATAAAGAATCTTATAAACTATTCAGGAGGTCTTTCTAGGGCTTAAGAATATACAATAAAATGTTAGTTCACACGAATTGACCACGGTCGTATTTTTTTTTAACTTAACGCCACTGACCATCCGTCCAATGTAATGTCCCGAAGAGCACGGAAACCAAACGGACGGCGCTTTGTTAGTGCGAAATTGAAAATATGAATAAGGCAAGTCACGTTCTCTGGGCTTCCTAGTTCCAAGATTGTGCGATGTTGCTCCTGGTTAGTTGTGTAGGATGTGCCACACAGAACACTCAGTGACAGAAGACGCTCGTCAGTCAATTAAGGCGTATACCAAAATGGTACAATCGTAAACTTAGTTCTTGATAACGAATTACTTGATATTAGTTTTAATTTGAACGATCCAACATCAGAAATGCCAAATATTTGCGCAACCTTCCAATGAATCTAAATCTCGTTTATGATCAATATAACACGATCTGTATAACTATACAAGAACATTTTCTACTGGTATGATCGGGTTGAGCAATTCATGCGATTTGAACCTACAGCGAAGGCTTATTCTTTGACATACTGTTCTTAGCTAGAGGAAAATACACGGATATACACACACATGTCCCACCACAAACAGATTGTAATTTACGTCTGCGAATAATTAAATTGCGAACTCTCGCACACAAGAAGACTGACGATGGAAGAACAAACCGCAAGATTAAGCAACAGCAGCCCACTTTCGTGCAGATACGGTCTAAGTTAAAGACATATTAGGTAACTAGAGAAACGCGATGAAAAGATGATCAAAGTGTTCATCAAATTTTAGTAGAATTTGGCGAGATTTTTTAATAGATTATCCGATATTATTTTATTTTGTTTCCGTGCTTTTTTACCTCGGAATTTTCCTGGAAATATTTAATTTAATATACTAGTTATCATAAATATTTCGAATTGTACGTCGACCTTAAAATTTAACATAATACCCCCGAATTCTTAAGTTGTGTAAAATTTTAGAACCAAAGTCTTTTCTGTGTCTTTTTTTTTGAGTTTTATAATACCGCGAGTTTCATAAAATCCTGTACCAACCAGCCGTTAAGAAAAGCCTTTATTAGAAATATATTAAAATCAGTAAAAATAGCTTGGGTTGGTCGAAGAAACTTATACTGTTCAGCTAAAAGTTCTTTTTGCTCCAGAGTTTCGTCTTCCCGTACTGTTGGAAAAGAAAGGAGAATTTTTATTGGCATGGCAATCTCCTTCGCTTGTCAGATAGGTGTGTGGGTATATATGTTATATGTCAGAAAGTTTTAATACTCAATGTGACATCCAATAATTGCTAAGAACAGATTTTTGTTTGGAAAAGTACGAAGAAATTCTTTTAGTATGTTGCGCACGAAATATTTGATACTGGAACAAATTCTATATTTTTTAAGTAGATTTTTCTTACAATTAATTCGAATATGCCAATAGTTATCCATAGCTAGATTGTAATCCTTAATATTGTTGTCTTCTCATTTCTAACAGACATTTCTTTAATTCATCCGCTCTTAATCACGTTCGTGTCTAAATCTTCACTTTTATATACTAATTTTTCCCTAATTGAAAACTATAAAGTTATGGTATATAAAAAGCCGCACCTTTCTTTCGTTTGTGTTTTTATTTGTACAATATTTAAGACCTCTTGTTTAACCAAAAAAAAAACTTTCTCACATGCTATAGTTAGCATCTTTTCGATAACGTTAGATTTTCATCGAAATATTCCTCAATCATAATCTACGATGCATATAATAGTTATTACTAAATAGTTGGCAGTTTGGCATACAAACGATGTAGTTAATTTCCCAGCGAATTTTCATACACATTGGGGAAGTTGACTGGAAAGAAAGCGATTTTCCAGTTGGAAAAACTCGAAAGATAACAAACAGAACAGAGCGATATATTAATATAATAACAATGAACAATGTGCCTAGAGATTAGGCTAATTAGATTTGCGAAACTTTACATAAACAACAATGAATAGCCCCCCCGCTAATGAGGTAATATATTTATTTCTTCTCGGTAAATTTTCGATACTTTTATTTTAATGCTCCGTATTGGTACTGAATCTTTTATAAATATATCACATTATTGTTAATATTGCATAATTGGCAAACGTGCATTTTCGTATAAATAAATATTTACATTTTCCAGTCGGTAATATTGCTAATTAACGTTTTGAACAAAGCAAACAAGAATTATTCATGTCTACCTTCACTGATCGTTTACACATAAACTAATCCATTCTATAATACGATAAAATATTGATTTCGCACGTTTCAAATAGCTTTATTTAAAGCTCGTAAGTTCGTAAAATTTCTAAACCACAATGAAAAGTTTCATGCGGTTTCGTATCGCCTTTTACATATCCTGAAAATTAAATAAATGCAACACAATCAATATAATGTAATAAACAATAATACCAATATGCGATTTTGCAAATAGCTGACATGTGTAATTTATTGCTAAGCATTATTTTTTTTTAAACATTTTGAAATGTAATTGTAATCGATGCACAAAAATACACAATAAAATTTGAGGATTTTTTTCTCACAGTTAGAAATATATTAATTTCAGGAATACAAAAGCTATGTATAAAAATATTAATTTGTTAAACGAATATAAAAATATAAAAACAATACTATTTAATTTTTATATTAAATTATATTTATTAATGCAATATTCCAATTCAGGTATAGATGTCAACAACATAAAATATACGAAAAATACATTGTTCGGAACTGAAAATTTCATAAATAACTTTGGGAATTAATGGAAATGGAATTTCAGGATGTAAATTCATGAAATGAATGTATTGATAGAGCTTCTCATTGCGCACTATAGAAATATATAAATTTGAATTATTGGATTGGTATACGAACAAAATACAAAACGTATGAATAGTTAATATACAAATGTAAAAAATTGACTAACTTCATTATTAAATTCCACACTGTAAGTTTAAAATAAAAGAATTAGGTATCACATGAAAAACGGTTATGCAAGAAAAAGCGCTTACCCTCGTATTTTATTTTTTTATAATTCAAAACAAACGAGAAAACTTTCTAAAATTTATTGCAATTTTTTTATTTTTTATCAATTCCAGTTAATTAATTTATATATTTCTTTTCATTTCGATTCATTTTGGATTATTTTATATTCAATTCAATTTTAATTGTTCATCCAAGAGTGGAATATAAAATATTATATATTCCTCAGCAACATTTCATCTTTCTATGGAATGAGTATTTATTTCAGTCTTGTTTCTAAGTGTTTCAGTACTTACCTAAGTACCTAACTACAGATATCTGAAAGAACACTTTTTGGACAGAATATTGCATAATTGTAGCTTGCGAAATGCAAATTAACAGTCGGGAAATTGACTGGAATGAAGCGAATGGCAAAGCTGAACTTTGTCGCTTTGTAAACTTCAAATAGGTTGCTTTGCTACCACATTATCTCCATTCCCAACCAGCCAAACATTTCTAGAATACACTATTAGAAAATTAGAAAACTATCAAAGAAAATGCTTAAGATATCGTCACGTAGGGCTAAAGTAGTCCCAGTTGCAACGGGGGTCATGACTCCCCAGAACTCTTACGACTCTTTCAATAATATATTTTAATTTGAATTTTGATATTTTTAGTTAATTTTATCGAATATCAAATGCAAAAAAAATTCTTGATTAATTCACGCGTACATAACGAATGAACTGAATGCGCATTATTTTTTTATTAATATTCTCAACTTTCGCTATAAAAAAATGTAACTTGAAATATTATCATCCACTAAGAATCTTTTTAAATTATACAAATCAATTTATAAGCTATTTATAGTTTCGCGCATTTTTTAAATCTCACTTATTTTGGTAATATGAATAGAAAAAAGATAACGTTTTTTACAGAAAGCTGTGAAACTTATTATTTGCGCAAAAAATGAATATTTCATTGAATGTGTGCAAAAATAGCTCAAACGTTTTCATAAAATCAGTGTACATATTTGGGTAGGATAGTTGAATACATATTTTCAATTAATGCAATTTGAAAAAGCAAAAATAATAACGCAATTCTATTTACATACAAATGGTAATTGTAAAGGACTATCAAAAACGCTCTATCAAAAATACACGTGTATTTTTTTTAATATCCAGTGCTTGCCATATTAATATTAAACAATACAATAATTTATAATAATATAGTAATATTTCATGCAATATCGTTTATAATAACACTTTATGCGAGTATAAACATTTTTGTTTATAGTACACTAAAATTTTTATATAGAATAAACTTACTGTTCTACAATTCTTTGATAACTTTTCACCATTTCTAAGATAATTTTCATTTAGTAAGTCAATATATTCCACTTTAAAAACTCTAACAATCATTTCATTGTCCTGTTAAATATCAATTACTCTTAAACTACATGTCGTTAAGTTACGAATAATTTTCACACATTAATTCGCATGAGGATATTACGCGAATTATACGCGATCTGTTGTCGCACATTGACCCGATGTGCTCCTCAATTGGTCCCGAGTACGCGAAAGCTGAAGACAAACTGCCAGCACAACTATTCTGACATTTCATACAATACGCGCGCGATATACTACACAAAACACGAAAAATCATATTTATAAAATAGTTTTCCACGTGCAAAGCGTGCCAGGGAAGCACTATATACACGCTGTTAACTTAATTTGACTTGAACCCGTTGTGATCTTCGTAAACCATCATCTGAAAATAGCTTTTCCACTTTTCAAATGCGCATGGATTCGATGCAAACTCAGTGTGTCCTCAAATTGAAACCTGTGATCAGGTGTTTCGTCTGATGCCTGAAATATAACATTTTCCAATATGAAAACCGTAGTGTCATCGCACGGCAAATGTTTGTACCAATGCACTTTCGGTCGGTCTGTACTGCCGCCCCGTGCTGGCGTTTTGAACTAGATTAAAGAAGAAGTAGCGCAGATGGCGGTCCCCATTCTCTAATTCTGCTGCTTGTTTATGGCTTGCAGAATGCTGAAGTTTCAGCAGCTTACAAATCTGGTCTATTCAGATAAGAGGGGTTTTGTGATCAATAAGGGTTGTTTTGGCGCAGGGAAAGCTGCCTATCTTAAAACTTAATATAAAACGCAACACTCTTATTTCGAAAACCTTCTTTACTATCGCTATTATTTATAATTTCTGTATAAACGCAAGTCTTATGGAATTTGTATTCCATGACAAAAAAGCTTTACCATTTTTTCATACAATTCTCTAATGATTCCCTGTCGCCTTATTAAATTATCACAAGCTAAAAAACTTTCGTGGAATAAATGACGGAAGGATATACTATCCACATCCTCTTTCCGGGTCGTCCATAATATAACTCCATGTGGCCTTTAAGAGTCCCATGCGAGATATAAAACAAGCATATGCGAAAGAGTCGCAAAACTTCATTGACTTGAAAGGAACCCGACACAAAAAGTAGATGACTTCACGTACATATTTTATGTTTCATAGTCAGATAAATTTTCGTATTTATCGCAATTTATTTGACAACAAGGTGACTTGTAATTCAAAATATTATTTTCGCATATGAGGCGATTGACGACTTGACGGCATCTTCATAAAATAAAAAACATAACTCATAGCTTCACAATTTTATATTCTCATAACAATTTTTTTTTTCCTCATATAAATCTGATTTATATTTAACGACCGCGGCATAAAACGCAAATACGTTAGTTTTAAAGTTCGTAAAGATTAGCAGTTTCTCAACCAAGTTCTTCGATCATTTCTACACGGATGGCTTCATAAATATATTTTCAACCACCGTACAAATTCAATAAAATATCACTGACAGCAGTCGTTAAAGTACCAAAACAGAAGCATTAAAATATAACGTGTTATCAAATTTCTCGGCACCTTGATTAATCAAGTTTCTCGCCTAATCTAACGAACTAACCGCACAGCGAAATAACATCTACTTTTGATTAATTCTTCCTTCATATTAACCCGCATTGCGTGCGCTTTTTTTACGCAATTAATAAACAGTAATCTCGTCGAGAGTCAGCTTTATATTGCGTTGTGTACATTGCACTAAGATGGATTGTTTCTGTCACGATGTAATTCTTTTTCTGTAACGTTCTCTGTGTAAGAAAAGTGGTATGATTACATGCACCTGCTCTTTGGCTGTAATCATTCGGTATGTACATGTTACAATGTTTCCTTCGGGCAATATCTGTTACTATCCAAAATTACGCACTGAGATTCGTTAACTTAGTTCAAGTTGGGTATCAACAAACTATAGAGTATTCCAGAACTTCGGCGTCAAATCGAATTCTTTTTTTAATCAAATATCTCATAGGATGCGTATTTCTTTTGATCAATCCTCGTGCGTAACAGAGGTGTTTTTATTGTCTGATTTTAGTGCCAATAAAAATGGGACAAGGTCAATTTTGCAGCAGTCGTTTTTTTTTTACAGAAAATTCCGAAATCTTCTAAAGACCCTATACATAACGGTTTATTTTTACTTCCTAGGGATCGTGACTTTACTTATCTCTACTCAGCTACTTTTGACTGGAGCAATGTTATGTACTGCTTGTATTTTAAATAAACTTCTTAACCTATTACTGTCAAACATTACAGCTTAACATCCCGTCGCTTGGGTAAATGTAAAGCCATGTTCTCTTAACTCTTAACATTGCACGTTGCTCCTCTACTACTAGGCTTGAATATAGGTTAAGATCGGGATATGCAGGACGTCTACAACAATTACTGTCACTGGATATTGTCAAGCCCAAATTAAAGCTTTAATGACTATTCTTTGGTATAAAATGTAAATCGATGCAGTAAATTTTAATGCCAAGAATATCTTATATTTTCTTCGACCAATCTGAAACATTGAATAATGTGAGTCAGTAGTGCATAGTGCACTTTATCGATCGCTTTAAGCGATATCTCTCATTTTCTTTCATCTTCTTTCTTCGTACTGGACTCGAATTGATTGCGAAATTATTGTACGTTCCATTTGCCACTTTGCTGGCTCGAAGCGAACCCTCACCAAGGCAAAACCTGAGTTTCGTTATTCGGCCATTATACTGTGGCGAAAGACTGATTGCTTGTTATTCGATGCACACTATGGGCTAGAGGGAAGATTAAATTGGGGTGTGGGAGGATAAGAAGGAATAGAGACGCTGTACAATTTCATTTCTCAGATAGGTTCGAATTCCACAATTTACATTTAGGTAACAAAATTAATGATTGATTATGTTCCTCTGAAGAATTTTCATCTGTTGTGATGTAGGACTGAAATATCGGATTTCCAAATTATGGCAAACTTGATGTTGCCGTTATTACGCAACATTGTTAAAAAATAAAATATTACGGTTTGAAACAATTTAATATTCCATACAGAAAAACTTTGATCAGGCATTTATTTTTGCCTAAGTATACCATGCTGGTAACTAGAAACATTTCCAAAGTAAAAACGAATACCCTTAATTTTGCTTTTCCCCCTGCCTTTTCGTTATTTCATTGATTGTTTCCAAATGCTTACAAAGCCAAAGACGTTTTCTGTGCATTCGCACATTGCAGCTTACTCTGCAATCTTGATTTCTTTAGATTTTTTGGACAAACTAAATGTTGTATAAATGCCTGAAATCACGTCGTTCAATGTAAAGAACCTGTCGATTGGTCTCGGGAAGAATAGCGGAGCCAATCGAGTGTAAAATGGTATAATAATGCATGGTGGAGTGAAAATTTAATGGAAAGACATGAAGTTAAATTGTTATATTGTACAAATCGTTCAAAAAATATGCGATGTTCTATAATGTATCAGTTTTATAGAATCCTCTGCATTTTACGCTTATAATTTTGGATGTGTCGATATTTTTGTAAAAATATACCACAGGAAAACCGCATGGCGATAAAAAATTATCTCACAACAGTGAATCGAATGAATACAGAGTGACGTTTACCATAATGTACAATGACTGAAATTAGCACGATTATCGTTTCATGCTTCTCCGACTTCCACACGTCCGTGTCAATATTCATCATTGGGTTGTGGGATCCAAATGTAAAAAAGAAATTGCATGAAACGTAGAGATGAGCCATAACAAACAGTATTCATTTTTAATTTTACATTCGCCCGTACATTAAAGCGATTTTCGACTTTTGGAGAGTAAATAGGTAAATAAAATGAAACAGGGTTGAGAAAACCAGAAATTATTCAACATCTCTATTTGATTCCTGTTCTTCTTTGTACTGTTGAATATAATGTGAGAGCTTTATCCGATTCATGTGAATGAATGATGCGGCAAGTCAACCCCTACGTCAGACCGTAGCTTTATAATTGTAAAAAGTTACCCTCACCAATGCCGAGTAGAGCCGTTGTTGAATCGCAATCGCTGAGACGAATACAGACCGAATAATCATAACAATAGCGAACGCCAAAAGTGAAAATGTATGTTTTCACGGTTGGTGTGCCATACAAAACCAAAGGGATGCATTTTCGGCAAATCGAAAGGGTGAATCCTAAAAAGAATTAAAATTCAAGTGAACAAACTAAATAGAAACCGTGTCATTTTAACTCTGCTGAATTGACAAATGTAAAGTAGATGATTAATACAACCAAACAAACCATTCTTTAAAACATTTATAAAAATCTTAAACAACTAAACAGACATCTTTGCCAAGCTCACAATGAAAATTAAACGAGAATTTCGTAACTATCTATAATTAGAAGTATCCCATTTTGTCCATTTTACTTTGTCCCCTTTTCGGTTTGCTCAAACCTTTTACACAATAGCATAATATAAAACCCTTTCATTTTATAATCATCGCACAATCGGATATACTCTCATATACTTTTCGGCAATATTATTAGCGATTCAATTGAATTGTTGGGCTTAAAATACAAAATGCTTTTTGCAGTATTATTATCACCATTACAAATTACGACCCTGTGACAATGAAAGTCACTTTACGATTGAATAAAAGAAATATTACATTCAATTCGGACGGCCAACTAAATCTCGATTAAAATATTCCCCATACAAATATTCTTTTTTTCATTCAGTGCGAATTTATATTCGCATCATTTATTATAATGTCTTGAGTTTTAAAGCATCCGAACGTAATCTTCTGAGGTCTTAAGACATTTATCCCTTCTTGATCCGTGGCCATCATCAGTATAACAAATCTATCAAAACAAATGCTTCCCGTATCTAGCACATTGTAGCCATTAGCAACCATATGTGTATAAGTTATGTATTTCCTCAATTTGTTTTCTTAACTTATACAGAATTTCGTTCTTACAATCGTGCCTGTTTCAAGGGAATGGAATCTTTCTGAACGTAATATTTGCAGAATAACAGCTCCCAAAATGATATTTCATAATTTGTATGAAAAAATGCATTAATATTCTTCGTGTTCTTCTATAATATAAAGTAATTGATAAGGTCAATACTTGATCTTGATCAAAAAAAAATAAATGTAGTTAAAAATATGATCTTTAAACTGATTAAATTTGTCCGTAGTTCTATTCTGTGGTCTGAGGCTCTGTGTATATTTCCAAAACAGATAATAATAACAGCACATTATCTGTTTCCTCGCAAAGACGAGCGGAGCGATGGCTCATGTGTGCTTGCGGGGAATTATGACAGAAAGACAAATATGGCGTCATCAGTCTTCGAACGCCGAGTAACAATTAAAATAATGATTCCACGACAACGCACCGAGCAATATAAGCGTGAAGGAGGAAAGATTGTGCAAGAAAGGCAATTGAATGCGCTGCGGTTTATGATATATTGTATGTTTTGTGCCTGTTTGTGGTTATATGAGATGAGGATATCCTTGGTTTTTTTTTGGATGCGTTCATAAATGTGCACATAAAAAACTGATTGAAAATCCAAATCGACTTTGTCTATAGATAATATCTTAAAGAGCATTAAAAATGTTCATATTACGCGGGGTATTCCTTTTTTAAATCACTAACAGGTGTGTTAACATCTAAGCTTTTATAAAGCGATCGAAAATAGCTAATTAAACTGAAATTTACGATTCATAACGCGCGTTTATGAGACGTGGAAAACTGCATAAGCGGCTTTATGTGTCGACAGGCGATACTCATGTTAAATACAAGAATATTACGGATTTTCTCGCAGTAAAATTGGACTCGGTTTGATTTCAATGCGTGCTTTACAATTTGTTCCGACTTAAGAGTTCACACTTGCCCATATTCTTATGTTACACAAAAATAATGCATTTTCCCAACGAAATACGTATTCATAAATCATAATTATGTACCAGTAAAGCAAAGCTTTTTCATATTAATTTTCTACATTCTTTCGTATTTCTAATTTTCGTAACTTGCCATTATCCCAAAGACTAGTCGAGCGAAAACTTTTTTAGAACTAGCAGAGAGATACAACGTATATACTCTTTAATGAACCAATAGGGAAAAGACACCTGGTGCACCACTTATTCTTCCACATATAAAAGCAATGGCAAAAGAAAATTATGTTCCATGATCTAAATACTCCGATTGTAGTATAATTTCATACGCTGAACTTTTAGGAAACTTCTTTCGAGTAACCGCAAATTAACTACGTGTACTTTAACAATGGCAGATTATACATAGTGGAAAAAGTAATAAAAAGGTTGATAGAACCGTTTTGTAATACGAATGAAATATACGGTAGAGGATTCTTCATCCAACAATACTAGATATTCTTAAATATACTTATGATGGGAATAGTTTATGTACCCATTTTGTACTTTCACCTCGTCATAAAACTACACTCACAATATGTCCAACATGTAAGGGGTTTTTGTGTGCAACAAGAAGCACAAACAGCTCCCAAAGGATCATAATATCGATGTATGTATCCCTATTTTTAGCTTTTATTGCTACGACACTAAAACAAAACATTGGAACGGCAGAGCATAACGTGCAAAGGTACAGAATAGAAGAGTAGTCAGGTAGATCTAGATTTACGATTCTGCAAGTTCCACTCGCTTTCCAGAGATAAACCTGTCGATTAATACTGCAAAATTAGGCAATATTTACTTTACAATCGAATATACCGTTCAAAATACACTTTATTTTCGCTGTTGTGGAACGATCCGACAGATGGCTGTCCAATAGTTTCTGGTGTTGATTTTATGTACTTCTTGCACCTCTTGTATGAAGAATAGCATCTACCGCACCGTAGTTGTAACAACCGAATGTTTACGACCTGCTCCGCCATGTACGGACATGTTTACGGAGCTCCGTTGTCGGGTCCGCCGGGTAGTAAATACAGGGCAAATCTATTAAACTTCAATTGGCCAGTAACAGGTAATAGTAGAAATAGAATTTCAAACGCGTTCCGACAAAATAGTTCAGTACGGAAAAAAGAACCAAATTGTTTTGGGTTTATTGTGCAATTTACGGGGTATTAAAACCCAATAAATTGTTTGAAGCTAACAGATGAGGGTAATCTAACGAATTGTTCGAATATTTATGTCGATTCATTTCTTGGTTATATTTGATACTATCCTAATGTGGAAAGAATAGAAATTTAGGCACGTATTTTGTAAAGAACAATAATAACATTTTAGAACAAACCAACTCGATGCAATATTTCTTTTCGAGCTTTTTAACCACTAATTAATGTTTTTTGTTATTGTATTCTTATGCATTACATTACAGATACTTCTTATTTCTTTGCACGTATCATATTGACGGATTTGTATTAAATATTGGCTAACTAAATGTTAAGAAGAGATTAAGTTATTATTAACACATTATTAAGTCCTAAAGTATATATAGGACAAACACGTAGACCAATTGAAACTAGATTTAAGACTCATTTAGCTCAATTCAGATTAAATAGAAAAGATAAGAGTGCTGTAGCCGAACATATTTCCGAATCCTATTCAAATTAGTTCACTTAAATTACTTAAATATGTTTTGAATTATTCCGAGTTAAATGCTCATGAAATTAAATTCATTAAATCAAATTAATGAATTTAGATTCAGGCCCAATTTTTAAAATACAACATTATTAATTCATTTATGTCCGAAATACACTTATAAATAATCCCTTTTATCTCTATATATTTAATAACTTCCTTCCAATTCTCTTTACAACCACGATTAAACAGCACCACAACATCCATAAATTTTATTACCACCGGAACTGATCTTAAATCTCTGCTTAAGTTTATTTATACATTTGCGTCTCTTCTCTCAAATTCACTGGCACAATTTTTCAACGCGCTATACGATCGGAATAGTTCAAGCGGTAATGATCGATGGTTATCAATCCAATTTGGCAGATTCATTTTACTTTTTGCAGGCAGAAATATTATAGAAATAGGAGCGGTTGGGTCTCTTGAAACGTATCTTGCGAGGAGGATGATATATTTATCGTCCTGGAAGTCTAGTTTCGTATCCATTGACTAGTGCATGTTCCAGTTTTATTTTTGCTGTTTCTGAAGCACTCGGTGCAATATGAAACATAACGCAAACTAAATTTTAGATCATATAATATAGGCAGACGCAGGATGGTCCATAATTTAATATCTTCCTGACACACAGTTGACAATTTTGACTCAAACTACTTTCTTACTATTTCCACAACGGTGATAAAAAAAAATCTCGAATGATCAAGTTTCCAATTATACGTGGATGGAGAAAATGTATATTTTAAATATCTATTTAAGAATCTTCTTTAAAGTTGTAAGAACCTTCTTACAACTCAACTTTACATATCTTTTATTTGTCTCAGGCTTATCATATACACTCGTGCTTATGTATATATAGGCCGGATATGCAAAGAACTGCTTGGCTCATTTTATATTTATAACCTCCGAGTACGAATGGCGTTAATAAGCAGTCGAGGTTATGTCCGCCTGTCCGTCATAACTCTTCAGATATGAGTAGAGGAAGAACGACGACCATATAGCGGTTACAAAAACCACACTGCGTTTTGAATTTAAGAAAACGCGATATATTTCTGGCTACAAAGATCGTTTATAATTATGACAATTGAAATGTCTTCTTAAACTCGCAGTAATCTTTTATGATTCGAATCTAATGAACTTTTGGTAAAATTTCATTATTAACCTGAAGCAAACTATGTTGATAAAAAAACGTTCTGCAGAATATCGTGTACTTTTCGGTAGAGCTATGCCGATCCTTGTATATCTTTTCTTGTATGTTATAAACGAACGCTAACTTCAAAGCACTTATTTGCACAGACCGCGTGACGTTTCCATCAGTGTTATGTTCTTCTTTTCCGCTAGCGCACGATGTGTTTGTTGTTGGTATAAGAATTCCCGAATACCGAGTGAAATGATTAATACGCCCGTACACCCACTTAGTGCTGGATAAATGCCTGCCACAAATTTCCTTCGGCTGTTTATCATTATTGCGCGAATATTATAATTATCGCGCGACTTAATTCCTCGACGATGAGGAAATAAATTTTGATAAAGTTAATTAATTCGGAACAAACTTTTATAATATCAAAACTATTTGTTTTCCTCTCCACATTCTTTTTTGTAATCATATAAGACTTAAGTTCTTAAGTTTTCGAGTTCAACCGAAATTGCCACCGAAGAGACAAAATTAAGGATTCTATAGAGTAGTTATGATTGCAAATCTGGTGTAACACGGAGACTAAACTCTAAAAAGGATGTATTCGCTAAATGGTGGCAATCGATTATTCGACTTATTTTTCGGCTTCCATGGCAGAGTGTATGAAGTTAGAGTCGCTTAAGAAGCGAGAGATGGAATGACGAGAGCGTCTAAGGCGAAATACCGCGTGTCTAATTGTCGCAAAAAGACTAGGATGTAATAAATATCTTTAGTGTGCGTAATTTCATGTCGGGTGTCGCAGCGCTTTAACGTTCCTTCTGTTAATTTTGCCTGGTAAAGAAAGCTGACGAGATATATACGTTTGGTTCATTCACAGAAATACTAGTGGGCCTAGAGTCTCTATTTGCCTATATTAATCAGCAAAATATTTTTTTCAGATATTGTACGATACAGATTTTCTTAAAATATTGCAAATTTGAGTTGTGGTGACGGACTTTCTTCAGAATCGACTAAAATACTTTGCGCGATAGTTAGAATCGATTAAATCAAATTTAGAAACATTGTAAGGGCTTTCTTTGGTTTTCTAGTCACTTTGTTAATGTACGCCTTTAACCTCTTATATCCCTCACCTATATTGAAGCCAGTTCACGATGCGCGTAAGCTCTCCTGCTGGATCTGGTGGATGGTAGATATAGTGACAGTTTCGGTGACGGTGACGAGGCGTTGCGGATCAACTGGAACGGGCGCGCGTCGTGGAAGAATGCGCTGCTACAAAAGCTTGCCGTAGTTCCTATCCTACAGCACTTACTTCTCTATTATTGTACTACTAAAAATTCGTAGTAGCAGTGTCCAAGATGTCCAAGTCAAACAAGTATTACTTCGACAAATTATCGGATATATTTGTTCAAATTTTTAGTACCTTTACTCTAGCATTTGTTCGCATTCTTCTGATCACGAGTGAAACTTTGAATGAAAAGAAAAGTTTATTACTCTGTACTTTTGTATCGACGCTTGTAATGTCGTTTGTAATTTATTTTCTTATTTACTTTACGTTTTGGACACTACTGAAGTTAGATGGAAGATATAGAAGCTTCGTTGTTATATCCCGTGACCTGGTGAACTTTCTAGTGTTTCAAGGAGATAAAAATTGCATTATGTACAACTATAATAGTCCAAGTATACGAAAGCCAACATATTCTCTTTGTATTTCTAAGTAAATATAATCTGCAATTATCTACAAGGAACTCCTCCCATTACTTGAGGGAATAATAGGTTCATTTAAAAATACAATAGTTATAATCTCAAGTTGTACAAGAATGTCTGTACTATAAAGCAGATTATAGCTTTGATAAAAAATATTGTTTCTTTGAGATCACTATTTATTCTTCTCGCAATAATTACTAAATTGATGTTTCAATTACATCTAACTGAAGATATCTATTTTATCACTAAATCTGCCGAGTTGGTTTGAAATAAATATATTTAAAGCTAACAAAATCCATTTAATGCCTTGTTTAAATATCTACCAGATTTTAATTAAAAATAAAATTGAGTAAGCATGTTAGTATAATACATATTGAAAGAACCAAATCCCGCTTGGGATCTAGTAGAATTTATATAAATACTGAAAACCTTAATGTGCAATAAAATTCCACCAACTGAAACCGTAACGAACTAACGAGTCTCAAATAACGTTCATTAAAAACGACGTGTCGAATAAAATTTCTCTGGTTCTGGCGCGTTTATCGGTAAACGAACAGATCAGCCTGGAAAACGAGTATAAAACTATTTAATTTGTAACTAATTTTAATGCCTGCTTCGTTAAAATATTTACAGATACCTCCGTGTTTATCTTGCTTTCGTTACGAGCTTCCTCAATCCTACACGAAAATGCAGTAGAAAAATATATTCTTGGTAGCAAAAACCTCCACCCCGAAAAGATGTGAAATCAAAAAAATCCTATATATCCTAAGAAATCCTAGATATTTGCATAATTTTAAGGTTTTTCTTTAAATATAATTCATGCAAATCTGCCCAAAATGACCTGGAAGCCATAATTTCTTTGAAGCTTTGCTATATTCGGTCCAACTTCATGTAAAACATGTATTTACTGCATTTCAACTAATCAAAAATACATGCCACATCGATGATCCCGATGATCTTCAGTACGTAGCCCGTGCTGCCATCTGAAGACACGATCGTCTGTTATAATTAGCTCTAGAATTCACCAATTTACGAACGCCACAAACACACGTTCAAGCACTTTCAAGAACCTGCATTCAGTCAATATACACGAACAATGCCTTTTGATAGAAGTTAATAACGTCAAAAACGTATAATAGCAAAAAACAAAAATCAAAGATTTTCAGTCATTTAGTTCGTTTTTACAACGATTCAATAATAAAATTGTAAAATGTACATTGCGAAATCTAAGTCGATGTATCGTTATATTAATTTTTTAATCAAAGTATTGTCGGAGTATAAACTTAACTTTCTCAGGAAAACTTCGAATATATTGTTCTCAAAGCTCACTTTAATGAAAAATGCAATACATAACTTTTGACGGGCTACAATGGATTCTGATGGACCATTTCGGGTTAGAAGAGTTGTTTTTAAAGGGATATGGATGAAGTGAAGTGTTTGTGATATGCGCTGTGTGAAATATTTATTTTTCAATTTGGACAGGGACAGCTCAGTGTGTCAGTATTTGCTGAATATTTTCACTCGACGTTTTCGTTTCGTTTCCAGTTTCATTAAAATTATATAAACGTAATATTTTCTCGACGGCTGATGGGAATGTCAAATTAAGTGCTTGCACAAATACGTGGAAAAAATTTAATTCATTCACCTGGTCACCGCAATAGCTGATAATAAATGGTGTTGTGAAAGCGGAAGACATATTTAATATAAGTTTTTAATTACTCTTCGGGTACCTATTTAGGATTCAAAGTTACTATTCTTTATCTTCAATCTTTTCTTTTCCGCATAAAACATGTTTGTTGTGTTTCTCTTCATTGCACAAAAGCACATTGTCATAAGCAGTGGTGTCTATATAGTTGCTATACACCGTGGTAAACACAATGGACTATGTTTCTTCTTGCACCCCAACAGTTATTTCTGCAAATATAATATTACAAGAACAGTTCACATTCAGTTCTCCCTAGTAGCCTTCTTTTGCCACACGAACGTTCCTGTTTATTCTTCGGGCACATGGTGGGTTCCCAGACCACTCAAGACCATATACCACTTATTCCATCCGCGAAGACCCATCAGCTATGCATTCCGCTAACGCACCTGTTACCAAAGTACGCAACGTAATGTTGAATACGTTGCAGACTTCTTTATTCTATGGATTGGATGCTGTTGCACCATTCATCATTGTACGATAGGGATGATGAGGTAGCTAGGGGAATATTGCACGATTGTTGGGGGGTATAGCTAAAGTAAGCGAAGAATATCGAGATTTAATTTAAATTTCACTTTGTAGAACATGACAATCAAAAGAAGGGTGGGAAGCGAAATAAGGTGCAAGATAGATTTATTGGTGTTTTCGGATTAAGGTGGAGATTCCTTCTGGTTGATGGTAATTTATTCGTGTTAAGAGTACAGTTTCTAGAAATTCTGCTGATTTATTATTTAATTAATAATACTTTTCATAGGTACGGTTTGTTTATTGTTAATCGTGTTAAATATAATAACAGTGGCATCACACATCGTCTCTAGATCGAGAGCAGAAATAAGCTAGGGGCAACGATGCTTCCTTGCGGAACGCTTGAATATGATTAAATATTTATATCAATTCGATGATAAGCAATATTCGAAATTCTATTTATTGATGTGTATATTCTTGAATCAAGAGTCAAGAA
Source organism: Leptodirus hochenwartii (assembly GCA_947310635.1). Classification (NCBI taxonomy): domain Eukaryota; kingdom Metazoa; phylum Arthropoda; class Insecta; order Coleoptera; family Leiodidae; genus Leptodirus; species Leptodirus hochenwartii. Next base: position 2,437,107 of record OX371183.1, on the reverse strand, counting down.
GGCATCCATATACATGTTTCTATATGCACGTGCATATGATTTTCACTTTAACATCTGTATTTTGTATATCTGCCGCCATGTAATGCTTTAACGCATATAATAGTTGGACCGCAATTTACCACGACCATTGTTCTCGGTTATAATCTTCATTGTAGAAATGAACCATAAGCTATTACCGCTAAAGCATTGTTCCCATTCAGAAGAGAATCAGATTCGGTGCCGTGCTATAGTGTGTATGATGCTGTAGAAATGAAATTCAGGACTGTACTCATCCTTAATTATTCAATTAACAAGATCTTTATTTCTCTTAAATTTGTACTTAAAATTTTTGCAGTGTTTCAATATAGTCTTTAGCAAGGAACATTTTTATGAGATCAAAATGGTTAACCATGCGAGATAGATTATAAATATTTTAAGAAGGAATATATTTTCTTGTGATCCATTTTTTGATTATAATACATATTTTGATTACATTAACATTTTAGTGCGGTTCTGTACGCTATATTCTAGAAATGTTAATTAAATTGCAGATAAAACTTGCAACAGTTTATAAGGCCATCGTACATTTTCAAAATTACTGCAATTACCAGATAAGTGTAATAAATTGTATTGCTACTCCCCAAAACTTATTAATAACTTCTGGAAATTGAATTTCTTTTCATCTCGGCCACAATATTTACACCTACTTTTCTAAATAATAATCCTAGCGACATGTTTACAACAATCATTTCTTTGCTGAATTCTTTTGTAAGTAGTTCGGTATCAACTCATTGTAGTCCAAATGTGCATGGAAGAAAATCTTAAGCAATAGTTGAGATTCCTGCTCCCCTTTCAGTATTTCAACCGCGCAACCGAGAATGGAAATATTATGGAACCCTCGTGCCGCAGTTATGGAAAATTAGAAAGATTTATTGACGCCAGTGAAAGAAAGACGGCTGGCTGGTTTCTTGATGTGTATCATATACAAAATGTTCAGAAATTTACCAATGGAAATATTTCGTAAACGATCGTTTATATTCATCTACTAATTAGTTTAAGGGTTATTTCAAAATTGTCGCATTAGACTTACGTTTTCTACGATTAGATTTAAATTTTAAAGACGATGAAGGGTCGGAAATCTTAACACACGTCATTCCAACACTCTGTACACAAATATCAATCCTACACAAGCGGTCAAGTGGAAATCGTTAGAGATCTTGGGGATTTATTATGGTTGCATTTATTCTGAAAATATAGCAAGTTTCCACTGCTATTTCGTTCAAATATCGTAACGAAAACGGATCTTCTAATCTAGAAACTAGTCCCTGACATCTAACATTTCAATGAGTTTAACATTCACATTTTCCACAATTATTTATCATTAAACTGTTGAAGAAATTAGCCAGTAAAACCAGCATCCGATAAATCAATCTAACCACTGTGCTGCCAAATATATGAAGTCCTTCCAAAGCTTAAGAACTAGCTCGAAAACTATGTGTAAGGACTAGAAGTACGTTCTAATGGTATCGCTAGCAATTTGGTCTAATGAACAAACACCCCTGTGGCACACGAAGAATGGAATGGATACGCATCGTCAGAAACGTACATTCAGCAGAGTAACGTGCAACAGCATGTAGGTCTTTATTATTATTCGATATCGATATGGGAAATAGCACTTTAGCTCGAAACGTGTGACTGACAGTTATTACTATCGCCAAACAATGAACATGGGAAATTCTTTTGCGAAATAGTGAATGATTTATATGGAATACTTGAAATTATAAGCCGAAATTAGATTATAGAACATGACCCGTTTCAATTCGACAAACCAACTTCTGTTCTACCATTTTTACACTACATTTTACACTCTCCTACATAACTGACAAACACGTTTCTAAAGGCTGCAAAAAAAACTTCAACTCCGTTGGCAGTCAGACCTTTCTACAGTAGTTAACAGATTCAACAACGTATTCTCGTAATAAAAAAAAAGAACTCTGACACTTGACGTACAGATGCATGTACACGCCTGACGAGAGATTCAATAAATGAAACGTCAACTATCTAACATTAACCAACATGCAGTGAAGCAGTAAGCTTCATATGCTGTAAGAAATGATCAATATAAATGCAATAATTAGACAATCTTCAATCAACATCAAAAGTGGAACATAATATAAAACGCGTAAAGAATTAATCAAATTCGTAACATATTTGAAGAACTTCCCAATTCAAAATGGCAATAACTTGAAGAACTTTCATCTATCCATTAAAATTACTACCTCACAAGCTAAATTTAGAAAATCGAATCTATATCTTCACAACAATCCGAGCAAGATGGCTCCACATCTGTATGTTACCACGTGCAGCATCTTCTTCGGATCCGCGGTGGTGCAGCGCCACAGTACGTTGATATGATTTATGAGCAAAGTGTCGGGTTTACAATTACCTTCGAGCTACAATATCGCTTTGTAATTGTTTATGTTGCACCGTGGAAAACCGAGCGACGTCTAGATTTGGCGTGCGTACATGCGTGGGTGTCTTCATACCATGCCCGATCCTTTGCGTACATCACAATTAACATCCAGAGGGCAAGGTGTAATATTACAGAAAAGATTGATTGGCTGTATAAAGGCACAAGAAAGAAAGTTGTGCATCTTAGTCTGGTAGCCTAAAATTGATTTTAAAAAATATTTAACTAAGGACACGTGCATTTTTTTAGGAGACACGCGTTGTCTGCAAGTTAAATAATTCAACATCGGTGGTGCAATTTGCTAATCAAATGATGCTGAAACTATTATCCATAATCTAAGTATCTAGCGCGACAACAGTGAAGACGTATTCAAGGCACAAAACCGTCGTATCTCTTCGTTTTGCTTTCGTAAATCGAAAGCCTCCGCTTCGATATATTCTTGGATACTGGTATTAGGTAAAGGGTCGCTTCTTTCGGGTTAAACCGGATACTTTACATGCAAATCGCACGGTCCTTTCGCACATGATTTGCTCACGAAAATATGTTGCGGAAGATAGACTAGATTGAATATAGGATATCTTAAGAAGTTAGGTGTTGTGAAGAAGTGGTTTGGAAATCGAGTTAGAATCACTCATTTCATAGTGATACTTGTTCTTACTGTGTGCTTCTACCAAAGTATACTAAGTATATGTAAAGGTTAGCCGCATCTTTAATTTGGAACCTTCTATCATATATTCCTAAGACAAAAATCCACCTGTGGTACAAGTACCAGACATCCGAATTTTCTTTATAAAAATGTTTCTCTATACGTTTCCAATTTCACATTTTGTACCACCTGAGGAGATCAATAGACTCATTACGCATATATTCCCCATGCAATATTGTCAGTTAATATTTCATTTGGCACGTAGGAACGTCTCGTAACGAAGCTCAGCATCCACAATAAGGCACGCTCAGTTCAATATATGAGACAGATACGCGCCCATAAAATCCTATCGCAGATATTGTTGTCATTTCAACGAGCCAGTGAAATAATACAGGGCCTTATAAATAATGTCTTTTTAGGTGTGCTCATAATAATTTTTAGCTCTTCCCAAGCAGTGGTAGATGCCATTGAAAAACGATATCGTAATTTTAGCATATTTCTTTCGTATGAAATATGAGCAGCGATTCACAAAAATAATTACTTTCTTTTATCGCTCGAAGCTTTTAGTTTCATGGTATATCGAAATAAGGGTTAGATACAAAACATCCTTCAAACAAAATTTGAAGCTAATCCTTGAGGGAAATTAGAACCAAAACACATTGTATATAATACCATAGTTCACAAAACATGCAGCTATAACTTGATATGGTATAACTGATTTATTATTAATGGATTCCATTAGAACTCGCGGTTCTATGATCAGCATGCAGATGGAATGAGAGTTACACCCTCTCTTCAACAATGAATTTATGTACAAACTGTTGTGATATCCCTCTTTGCACGGGGAGAATGCTCGGACTACTGAAGACCTTTGGTACGAACGATCCTGGTCTGGCCACCCACGATTACGTATTATTAAATAAAATTGGGAAACGTTATTTATGCACTTTGTGTTCTTGTCAGGGACTCCCTTTGATGTGAAGTGAATATTGTGATTTGCCAGATTGATTCTAATTCTAAGATATAGGTTGGACGAGTATAAATGATAGAAGAAATCATTAGAAAACTAAAAATATATCTAAAATAACAAATATTGGAAAGGTGTGAATTTTTAATTCTCTGCTTTTTTCTTCTCTTTTATTGCAACACTTTTTCTCGATCTCACGTATAAATATCTGTTGTAGTTGAATGTATGTTTGCATTTCTTAGCGTAATTAATCTATGCATTTTTATAAGAAGCGTGTATTATATAGTCGTATGTAGGTGTAGGGAATTAACAAAGGTCCTGACAAAGGACGAGATGGAATGGAGGAGCTCCATGCGACTCCAGAGACCGATTGCGTCTCAGTTCGGTCGGTGGTCGAAAATAAATTGCACGAATGCAATTTTTGGTTTTTATGCTAGAGCGGAATATTATATTATATTAAATATAGTTAGTTAAAGAGTCCGCAATCCTAAAGATTGGTTGGAAACAGCACGCCATGCCGATCTATCCTGAGCTAATCCCTTCATCTCCCTATAGCTATTCATCTCAACGTCTTCAACTATCTGACTCACATACTCCAATCTAGGCCTACCTACCCCTCTATTTCCCTCCACCCTACCTTCTATGATCAATTGCATAATCCCCCCATGCCTAAGAATATGCCCTACTAATCTGTCTCTCCTACGCTGTAACACTCTCCAGATACTTCTCTTCTCCCCTACTAACTCTAGTACAGCTTCATTTGTTACTTTATCTTCCCAACCAATCCTCATCATCCTCCTATAACACCACATTTCAAGTGCTTCTAATCTACGCTTCTCTTCCTTTCCTATAGTCCACGCCTCACACCCGTACAGTGCTACACTCCAAACATATACCTTCAGTAATCTTTTTCTAATACTCAAGTCAATATTTGATCTTAAAATCTGTTCTTTTTCTACGAATGCCTTCCTACCCTGTGCTATCCTACACTTTATATCTACCTTGCTTCGATTATCTTTTGTGATTCTACTGCCTAAATAACAAAAATCTGACACTTCTTCGATTCTATTATCTCCTATTGTGATCCTCATTTTTCTACTGCATTCCTTTTTGTCACACCTCATCACTTTAGTTTTACCTATATTTATTTTCATGTTAAAATCCCTAGTCAATACTGCCTGCATACCATTCAATACCCTTTCTAAATTCTTTTCGCTTTCTTCCAATATAGCTATATCGTCGGCGAATCTCAGCATATATATTTTTTCTCCCTGTACATTCACACCTACACTATACTCTTCTTTTACTTTGTTTATTGCATCTTCTATATATAGATTAAATAATAACGGTGAGATGTACATCCCTGCCGAACTCCCTTCCCTATTTTTGCTACTTCTTCTTCCCCCTCAATTCTAACTAAGGCAGTTTGGTGTTTATATAAATTAAAAATTATTCTCCTATCCTTATAATCTATACCCGTTTCTTTTAGAATTCTAAACATTATGTCCCAATCTACATTATCAAATGCCTTTTCTAAATCTACAAAAGCTATGCAAGTTACCTTTCCTACCCTCTTTCTTTTTTCTACTACCGTTCTTAGTGCTAGAATCGCCTCTCTCGTCCCTCTGTTTTTCCTAAAACCAAACTGATCTTCTCCTAGCCTTTCCTCTACTTTATTTTCTAATCTCCTATAAATAATCTTTAACAATATCTTCGATGCATGTGAAAGTAGGCTAATGGTCCTATAGTTCTCACACAAAGTAGCTCCTATTTTCTTCGGCATTGTTACTATTCTACTACGCTGAAAATCCTGTGGTACTTCTCCCTTCTCATATATTTTACAAACTAACCTGTATAATCGCTCCTGCATTTTTTCCCCTGCGTGTTTTATTAATTCGGCTGGTATCATATCAATCCCCGCTGCTTTGTTATTCCGTAAATCATTTAATGCTCTATGAAACTCTGACCTAAGTATGCTAGGACCTAAGTCATCCTCATCTATCTGTTCCACACTTTCTAGCTCCTCCATGTCCTGCCTACCTTTATATAAATCTTCAAGATACTCCTTCCATCTTCTAGCTTTTTCCTTATTTTCTGTGAGTTCCTTACCCTGCTTATCACATATAATGTTACCCTTTGGTTTTACTTTAGAAAAATGTGACTTAATTTTCCTGTAGCCCAAATCTACTTTACCTCTTCTCATATCCTCCTCAATATCCTCACAGTTTCCTTTTATCCACTCTTCTTTCGCTAGCTTGCATTTCCTATTAATTAAGTTCCTTAGTTCCTTATATTTTTTCTGTCCTGCTTCTGTGTTTCCTATTTTAATTTTCCTTCTTGCTTCTATCATTTCAACTATTTCTTCCGTGATCCATTCCCTCCTACCTGCCCTTTTCTTTGTGCCTAATACTTCATTTGCTGCTGTAGTTAACCCATTTCTGATTTCCCTCCATTCGCAATCTATGTCGCTCCTAGATGTTCCATTAGCATATGCCTCCTAGGGGCAAGACATGGGCAACGACGCTCTGGCCTATAGAGCGGTCCCTATACAGGGATCCCGGTCTATAGGAAAGATTCAGGCTAACCCACGGTATTAGGGGGATTAGGCTGAATCGGTGGGGCGACGGCTAAAATATGCACTCATTGGTCGGTGCAAGGCAAGGAGAAACCAGCACTGTACCCTTCTCCAGATTACAGTATATTAAATATATATAACAAATACAATTATATGTTGTTATTTTATAAAAAAGCCTTAAAATCAAAAAAAAATATCTACCAAGCTACTTTAAGCTATAGCACTTAAAAAAAACTTCTATATAATCTTCGATAAATATTGCACATTAATACATATGAGACCACAAAAATAGGCAAGTATTTTAATTAAATTAATTCATAATTTGTACGTAAATTGTTAAAACTGTTTGTAGAAATCTATTGTCTATTACTCATGCTTCGTTGAGCAGTTAATGATTGCTGATGGGATTAAATAATTTATTGCTTTTATATGATTAATTGAGATGGACATTTTAAACTGTCAATTTAAAATTGAATCAATTTTGAGAAGCGATTACCATACACAATATGATCTAAACGCTTCTCGAAAGTCCAATGATTAATCAACATTTTGCTATATTAAAAATCAGCACCGGTGCAAGTATATAGTAAATTTACATCATCTAAAAGTTATATATGAGTATTAAAAATAATATGTAGGTGATTAAAAGAAACCATAAATGTCAAAAACAAATATTGGATTTGTTTGTAATTTTGTAAATTTAAAACAACAGCAAATTTGAAAACAAATATTGATTAATCGCTTGACGATCTTAATTAATCTTAATTGATTATTCATTAAGTATCGATTACAAAAATATTACATTTTATTACACCGGCCCTGTGCCCTGTATGTTTATTAAAATCAGTCTAGATTATTTTATATAACACGAAACAATTTGTTAATTTCGCTCTGTCGCACTACTCTGATAGTTATAAATAATACATGGGACAGATATCACGTGCAGCTTCAAACAATGACCAAAATTTGTAAATATTTCCGCTTGTAACACCAACATTAATACTACATAAAATTAAATAAGCCCTGAATAAATCATATGAAAAATATTGCGTTAGTGAATTTTCCAGGGATGGCCAGATGACCCGCAAGACAAGTGTTAACTGGCCCAAATAAAGATCGTGTGTTATAGTACCTTATTATCGTAAATATAGTAAAATTTGGTAAAATAGTAATAGTAATATAGTAAAATCGTTTGGTCTTGAGTAAAATTCACGTCTGCACCTGAATTTTTTTTGTATAAAATCTCGCAAATAGGCAAAAGTACTTTTCCCAGATCCACTGCAGCAATGCATCCATATAACTTCCTAAACAAACACGGGAACAAGTAACATTATTACAAACATCATAAAGTTCCGTGTGACAGAAATAATATTGTTTCGCTGTCACTAGCACAGTCCATATTTTAAATGGTAATTTAAAACTGGGCTTTGTTTCAGAGCCCCCCATGTGGTCTATATGCATACCTAAAACAGAATACATACTCTGTGTACTTTATACACTTGTATAACATTTCGGCTTGTCAAACGCAGACTATACGAATACAAAATATACAATACTCAATCTAGTTGAATATATAAGCCACGACTGATATCAGAACTTTTTTAAATGCACAAATTTTCCACGAGAATTTGATGTTCTGCTCAGGCGCATATATCTATGAATATTCGTTCTTATTAACAGCGATCTTTATCATCGTAATATTGAAGAATTTTATTTCATATCGTACAGGTCCTTTACGAAAACGAACACATATCAATCACAACAAAAGATTAAATAATTCTCAATTTCAGCACAGGTTAGAGCAAGGATGTAAATAGACTTTGCGTAGGCAAAACGTATAGCGCGGCAATTTCTTGAAATGTTAGATGATGGTTAAATACATCAATAACGTCGCAAGGGTATTACAGGTGCTGGATATGTCGTAGGGGTGATTATTTGCGAGGGGTCTTATTAACTTTAAGGTAGAAATGAGCTTCCTTCGGGGAATCGGATCAAATTAAAAGGAAATTTCCGAATTATGTGCCGCTAAAATAAAATTCATCTAGTTGTTCAGATGATTAAAGATTGTATCGATACATAAACACTTCTCAAGTTTTTTTAATGTTTTAAGCAACTTGATTATTTTATATTCTAAATGTAAATAGAAATTGTCGACATATTTAACCGGAAAAACTACGATATTGAATATGAAATCGGCCGGAATAGCAAAATGCAGTAAAAGAATTTCTGCGCCTCGTCGACGCCTTGCTCTTCATTCTCATGTTACAATTGCATTTACGTAACATTCTGCAATATGTATTATTTGTATATATACGCTAGTAAGTGGTACATATATGTGGTAGAAATGGAATTTTATCGAATATGACGCAATTCTCAGAATATTTCCATCTGTAATAAAATGCCAAGAAAATACCGCACACATATATTAGATTTAAGAAAAATGCATTTCATAATGTAAGACGAAACAAATACAAAAGGACTATTTCTGTATATTTGACTATGTGCTAGGGATTATTCAATTGCAATAGACATAGACATAAAGAGAATTGAAAATGAAATTCTTACTAACAGACAAATTTTGTGCTGACAAAGTCATCATAAACTTCTTTCGGTTCTTTATATTTAATCCTTGAAGAACGTTTGAAAAATTGAGTTTGAATTAGAAATAAATCACTAGATATTGTACACTTATTATTGTTATTACCCATTCTTGTGATTCATAAATTACTATAGAGAGATGCAGTGGCGGTTTCTTATGCAGGCCGCAGGACCGCGCGCTCCTCCTGAACATTGAGCGCATCACCGTTGATATATAATTGTATATAATGCGATACTTTATCTCGGCATTATTTTTCCTAAAAGATAAAGCTTGCGCCGCGAACATACCTAACACTCATGACTCAACACGATATGGCAGCTAGCATGTACCAGTCAAATGCATATGCCCTATCTGTTGGAAGCGCTAGAGTTAGAGCGACCGTATAGCTATATATCTATACTGCATATACTTCCCAATATAGCTATATCGTTAATATGTAGTACAAATTCGAGCGCCACCCAGCCGCACAGTACAGGTTAAATGCATATGCACTCATCTCACTCTATTGCAAGCAATAGGTGAGAGCGACCGTATGCAGTATATTTTCTGTTTCTGCGGTTCGCTTGAAACTATATTACGACTAGTGTGCAACATTCAAGCGGCTTTGGATGAGTCATAGCAACGTGACATCACGCTGCTTGTACAGCGAGAATATATATCATTGTTGATGCTATTCTGGGCTACGATTCTTTAGCGTTCTAACAGAGAAGCCTAGTAAAGAGTAAAATTGATATAGATATAGTTGCATTGTTCTGTGAGTTACGTATGTACGATTTTGCCACGTGTTTCTCCCAGAATATATTTAATAGAAATAATTTAATAAAAATGAATAGTGTTACTTCTTTATTGAAAATAGAGTTTTATAGACTTTCTCTTGTGGACAAAGTAAAAATTAAAGAATTAGGTAGGCCATTGCCTGATTTAAATTTATCGCAAACTTGTGCAAGGAGTGCTCAAAACCGGCATTTCAAAAGAGATATTTAGAAAAAAAATTATAACACAGATGAAGGACAGATTCTCGTATCGTGGCCATCTACAAGCCGCTGCGTTATTTAACACGAAATCGATGCCAACATTTTTTAAATAATTTCCAGTGGACCTTTTGGAAACCGTGTGCCATGCATATCAATTTTTGAATAAAACCAGATTAGAAGTCATTTACTCGCGTCCGGATTTTTAACAAATAATTGGAGCCACAAATTTTCTTTCGTTTATGGCTACAAAATAATCTCAGTGAAACTTTCGCGGAAACTATAAAAATACTTAAAATTATTTTAACAATCCCGATGACCACTGCTGAATCAGAGCGTTGTTTTTCAACACTTAAAAGAATCAAGACTTTTTTGCGAAATGCTATGGGGGGTAATGATCGTTTAAACGCGTTGGCGATGATGTGTATTAATAAAAATGTGGTGCGAGATAATTACAATTTTGACGAAAAAGTTTTTACCGGACCAAATATTATTACAATCAAATTGTTTTCTTTACAACTACAAAAATATTTTATTATGTTTTCTGGCAATCGTATTGAGCCAACTCTCGAATTGGAGTAAAATTTACTATTGTACAGTCGGATAGAACTTATTTTTCGTCAATTATTTATCTTTACTAGTGTACCCACCTCTTCAACACGGACACATATAAACTTCTACAATAAAGAACTTATATTTCCTTTGGACTTGTACGCGTACCTTGTATGTAATTACAGAAGGTAACATGTCTCGTCTGTAAGTACAAGTGCTCAATATTGCCTGTAGTACTCTTTCGGTATCGACTGCGGTACACCAACTCTCACACCGCCTTCCAGTTCTGCCTCTACATCTTCTTATTCGTATTCTTCTTCAGCGACGCGATGATTCTCTCGCCAAGATACGTAACCAACGAATAAAACCGTCTTTCGTACACGAGATATAAGCTTATATAATGACAAATACGAAATCCGCATCGGGGGGAATTAAAAAAATATTTAAAAGCTAGTCATTGGAAAATTATTAAAGGGGCTTCTCGAAAAAATTAGCGAAATTTAGTCTATGTTTCATATAAATTTATAGGAAGTATTTGGCGAAAGCCAATAATAAGGATATGATCTAGAGGGAAGTCAGGAAGAGGAAACTCTAACTAATTTTTGTAAACAAATTAACAAGTCAATAATAGAAATTCTGTGAGCATGACAGTATATGTTTTTGGTAACTTTTTGGATCAGACAGGTTTAATAAAATGACCTCATATTTTGATTTGAAAATGACGACACTGTATGAAGATTATACTTACACAAAAGCCAAGACATCAGATCAGAAGAACAACTGACGCTTTACGGTTTACGGCATTTTAAAAGACACTGGAATATGCGGGTAGGCCCCTTTCAGAACGATGCTTAGGTATTGCTGTTGTAGTATTTTATTTAAATTGAACGTTTATCTAATGATTTATATGTCTATAAATATAATGCTTGGTACTTGCAAGCTTTATTTAAATAGACGTCCCGATTGGTTCTGCAGAAATGTATTAAAAATATATATTAATTGTTGCATAATAGAGGTGCTAGGTTTTTATTTAGATACATTTTTATTGTTAAGAATGAAATAGAGAAATTAAGAATTAAAAATTCCCTATTTTTTAAAGTTTTTAAATAAGTTGACTACGTTCAATTATTAATGATATTATGAATGCTGCTGAAATCAAAAATTGATTCTTTATTGGTCATATTCCATCAATATGCAAATGAACAAATTCCCCTCGAATATTATTGTTTAAATCATTCCTCAGTACAAGACAGCAATGCATTAAATATTTTTATTCTTTTGCGTGGTGGGTATTCTCAGCGGAGTTCTCTCCTTACTGCTGTAAGATACATTGTACTTTACATCTTTACGGCGATATAGAAAAGAGTACGGAGCCTTTTTATGAGTGATGACTCACAGATGACAAATTGAACGCTTCTTCTGCTTCTTATTCTTCTTGTTTGCCGTCTGAGCAGTATTCATACGTTAAGCTTTAATGCAACAGGATCAAACAGAAACTCGAAGAAGTTTCGACTGATCAAGTCCAAGATTATTCCTTGGTACCTCTTCGATCTCAAAAAATTCCATCATCAACACTCTGAATGACATTCTCATTTAAATTTTTAATCAGTGTAGGATATACTTATTAGATTACCTCCAGGGCCATCCTGTTCACGCTATATGGTTGGCACATACGCACCTCTTCTCTTCCATGTATGTGTAACCCGGGCTGCCCATCAATCGTATCGTGCGGTGCGGCCCGTCAGGGGCCAACGCCACCTTGATAAATCGCCACGAGGCGAAGAATTGCCTAGATTTATTATTACACAAACGTATTTGAACTCGCGCGTCCACCAGTATTTGCTTCCGCAGCTTCTTTTCATACCAAACCGGTGCTAGAAGTGAAATTATTCCCCGAAACATAACGCATAGATTCGGCGATCTTATAAATCAATTCCAAATGTATTTCATTGACCGTAGCTTAACTCAAATCAGATTGATATGATATTCTGACTTAAATTATATTAGCTTTTTAATTTGACGTCTTCCATCTCGAATTTGTTCAAAACCAAAACAATTTTTATTTATTTCGAACCGGCTACTAGTTTAGGGTTACCCATGTCATGGTCCAGGCTAATATCTTCTTCACCACTTCAGAGGCAGAGTATAGTGTCCATCTCGATAGAGCAACTGTTATTTTTTCCTCAATTAGAGATAAAGGATCCGATAGGATTCAGTTACACACCACGGTGACAGTAGTGACTTTCTGCTATATGGACGTCATTGATAATCCTTGTAGATATTTTGTCATCATGTCAAAGAAATGTTGAGATTCTTGTATTGTGGTGTGGTAGAAAAATTTTGAACTCGGTGGCAATGATTAATTCAATAGAATTGCTGTTTTTGTATTTTTACTGCTGAGATATAATTTTTTTTATGGCAAATAGTTATGTAGGAAGTATGCAATCCTGAAAATATCCCTTTCTAATTTATCTACGTTCCTTAATACTAGATCAGACTTTTCGAAACGGAAATAAACTTTAAATCAATATCGTAAATCTGTATGTTTTAAAAGAACGTTAAATATAAAGTACGCATTTATTTAGAATGTATTCAATGTACTTGTCAATTGAGTATAAAATTTATTTCTTTTAAAGCATACAATTAACGAAAGGATTTAGGTTGTGGGCCAACTCAGGACATCCACCGGCACCGGCTTATTTCACATTTAAATTAATGACTGTAAATCGGCCGTTTATATTAAGTTGTTCCACCCAAAGAACATTCCTCTAATCAGATTCGGCACTTTGTCTTGTCGATTATTATCGTGAGCATATAATTTAAATGGTAATACAAATCAATAAATTCAAATATACCTATAACGCGACTTTAAACGCTTCTGGAATACAAGTACTTTCAATACAATAAACAGGGTAATCCATTATTACCTACCATGTGGCTTAGAAATACAAGAGATCATATCTAAGCTTAATTTAACAGAATTGTATATATCTTCACTGATTTTTTTGAAATCTATAATTAAAAGCCAATGGTGGTAGATGCTGCTATTAATATATAAGAAAATTATGTATCGACTTGTATTTTGGGAGGTGTAGGCCCGATATAACCTATAAATCTCGGTAATAAGACTTATTTTATGCTAACTGCCTTAATTGCCCATGTTGATTATTAATATCCATCCATCTTTTACTTGAATAAATCCTTGAAGTCGTTTGTCTTCAGTGGACATTTCCAATTTTACATTAACAAGAGAAATAATAAATTGAATGCACGAATTCTTTTTTATTGGCTTTTAAATTATTAATTAAACCGTTACATAAAAATTTACTAACGAAATCATTAAAACTTTAACTTCCATAAAACCCTTACTATCATTCGTTGCCATCACTGGGTAGTAATAATTGTTCTTCTGCGTTCAAAGCAGTATCTTTAAATCCATTCCTGCGTCCGCAATTCCAAAGACATAAATTTTCCACTTCTGAAGCAGCTTTCTGAAGATAGAGATCACTCATTACTGTCCAAAGAAAAAGTTGTTCTTGTGTTGGTTGTCGTTATATCGAAGAAGTGCTTCGTATCTTCTATCATACATACTTCTCCACAGGGCTGACTTAAGCCCTATCAGTTTAAATTGTTATCATATATATTCTCGGTTGATCTACCACAGTTCGTTAAAGTTGATCAGACTTTTAGAGAGCGCATAACGATGCCTATGTTTAATATATTTTGAAAATGTGTCATTTGTACCATATGCATAATTTCCTCTCACCTTACAGGTACATTTTATATCCACCTGCAATAATTTCATAATTTGTAATAGTGAAGCCCACACACTTTGGTAACAGTACAGTAAATAAGAATATAGTTAAGATTCAATTTCTTTAACGTGTAACATCGACGCATGGTTAAGTAAAAGACTTGTACAATGTCTGACCGTAAAATATTCTACTATTTCATGCTCCAGTAGCTTTCAAGAATCTCGTTGGTTTGAACTAAAACAATGGAGAAACGTTGCGGTAGTTTTAAATGTTTAATTTATCTAAACTAACAAAGATGAGTGTTAATAGCTGGCAAATGCACTACCTTCATAGTTGTCTTTTCAATGTGCTTTTCTATTTTCTTTCATTCTCAACACGTGTTGCATTTCGTAGGTACTAGGCATTCAACATACAACCTGTTGTTCAATAGATAGTTTTTGTGTGGGTACGTAAAGAGATAATTGAGGGCTTGTTCACAACCGTCTCTTCAACATTTATATAAACAATACGCTATGGATTTAATCAGCTATCACCACCAGAAACAAATACAATACAAGATATTCTATGTAGACTCGATGTAGAAACAACCGATATGATTCGAGTTGTTGTCAAATATGACAAAGTTCAATTGGTTTGTACGAATTGTTTTTCAATCGGTCGCTGCGCTATGTTACGTTACATTGCTTGTTTGCACGAAGATGCGCACTTTCGTAGATGTTATGAAATTAACGGGGTCAACTCTAGAGTAGAGGTCAGCCTAAATCAATAAATCCAATATATGCACAGATGGCTGATTCAATTGAGTACTTGAGGAGGTTTGTACAGAAAAATATAAATAGTAGAGACGAGCTAAATGAGATTTATTCTTCTGCTTAGCTGCTTGAGGAACAACAAGCTGGATAAATAGCTCCCGGGACAATGTATCGTTTATATTTCTGGCGCGGCGGCTATATAGGCGCTCTTAAGCTAGGTGGAAATTTATTACCTTTGTAATGTAGCAAAGACAGAGCATGGATGTGTGAGGGTATTGTTGCCTATGATGCAGTTTTTACTTTCACAGTCAGTTTGAACTGATATGTCTTATTACGCGCATATGTAGATTTACTAGGGGTTGTTAGGTTGCATGGATTTTTTTATGAACACTCGTGAAGAATAGGGAACGTAAATACGCAACTTTTAAAACATATATTTTTACGTACGCTGCGATTAAAAAATCATTTTTATTTCATGGGAAACGTGATATTTTATTAAGAATGAAAGTATCAACTTAATTTGATACTTACATTTTTTACATTAACACGTCACCATATTTTTTCAACAAGATTTAGTACTTTCAGTTGATGGTAAATCACCAAACCCATTCCAATAGTATAAATCATCATATCAACAATATCTTATAAATATATATCTTTTAACTTTCCAGGCAAGTAATGGACCTGCAATCTGAAACAAATACAATCTTGTGTTTGAGTCTTCTACAAACTGTGAGTATTCTGTTACAAATATAAATTCTACTAAATGTAATCATGAAACTACGAGCTTATAACCCTGAAGTTAACTTTAGACGTGTAGTTTAGTGCTTATTGGTGTAGAGAAGTTGATATTTTGCATCCTGCCAGACTATAGCTAAGTATGCCATATTTATTAACCTCTACATTAGGGAATTACCTTTATTGCCACGCTAACTTGTATTTGCCAATATAAGGTCTTACTGTTGACTTATTTATTGGACTTTACTGTCCATATAGTTATCAAAGTAAATTACTGTTTACACCTTTTAATACTGCACTTTAGTTTAAGGATTTCACGTCAATAGTGAAAAGAATATATATAAAAATCTGATGAGTTGGCAACAGTTTTTTGTCATTTAAAATTAACATAAATTATAGTCATTGTTTGTTAACTCCGTGAAAGTATTTTTTATTTTATTTTTTTCCCGAATGATATGAACATATTAATTGAAACTATAAAAACATTTAAATTATCTTTTCAAAACGCAAAAGCACTTAATAACACGTCGCTCTGTTTTGTCTTTTGCTTACACCTTGTTCATTCAACATACTTAGCACATAAGTAATGTATCTTGCGCGTCTTACCACGTTGCGTTCGTACAACGAAGAACCACAAGTTGCACACTACACAAGATATACCAAGCGACATTCTGTGGGCGTCTTGAGGATTACACTATATTTATATCTGACTATTTTACGTGCATATGGATATAATGATCTCTGTAGAGTTCTATGGCTATACTATCGTGAAGAGATAGCTATCGCTCGTCGTGTCTGTTGTTTAGCGGGATATTCTTAAAACAATACAGGATTAAATTTAGTTTTTTAAACAGTGCGATGAATATATTTTTGCACGAGTGACTTGGAGTCACTATATCGAAGATATACCAATGAGCGAGCGTTTGTCCAATTTAGCAAGCAAGAGATTTGTGTTGCTTTAGAGTGATGCGTACTCTTCGTTTGTTTTTCATTCGATTAAAACTGCCGCGTTTCGAATTTTGAGTGTACACTTTGATGATTGTGAAAATCCTGTATGTATTTTCTGTAATGTATAAGTATGCATGGTCAGATTACGAACGTATATCCAGCACAAATGAGTTTCATAAATTAATCCACTTGTCCGACGTGCCGGAGCAATATATTAAAATAATGCGGTCATTTGTTTGAAGTCTTAATAGAAATATTGTGTGTGCACGGTGAAAATGCTCCTGTCATAATTGCTCCTCATCTGAGGCTTAACTAAGGCCTCCGTTTCACTTCAAAGTCTATAATCAGACACAGACACCATTCAATGAACTTTGCTTTGCTTAGGATCAAAACAAAGTTTTAAAAAACGTGTGTGTTTTAAATTAATCAGATGTTGTGTCCATTAGAAATATATAGAAATGTATCCGAATTATTCATTTTTATTCTCGTTTTATTAAACAAGAATTGCAGCGATTCAATTTAAAGTTTTCTTCCCAGGCGAGATATATAATAAATATTTCCTTTTGTGCTTTTTAATGGGCACTGCAAATGTGTCCCGTACTAAATTCGTTGCAGAACCATAAGCACTACTGTTTTCAATTTTTTTCATAATCCCCACGTCCAAGGCTAGGGATATTCATTCAATCCTCCTCGAAATAAAACCAGATATATACGAGAAAATCTCCGCAAAATACACATTTATTTCTCCGTACGTAACACTGCGTTTACATTCCTGCAAGCCTAAACATAATCTTGTTTCACTACACTTTTCTTTTATTTTCACATAAATAGATTTTTACTGAATAGTCTTAATAATAATCGTGTATATTATATACATTCCGTACCATAGTTCGAGATGTGTAATAAAGTAATTGTCTAAGTCGAGTGCGCAACCACCTTTCGTCATTTTGTAGACATATATTCTAACATTTTGTCAAAAAAAATAATCGAAACACACTATTATATAAATCCATACTACTTTACTCGGTACAAGATATAGACAACGAATGGATTTATAAGTAACGCGCTACAAAACAGACAGATCCTTTTGCGGATCCAAGATTTTTATATGGCAGTTAAAACACGAGATGGCCTACTATGAGCGTCGTACAAGTACGACGTCGTCTACATACATAGCTGAAGCTAGCTGCTAGTGAAGTCCCTAGGGAAATTCTGCGGTCTATATCCTCGGTGTCGGATTTAATATGTCACCTTACGCTCGCTAGTGTCGGAGCGGTGTAAGAGGAGGTATGTTCAGGGAAGGAATTTAAAGAATCGTTTGCAGATCTATAGAATTTATACATACGGCAAGTTCTTAAGTGGAATTCGTCGTTTATATTGGCTATTAAGGAAAATCTTGCACGTGAAACGTAATTCCATACTAAGAGATGTTGTGCACATCCAAATCCTAAATATACAAAAAAAAATCATGTCGTTCCGTTACTTTTCTTTCCATTTCAGCCCTGCCCTGATAATAATCTACCAAAAACTCCATACAAACACACCAGAACCTTTCCGAACCTATGCTCTATCTTAACACGCGTCTTGTACCATCTTCTCGGACTTGATGTCCTGTGTCATATGTCCTGCCACTTTTCCTCGACCATCTAGTCATTCTATCCATCCTTCTTGTCATCCTATACCTATATTTGGCGGTGATAACCATGTTACTATATCGCTAGAACGAAAGAACTCGAAGGTCCCGCTATTATACGAATCTGATGTAAGGTCAAATGTGGAAGATCTAATGGTTTATATTATGGTAATATTCAGGGGAAATTGTATTGTAAGGCATTATTATTATTCGTAAAATTTGAGAGAAGTAATCGTTGAGTTTCTAGACCATTTAAAATCATGACTCATTTTTAAGTATTCCAATATAAATGACAGTGATCGAGTGAAGCATTGGTATTAAAATATCAATATCTAATCCCATTTTGAGCTTCCTGTTTAGCGTCCTCGTGAATCGAACGGATTTGACATTAATCAACGTAAATATCGGGAGTTCTTTATGCCAGAACCCTATGAATATGATGGATTAATATTTGCTAAAGAATATTGAATTAATTAAACAGGCAAGCTGTCAAATCAAATGCGTAGCTCATCCCTTGGATCCTCATGTGTTCATTTCATTATTCATAGATGATGTTTTCGTAGATGGAAAGTGCTCTACGTGCATAAACAGATTATATAATATTTTGTTCCCCTTGCATACAATGATAGGTATTAAGAATATGAATGAAAGTAGGAGAAATGTTATTATAGGCTTCTATTCAATGTTGTATGAAATTAATATAGATTATATTTATAGCAGAGGTATGACGTTCAAAATTAAACTATAATTCTGAAATCCTTCCTTTGCACGTTTATAAATTCATATATTAAGTCAATTCTACTAGTTTATAACCGTCAATGTTTAATATACACTATATTGCTCGACCATGCCAAAAACCCGCCACTGTCACTTAACTAGCTTCTTGTAGATTCACTCATTCCCATTCTGCTTAGATCCCATCTGTACAAATAAACATTCGTTTGGCTTATCGGACTAGGGCTTAAGCGTGACGTGTAGTCGTGTATCATGTTTGTTTAGGATGTCCTCAATTTTTCGGATGATTCAATAAATACAATACTTTTCCGGGGTAGATTCGAAGGTATACAAAACACGCGAACTAACAACTAGGGCCTTCTACTGGTCCGCATATGTGCTTTTATAGATACGAATTGGACGTAGAGGCACTTGTGAATGCATCGAATCATCACAATCTGCATTCAGAGTAAAGAGGGTTGGTTACTCTGGGATTAAACCCTGCAGACTGTCAGTTTTGTGTTGTATATTGTGTTTGAGGAAAGCTCTTGAGAGGCCCCCAAAGACTACCAGATAATTCTGATTGTCAGAAATCCCAGAGTATGGGTGCGGTAAACACCTGCTACTTCTTTCTTGTTCAAATCGTATTCAACTTCCAAAGAGGTAACAGGCAAGCAGTATATCTATAAGATATTGTACATTATGCTAAAGCTCTGTGTGATTATGCATGATAATTTCATACCTTAGATTTACATTAATAGAATTTGATTGGGATAAAGGCAAATGAAATGGGTCGATGTGAAATCAGCCATCATCTTATAATGGTTCTTCCTTCTTGGAAAAGAACGTTTGCCATATGGTCTCTCGGAATTGCTTCAGTGCAGTTTATGCATCGAATTTGATGTCCGGCGTTTTGTTGTTATCATACACCGCTTTGCTTGTATCTACTTTTTATGTCATTCTAAACGATTCTAAACGAGTTTGATTTAATGTTTAAACTACGTGGGCAGACCAACATCCATAGCTTAGATATTTACGATGCAATGAACATGGTTTCCTCGGTTTACACTCGATTATTCAATAAAGAATCACTGGTAATATATAACGTAAAGACGCTGTAATGAATCTGGTTTTCGTAAGTCGCATTTGGTAGCTGTGAAGTCGTAATTTATATTTTCTGCCCATTGAGAATTCTCCTCGAGGACCCCACAACCCAACACAATTTGACCTCTCTTAAATTTCCATTTAGCAGCGTCCCCTTTAGATTACGATTAAAAATTTAAATAGATTGATTGCATTCGCAGATAAGGAACATTTCGTCAGCGATCAAATTGAAAAAAGTTTTATTCAACGCAACATCATTACTACTAATGCAACTATACTGCACTCGATATGTTGCCTATATATATGCACACGTGGCTGAAGATGTAATTTGCAATCGAAACCGATCAGTTATTATAAACCGGAGATTTGGTCACGTTGGACCTGGCATGATATATGGTCATATATGGACTGCCGTCGTCCCATAACGTAAGCGTATGTTGCCACCGCCACCGCCACCGGGGTTGATGCGATTAATCACCGATTCGGGGCGTGCAATCCCGCGTATATGAATTCTCGCACATGTCCTGTCACCAATTCCGGATTCATTATCTACCGCTGCGCTTGAATAGATTAACACACGCAATAGTGTTCGTTAGATTAACAAGTGAATTGTTTAAACAATGGCTTCTAATAAACTCTATAATACCATTTTGATAGTCTTAACTCCCTTTCTTTACGAGTGTTTCGATATTTTATTGTGTAAAATTTTTGCACTTGTATATATTTTATTGCAATAATAGAAATATCACTTGAATAGCGTGTTTCGTATTCCGACAATGTATTTGGTGTCGGATTTCGCATTTAAACAGACATTTTCCAATATCGCCCGTCTGCATTGAGCTAGCGTAGCACATATAACACTTCTTCTCGTATGCATTTCCATTCATATGAAAATATCCCCATCAGTTTCACCTCATCCTCAACTGAACCTTCTTTATGGGCTTACGGGTCGATCTGTTCTGTATTCTTTACGTTGCCCCGTTATATAGCGCCATCTCTTGCCAACATCCAAGCTAACGTCGCAACAAGTGTTCAATCCCAGATTTATCACTTATATCGTCCTCGATGCAGTCGATATATCCATCAAGGAACCAACATTACATACTTAAAACAGTGCGGTATTGAAGAATATAGAATCGTATTGGGGAAGTAATTGTTTCGGAAAAAGAAATCCCATCAAATGCTGTGTGCGGTAATACTTACCATAACATATACCAAGAAGAACTGGTACAAACAAATTTTCTACAAGAAAGTAAGAGTTGTAGCTATTACAACTCAAAATGTAACTCAAGATAGCTTACATATTGATGAAATTATTTAACACCATCGTAAAATCGTCTAGAATTTCTTATTGGGACCCTGCTTTATCGAATACTTACATAATATTCGAACAAAATAGTTCATGCGCGATTTAGAATTGAACGCGACTTCGTTGGAAATGTATTGCACATATACTATTCTTTCCTCCGTATATAACAGTGAAGAATATTCTTATTTCACCTCATTTCTACCATAGATATCGTTCGACATTACCGAACTGATGCCCCATGTAAGACTTTAACTTATTGGAAATATACGAATGTAAACGTTATGTCGTAAATCTATTTCCCAAACTACATTAAATCTAATAGAAAGTGGAATATTGTTTATTTTCATATTCGATATTTGAGACAAAACAATATCAAGTGCTATTTTTGTTTCTTTTATATAGACGTGCGTCTACGAAGTATTTGATGGTGCGAGAACGAACCTGATTAGTCTTCCAAATCCCCGATTTCTAAGAATATTGTCACTTAACCTCCCGCTTAGTTATCTATAATTTAACCGTACGGTTATCCGTTCTTATTCAATATTTATTTACCTCTTTATAGCAGGAAAAACGTCATTGAACTGTAATGAAATTTATGACGACGGCGATTTGTTTTGATAAAATTAACAAAGTACTATTATTAGCCGGCATGGGGACTGCATGTCGCGTTTACATCGCGAGTTCCATTCTCTCATGGCGGCATATAATGCACCAAACACAATAGGAGAGTTATTTGGACGTGGGTAGACTTACAATCGGGCAAATATCAGTTCTATAGGTCTTCTGAAAACAAGCACGCGACCCAGCACGTGCTGTTGTAATATAATAATAACAATGCAAGAAGTAAAGAACATACCCAGTAATTTTGTTGAGAGCATCATCTAAGTGCTCGTGAGAAACAGTTATTGATTTAACCTTTAATTATTAAAAATGCAATCGGTTTTTCAAGCCACTATTTTCATTTTAATGGTAATTAACAAACGAATTTTGGTAACGTTAGGTTTTGTATCGTATAAATAATAATATTAGAACATTCCCATTTCCATCATTTTACTGCTTTCTGTTTTGTTTCAATTTTTTTGTAATTCGTAACGTGACTTTGAAATTCCCCAGTGCCGATAACTCGTAAAACTTTAAAATAAAACGTAAATTTGCATGAACTGAGTGGATTTTGCACGTCTGCCAACCACAAGAAAAGGAGTAATCTAATCACAAATCCAAATACCTTCAGCATACTACTCAATAGAAATGTCTTGGTTATAACTAAAATGTTTCACAAATAGAAGTTTCGTTTATAAGGACAATTCTTTAGATTCTTTAGAGATGCTTCTGAAGAGCTCTTTTAAAAGGCAAGAATATCAGATAGTGAATGTGTCTAAATCATTTTAGTAAATTTTGAATCAAGGTGTTATTGTCGTCAATGATTGATGTTTGATATCCATCTAGATATAAATTGATTTTCCTAGACTTTTGTCATCTTTTATTGATTGTAAGGATATTTATTCCAGTTCCATATAAACACCCTCTCCCACATCAGAACCCTAATAGATATCAAAGATTCCGCATGTTTTATTCATGGCGATTTCCGAGTGTCCCTTCATGCAAGACGTCGGACCACAAAACATCGGATAGATAAAAAAAAAAAACTGGCGCCAGAATATTTTCACACCCCAAATTATTGGTCATTGATTTTATTTTGCCTTTTTTGTTCATCCCAGTTATTTTACGCTCTGTCTCAATCAATATCTATCGTAAAAGAAACAACTGTATACTATTTCTTTCACTTCTTCTGCAGAGGTAAATATTAATTCTGGAAAATGTGCCGAATTATAAGTAATTATTTATAGTTTAATTCATCATCAATATATTTATAACAATTTCGGTCTTGTACCTTTTCATAATATACTCTGTTGTAGAATAAGCACATCAAATGGTTATAATTGCATTTGACGTATCTGGAATGGTGAATAATAAACCAACACTTTATCTAATCCTCTACAGAATTATTGGACACTATTCGAACATTAATCATATTATAAATCTGATAGATGAAAAGAAATTTAACAGTGTATCAAGTGCCAAGCTTATTCAATTGGCACACACCTTCTTAACTCTTATATACCTAGTGGATATTTTAAAATTTCAGTGAAATTATTTGAGGTCCTCAATGTATTCCAGAAGATTATGCATTTTTTACAACTTGTTGGTACAACGAAAAATAAGCATATTTCTCAAAATAGCGAAAATTTGTTTCTCTACAAAACCTTTCAATTTTATGGACAACACCTTAGCGAAGTCTTGCTCCGAACAAAGTCTTTCAAACCAATTTATTGCAAAGGGGAATGTTTGTTGGCTACTGTTAGACCAGTTCTCGCAATGATGTCACCATAAATGCATTGGACGATATATCCATACATATGTATTAAGGTAGTCTATATTGTCGCTTGAAATTGAAAATTGTATTTGATATTATTAGGTGTCGGATTTGGAAACTAAATCTGTATCTGCGTGTTGAATGTTGGGACTACTTCATATGCAAATGTGGAAAGTTTTGTGTGGGCTCCCCATACACTAATACCATCGGATATATGCCTTTGTGCAGAGCTGTTGCAATTAAATTTTCGAAATACGAGACACTATTGATCCACTCGCACATAAATTAAAAACTCTTAGCGGCGTCCTATGAAGCAATATGATGCCCAGTTACTTACACCCACCCAATAAAATTGTGCCAAAAAATGTACGAAGAAGAAGAATAGTATCCAATCCAACTCTGCTCATCAATACCTTTATGTATTTCGTTGCAAACTGTATATAACGCATATAGTATGGTATTCGGACGATTCACTTAACGTGACGTCGGTGATGATAATTAAGGCCGTCCGGGGCCGTTGATTAACTGATGAATATCACCCAAAGAGGGTGTTCTGCATGTCCCATTTCTATACAGGAGAGAATATAGTTACTTATAGCCTGGTCATTTGGGGAAGGGAATCAACAGTACAAGCGCAAATTGCCCACTATTAGATATTCTTTTATACAGGACTCCGACTCGATGTGTTTCATCAGCGCATTTGAGCTTATTTTAATTTGAACATTTTTTTTTTAGAAACCCTTAGTTTTTATCATATAATTTATTTCGTCTATTAGCGTATTTCGCCTCACAACTATACTTTATGATTTATTCGATCTTATTTTACTTAATCCTGTACATATGATGGCATATATGTATTTGTTAAGTCTTCTGTAATAGCTTTCGGCACAATGGCGAGTCCTCTTCAACCAAATACGCGCAAAATGGTAATAAAAACAATTGTCACCTGGTAAAATGGTTAACGCGTTTTGTATGCGCAGTTCATTTCATAACCCATCATTTGCCATGACAATTAAAATTCACTGCTATTCTAATACAGAAATCTTTTAAAATAAGAAATGATTGGTCAAATTGTGTTATACTACATCACGTGGAACTGCTATTTAAAATATTTAAAAACAAGATGAACTACTGAACTATTTGAATATGGGTATTGTGTCGCTTTTCATAAGGTTCATTGCGTGAACGTAATTTTTTTTTTTTTAATAATTACATTCGTCCCCCGCACTTACAAAAATTAGTTATGTCCTGGCATATAATTAATTTCAGCTATATCATAATGTCCATCACGTTTTTTCATTAATTTCTTTGGTAATCATAACAAAAAAAAAGCAAGGGTCCATTCCAGCAACGTCTGTATCCATTTCACGATTTTTGGTGTTGAAAATAATTAACCATATCCTGAGATCTATACGCCATGCAAACATATCGTGTTCCTTGATTAATTCCGGATAATGCTGCCTGTCATAATTGGTCACGTGCTCGCAATCGAGCTGACATTTGTGACAGCTCCAGGCTCGTAAAGGGTGTGACCGCGTCTGGCATTCTCTACACCGAATGTATTTGAACTCTGAAACTGCATACGAATATACAAACGTTAGAACAGAAAATTGTGTAAGACAGCTGCTGATCTGACTGTTGCCGGACAAAATATGCACCGTGAAGAGTTGTGCACGCATTCCGAAAATATGATAAAGCTGAATAACTTTTGTGGTGATGTGATGTTAAACCAATTCGATATGGATTTGGATTTGGATTTGGAGTTAGATGGAGACTTGTAGGTCAAGAAAGGCATTACCAGATACGAAATCAATTCTACAGGAATTCATGTGATGTTATACAATACCAATTTAAATTCTTAACGCTTCGAATCATTTAAAAATTTGACCATTTCAAGCAGTTTAACGAAATCTCGTCATAAGCTATTTGCATTTTCCTACAAACGAATTAGACATCACTTAGAATTTACTTGTTATTTTTTTTCTACTATTTGGCATGGTCTGATGGATTTTAAGCCAACTGTGTATCGTTATTATATTTGGCTATAACATTACATTGATAACGCCCCAGTTTTGCCAGCTGCAGCCCATCATCAGGGCAGTTATTACTGCACATGGGGTGGACCGTTATAATAATTAATCTGACCTATAAGTAAACAGGGAGAATAACCCTCAAAATATTCAATAAATATAATCCAAGAACAGTAGAAAGTATTAAACTTACTAAACATTTCCGTTTCTTCCGCTTTTCTTTCTGATATTCTCATTGTTTATAAATTAACTATTTAGAATTACAAAAGGAGAGAACATCGTGCTTTCCTATATCAGGAGATTATAATAAATTTAATTTAAGCAAACTCTTCTACTGCCTTTGTACATGTCTATTTCTGTTTGTTAGTGCTTCGTTAGACTTTAGGGGTGTGCCCCAGAAGCCACAACCTAGTTCCTTTCTATCGCAGAATAGTATCAAGTTACCTATACTTTAATTGGGTTGCCGGTATGCTGTTCGGTTGATAACATTGTAGCACAAGACGCATATGGCTCCCCTCGTCAATTTTTTAACGACTACTTATAGTCGCTCTGGCTGAATTTACACACTCAAAATCTCGTGTTTCAATACATTCACCCTGTTTGTTTAATGTCTTCTCCACGAGATGTTGAGTAAATATTGATCTGTAAGAAGCTTAGTAAAGCAGAAGAAACATTTACCCAAATCGACGATTAAATATCAAATTTAAAGTATCGAGCTCTTCTAAGAAACAAAGTTTGAGACGGTATAAATAATATTCTGAACGAATTCAACCGTATATTGTAATTAATGCTTTCACTTCTGAAAACTCATAAAAACTGTAGAAACTAAGTTGATTTTAGAGCCAGCGTCTGCGTAAACTTTACAAACTTGATACATCGTTTGTAATTATCTTCTCAATTTTCTCTTTAATGAATAATTTTGCTTGGACCCATGATGGCGATGTGTCTAGCTCAGACACCGAAACTAATAAAAAGTTGGACTAGTTTTACCACATTGTATATCTGTGATTAAATCTTTCGTTTATAATGCAATAAACTTAATCAAGAAAAATGGTGAAACTAGAACGGGAAACACGATCAAATGGGACCATGCTTCTTCTTTGGACCATTTCTTTATAGCTGTACTACATACTGGAGGAATTTTCAACAATATTTAATCTTTATATTACGATCAGATTTTGCTAGATATGTTAGATATTCCTGTTGAGTAAAGCTCTTCTGAAATAGCTTTTGTTGCACTACAGGTATTTTTTGTTTATTAACTTCTCTGATATTTAACCCCCCAGTATATGGGTTCAATATTAATAATTTACGGTGAAGAATACTTGTATAATACAACATGCCGACAATATTAAATATTCCATATACATATAGAGAAGCCCTAACAATATTCATATAGAATATCCACTCTTGTGCGCTCACGAACATGCGAAGGTAAATTTCATAATATAAATTTCTGACATTGATATAGAAGCAATAAGCAGGTGAAACTCGCTGAAGCGGCAACACTGCCGTGTATATAAGGCGAATAACTCGGTCACATTGCTGCTTTGGTACGCTGAACACGAATGCAAAAATGAAATTGATGAAATTTTCGACGAAAGGTTTATTAAATAATAACTAACTTTTGCTCAGCCCATGGCGGCTGAAAGCGCTCAGCGACACACGCAGCGAGTTTATTAAAATTTAATATGACGTTTTCTTTTGTACAAATATCTATACAAATTTGTGGAGAAAGTGGAGAAAAATTGGATATAATTAAGGAACTAATAATAATAAATAAGAACAAGCTGTGATTTCTATAAGGGAGCGGTCACGGTTGTATAAAATTCGAAAGCAGCACTCGGTCAATGTTGAAGTTCCATGTAAGTCCAAACTAGACTCTACCTCGACCAGATAGCTAAGAAATATATTTGCGATTTACTCAGTACTGAGGCAAGACTTTTTCATCATTCTTCTTCTAAACGAATGTAATCTTATACGCCCATGATTATCTATCTGTAAATAGTACCCTGTTGTCTATAGGCATTTTTATGAACATAACTCACCTCTTAACTGCCATTCTTAATAAATCATTCAAAGCACCGTTTAGCACTCATACCAAATAGGTGTTTTAACCCCCACAAGCATTAATTCAGCTTTGAGTCACAAGTACCTCTACTAGGTTTTATTGCTTACCACCTAGGATGCGTATACTATGTTGAATAGAATTCTTCGGTCTTTGTGTTCTTCAGTGCTGCGGTGATGCGACAATTGTTGGTCTTTTATTCATGAGCAGGCTCAACATAAATTCGGAATTTTATACAAATTACATGCCCAGTTACATTTGCATTCGTTGTTACTCAGAGATTTCATCCAACTAATGAAATTGGCTAAAATACCAATGACTTTGTAAAGTAAATAATAGAAATTTCCGCTTACTTTTATATCATTCGCTGTGTATATGACCACTACGTTCTTCGGGTATATTTTATACAGTTTTAGAAGGCATATACAGGAAGTTGTCGACACTTTTCGATAGAAACTAAAACTTTACAACGTCCGGGAATATTTTTGGGACTAAAACAAATGTAACCGAATAGGAAGTTTACAGAAGCTGAGCTGCGTTGATTTAATTATGTATTCTAATTCCGGTATGAGGAAACAAAGGGCTTCCCAACTGTAAATTTGTATTTTATTTGAAGAGGAGACATTGGTTATATGTTATTCTCAAGCCTTTTAACGTATTTCATCGAATTCCGGTAAATTATTTTCATTTTTAGGATTATATTACAAAATAAAATGATGTATGCTTCAAGTGCTTCTGAAAAATATTTTTTTCCCGAGATCCACTAAGGAAAATATGTCCACCATGAAATCGATAATTTTTTATTACTTTCTCTGTTTGCTATTTGATACAAGGAAAGGTAATAAAAATCCATTTTCCTCTACAGAACGCATGCGACAGTTTTCGCTTGAGTTGGAATCAGACAAATATATCTCCGAGTAAAATTGACATTTCTTGTTCGCTCTTTTCTTTTCATTAAATCGCTGAAAATCTTTTAGGGAGAGAAAACCGAAAACAACTCCTTTTAGCGCCGTGCTGTGTTGAAAGCTTGAGCATCTTGTTTATTCTGCTTCAGTTATTTAATTAAGAAATACGAGTTTACTATGAAAGAGAAACCAAGAGAATCTGTTAATAGGGAAAATCAGTTTCATCGGGAAATTTCCTGAGAATCATAGTCTATAAATGGTTGTAGCGAAAAGATCAATTTTAATAAAGATTTATTAGTTTTTCTTAAGCAATTTAAACAAATAAAACTTAGTTATCGTATCACGATCGCTTGAAAATAACTATAATTCCGGCTAACTCACGACCCCTTCTCAACAGACGCCTCTCTAAATTACGCTTGTGTTTCCTCTAGACAAACTTCTTGTAATTTGGTGTTTAAGTAGTTGAATTTGTTATTCGAAATTTATCGGAGTGCCACCAAGCGACCGTCTGCGTAATTAATAATCACTGTAAACTGCTGTTAACTTTTCATGGGTAATTACGCAAATGTAATTTGGAAACTGCTTCGAGAATTTTTGTCTCCGCACGCCAAGTCAATAAGTCGTTAAAAAAGTTCGACCATTTCTTTGTTGTTTACATACCTTCATAATCGTTTCCCGTATTATCCCATCACTTACGTAATAATGAAAATGTAAAAGTTGTTGAGTATAAAAGCGGACTTACCTGCTAATATAAAAACTGCAAGTTTGAAGAGGGTTAAGTGAATATATCTCTCGAATTCAAAATTATTGCATTTTATTTACATTGGTATATTATAGTGGATATGTACAAAGATATAACAATACTAAATGGGGTTCTAGTTATTTACATTATACGTATAGAATATATAGGTTTATAGAAAGAATGTCGGTAGGTACAGATTGTCCATTGGGGTAGTATTATTAGTTATCATTTTATATGTTACATTTACTATAGAAATTACTGTACATGATATTCGATAGTAAGTTTACAATAGACATAGTAATATACAATACGTTTGGTAATCTTCAGACTTTCAATGCGCAGTATTCGTTGATGATACTGGAACAGAAGGCAAATATTTAAAAATTAGACCATGACCCTAGCAATTTCGACATATATCTAAAAGTTTTCGTATTAATACTCACAATAAAACAAACTCGTTTCCAACTTTTCCATTATCCATTTTTCAAAAATATCACAGATTTTCAATCATTCCTTTAATCTCACGGTCCCACATACGTCCTCATATTGGAAACATACCGCGGCTGTCTACACAATCTAACAGGAGGTGGTGTACTTAACGGTGGCGGAGGCGGCACAAAGCCTCCGTTACATATCTCTGTAGCTGCGTAGTACTGTTCAGGTGGCGGTGGCACTGAAGGTGGCTTCGGAAGGAACTGATGCAGCGGTGGAGGAGCTCTCGGCATAGGAGACGGTTGAAGCGGAACAGCGTACTCCGGGTCACGAACATCATCATAGTCTGAGTTGCTGGGAAGTCGACTTAAGCTGGGTTCGCGGTAGAGTGCAGCTTTGTCACATCCATTGGGAATTTGGGAAGGGCGCGGGGAGGATTTGTATCGACGTTGTTGGATTATAATAAATGTAACTGCGGCTAGCATGAGAACTGCGAGCACAGATAGTAGGCCGACTACCACACCGAGATATTGACCGACACCATTGGGGTTATTAACTGCACTCACCACGTTCTTGTTCTCACTACCCGCAACTGTGTTTTGGTCTTTCTGTAATTCGTTGTCTTCCAGTTCGATGATTTCTTCTTCCTCTTCGGTGAAATTTCCATTTACTACCGCGGAATCAAACGTGATTTCACTTAGTAGTATCCAGCGCGAGGCAAAATGAAGTTGCAATTTCACAAAACGTCCTACGCGATGATGCATCTTAATCGAGACATTATGGGGTGTTTCGAAAATTCTATCTTCGATATAATCGAAAGTTAACGGTTCACCTTTGTAGCGTTTACCACCGACACTAAATAGGATTTTAGCTTCGCTGAACACTTGAACATCTTTTGTGAATTGGTTATTGCAATATAAATGTACTGCTGTAAATTCGCGCACACGATCAAACTCGAACACTATTTCAATGGGTTTGTTTTCGCGGGTATCATTCTTCCATCCGACCCAACCTTGGATTGTAGGTTCATAGAAAGCCATCTTGAAGTCGTCCGTCGCAACTTTACCATCAGTCAATTGTCCCAAGCCGTATCGAAGTTTCTCACCATCCCAATGCCCATCGTAGGCGGTATCGTAGAATTCCCACGTGGCTCCTCTCTTATCACCCTGAGGCATTGAGTAACTAACAAGCCCATCAGTCCATCGACATCCATATAACTCGACTCTCATACAAACTGTTCGTTTGTGATAGCTATATGGTAAAAATCGTACTTTGCTAGCCATGATTGGAGGATCTAATATACTCTTTGATTCCAAGTAGGTATTTATGTTGCCCTTAATAACTTCCTCGCCAGCATGATTGCGATATCGGATCCATTTGCTTAATCTGGGGCGCCAGTATTCTAACATGTACGCCTCAGCGAACTCAGCTCCTTGTCCGTTACCGAAACGACCCTGCGTACCAGATCCAGTAATCATATGAACAGTATGAAAATCGATCTGGAGCCATTCTTTGAGTTCAGCAGTTGCTGGGGTCTGTGGACACCAAGCTCCACCATTTAGTTCAGTACGAACCCTAGAAAAGCATTCACACAAAAACCTTGTTAAATGGCCCTCAGCAGAATATCGAAAAATGAATACACAATTTGGAATAGATATAAAATGTTAACGAATGTATAATTAATATAATAATTTAGAAATCAATCGGTTCAGGTCGAGTATTATTTATGGCATGTATTTTTTTAAATTCAATATTTTATTAATGTTCTTTAAACGAGATTTGTTAAGGACTAACAAAATTAATATTTAGATTATCGGGGGCTTTAACTATGTGGTTGGATTTGTATTTGTATTTACCTTCCATGGTGAGGTCCCACATTGCCACTGTCAAACGAAGAGCTAGCGGCAATGTCTTCGTCTCGTATAGCTCCACTCTCCATACCTAACGGCGCAATGCATTGAGCTGTAAAGCGAATAAACATTTACATTACTTTTCCCAAGTAGCAGATAATTAGTACCTACATTTGATACGACAGCAATTGTGGAACAATTACGACAAGCTACTAATCACTGAGACCAATCAAATATTTAAACGAGCTTAATAATGGATACATATATGTGAATAGAATCTTAGATAACCAAAGGGAGAAACCCCAAGGATCTGTTTTGCAACTGCAAATAGTCATTCCTATTTTAATAAGACTCCGTAATAATATATTCGCAGTTGACGAACGATGTCAAATATAAATTGTTATGCTCGCTTGCACAGGAGCATTCTAATTACAAATGTTAGTCAACATGCATAAAGCAAAATTAGAGCGCCTGGAAAACAAATTTCGCACTGCTTCTACTGTTAGAGGTAAACACCGGTGCCTGTGTGTGTGTGTGTGTATAAAGTGCCAAAATGAGAAAAAAGAGACCCTACAAAGCGAGCGCGTTTAAAGTTTTTTTCTTCTACCCCCTAATGCTGTAAAATGCAAATGTATGAGGCTTTATTAAAGGAGCAAACGGCAATATATAAAAGGTGATATATTACGAAAAAAGAGAGTCCCAGTTGGGCACACATAGGTATTTGTGTACCTACCAGATATAGCTTCTATATTGTAAGTCTAGCATGCAAATTTAAATGCTTTCCAGGGGCTTTCCAAACTTTTTATACATGTATATGCAACACTACCCATTTATATAGATTCCTATGCATCCCTAAAATATACAGCATGTTAAGCAACCCAAAGTAAAAATATATTCAACACATCTATGCGTAAACAATATATTTATCTGATATATTACAGAGATTATTGAATCGCACTGAACTATAGTTGAAATATAATTTCATTTGATTTAATATCAAATTGATCCTATGCTATTCGATTATCTTCATACTGTATAGATCCATATATTCTGCTCAAATACACAAGGTAATAATACTCACAGGGGTCGATACCATCTGTTACTTGGGCAATAAAGGCGGTAACCGCCATCAAAACCGCCATAGCCGCCCACCAGCTGATGGAAACGGCCACTCTGGAAGTCTTCATCTCGACCGCGAACAACGACGACGGTTTCGTCTCAAGTGTTTCGTTACTTCGCTCATTCCATCTGGAACAAATAGAAAATTTAATTATTCGCGTGGAAAACGAACGGGCGCAGATTTCGCCAGAACCGCACAGCTCGAGGGCAGGCAAGAGAAAAGCAGAAAACAGATTTTAAGAAAACCAACTTTTATACTAATGCGGAAAATATGTATCCAAGATATGGTTGGATATCAAACTTTATGCATGGCCCCAATAAGTTTGAGTTGGAAATAAAATCGGCCAAGTGTTTTGTGGGTTAAATTTCGCTTCAATTTAGATAATTAAATATTACCATGGACCACTTGCTTTCCATACAAACGATAAAAGATTTTCGTGAAACATTACACATTGTGTAAGTGTTTTAATTTAAATGTAGTCTTTCAGAGTGGCCATATCATGCCTAATTACAAATTGTAAGAGGACTTCGTATCATTAGTGCATGCCAAGTTTCTCACAATCTACCATCTGCAGAAAACTAAATAATTAAAATCCCGCCCGTCAGCAACAGCTGGTCCTTTCTCACTATTCTAGATCCACACAATTCTGCGCTCAATCTTATTGCAAAGGCTTGTAATTCAGAAGACTAAGACCAGAGATGCCAAAATTATATATGAACCTTTCACGCCAGCAACCAGCTTAAGTTTTAATGGTAATCTTCAATTTTGGTTCTAAATAATTGCAAAAACTTGAAAGCTACATATTCCATGATTTCTTTCATGCCTCGTATAAATGTTCTAAAAGTCAATATCTTTCCTCATGATCTGACAACATTGTGTTCTCTCCTGATTCTTCCTGAACTAAATCGCACGTACAAGCAATACAAACGGCGCTTCTGTTCTCTGCACATTATGGCGACGACTTAAAGACCACAGGGCCATCTCTTTCTACGCTTCGTTCCTGCAAATCGGTGCATCTCCCTCAACGGTAGCATTTTGCATGTGCGTGATGCTTATCACTTGGAAGTAGGAATGATTCTCAGTTTGATAGCGCACTCAGCAAACGCTATGGCACATTTAAATTGTCGGTGTCTGTTCCAACGGACACACATTCAAGGAAAATGAGACTGAGGAAGATCCAAGTGATTCTCTGATATGAGGACAGTGTGTGTGTGTGTATGGGAAAACTTATAAGTAGTGTGTAGTATATCAATAGCAGTATAGAAATTTGGTAACGATGAAATGTTTGTTTTCATAAAAATGATTGTTTAACAGTGTTGGCGCAGAAAGACAGAATCTATTGAAATTGATTGCCCACAAATTCCAAAAGGCTAATTATGTTTACACCACCATATCAAAGTGAAATCACCATAACATTCAATATATGTAAGTTTTCCCCAACAACAAATTATTTCACGACCTTCTAATTTTATTCAAGTTATATAAAATACAGTATGACTTTCGATGATGAATTAGTAATCTAATATAGTGCGCGAGAAACAAGCGACGATTATGTATCCAAATTACTGTTGCCTCTGCGGCCCACAACACTGTCAATATTAATTATGAACAGTTGGCTGATCAAACAACTGAATGACTGACTTTTGGTCCGACGTTATATGGAAGATGGGAATATTAGGGGTATTAGTATTAGTATTAGCAAGAGATGAAAATTAGGTGAATGGCTAATGTTGTTAGGATCTAAAATAAGTTTAAAATGCAAGCTGAAATCAAATGAACTTTAACATCTTGAGTATGATCAAATAAATATAGAATGCAATTTATGACGTGTTATTCGAGATTGAGACAAATTAATTTATCAAACGAAAAAAGAAAGTTATATGAAAATGGTCTTTGTGTTTTGGTCTTTGTCACACTCAAAAATTCTTGTAGTTTCCAACTGGCAATTCGCAAATCAAATGGTCGGCCTTTGCACTTCTCATCGAGTATGGAGGATAAATCTAAAATTCTTCAGTATTCTGCTCAAACCATTACCAACTATACGTCTTTTCCCTTCTAACAGCTGCATTCCCCTTTACTATTGTAATGAAGTGGCAGGCAAATCGCTCCAGGGGCTTCACTCATCGCCTCCTCCGTTATATTACTTCTTAGCTTTCCATACTATTGTGGCGGTCGGACATGCAGGGTAATAACCGACCTAGAGGTTTACTTACTCGCATGTATGCTGAAGCGTGCCTTGCCGGTGGCGGCAACTGCTTTGGTTCGTTTTGTTTCATTTCTCCCCTATGAGCTGACGACAGAACGTCTAACGCTTGAAACGTAACGTAATAATAGTGGTTTATAACCTACCTGAAACGGCTATCAAAACAGCTAGCCATTCAGTCTTACTAAAGGGACTCACGTTCTAATGAAATTCACTTTTGGTATAATTGTTAGTTGACAATTCTTGAGGTTTGCAGTTGTAACAGGATCTACATACTTTAGAATCATATTAAATGATGAAATTAAACGAAATTGTGATAATTACCCATATTGAAATGAACTCTAGTTACCTTGTAAAATTTAAACTAATCTTTGCAGTAGTGGAAGTTTCCAGATGCAAATCTGTTACTATAGCAGTTACTTTTATAAAGATATGATTAATACGACATCCAGGATTTATCTTATAGTTTATTAGGGGAATGCTAAGTGCACAGTATATTCAACAGATTTAACTATCCCTAGTTGTTTTGTTTTATACAACAGGATGAAACTAGGAAAAGACCACCCATACATCAATATAAATGCCACCAACTATAGCCAAACTGAATCATGGCTTCGTGCAGTCTCCGCAAGTAAAAGTTAATATCTTGGAACGGATGGTCTAAATAAAGTAGGATCGCAATTTGCCTTTTCTATTTGTCGTTGCACTACTAAGTTATTTCTGGATTACTGCAGAAATTACGGCTTATTAATAAATTACTTTTCATTCCGTTTTATAGGACGGCCGACTGTCACCAGCATGGACTATTATAGTAAAATTATATCCTTTGATTTAAATATTGCTTTACAGTGTGTTTCAAATAATATATCTATCATATTTCCTAAGCATTTATTTTGCGTTATGTTCACGTGAATCACTCTGTAAATGAGTTCTTCCAATATTTACATCATGATCACCACTATAGAATTGGACAAACAGAAGTCGTAAAGCAGTTTATACGAACTGACAAAATATATCGCTACACATTCAGCTATTAAGGCGGATATTTAAAGGACGAAAAGTCACCATGCCACCGTCAATCCGTCTGTTTGTTTGTTGTGAACTGTTGCAGTTTATATATGGGACAACTATTAATTTCAAAACAATTATCTGCAGCTGTTTGAAAATGCATATGAAGAATTAATATTCAGAAGTAACAAGGCGTGATTTGTGAGTGGCTATGGAATTTATCAAGTTAAAAACTTGCATCAGCAAAGAGACCCGATACAATAATTAACTGGCAACATCTTTGATCTGATATACTAAACTTGTTTTTGTTCTAATATAATATTTAATTAGACATTTTGTATATATCTAAATCCCCCTTTCAAATATTAGAATTAACATGCCAACAACAGATCACATTACTATTCTGTTTCCTCTTCAACGAAACGTGCACTTCTTCATTGGAAATGCACTACTGCACCCACTTCAATATGTTCCCCATGATCCCTGCTGGAAGTTTATTACGTTCCATTGTGCATTGAAATGTTCCCTAGCTACTACCCCGATACGTTCGCCTTGTAGTAGATCTCTATCTGATACCTAGCGTTTCTAGAAGCTTTGATCTCAACAACTGGAGTCCATTTGTTACCATCGTATAGGTTTATCAGGTTTATTGAGGCCAACAAATAATACGCAAATGTTTGGCGAGAGCTCAGACATGCGAATCATTTACTTCGGGCGTTTCGTTTGGAACAGAAGAATTTGTTTTTGGTTATGATAAGCATAATTAGAAATTAAGTCGATCAGAGTTCTTGTCAAATGTTGATTAGACACATGTTTCTTTAGCGTATAAATGACAATGTTGATGGTAAACATTTAACACTTCAACGGCAGTGAAGTGTTGTATT
The DNA here is from genome assembly GCA_947310635.1 of Leptodirus hochenwartii. Lineage (NCBI taxonomy): Eukaryota > Metazoa > Arthropoda > Insecta > Coleoptera > Leiodidae > Leptodirus > Leptodirus hochenwartii. The sequence goes on along the minus strand of OX371183.1, from coordinate 2,399,779 downwards.
TGTAGTGATGAAGATAATGTAATTGTTGATTAAATAGGATAACAAAATTAGCTCAAATTGGTCTAGAATCGTGAATATAGCCCAGCCTGTGAAAATATAATAAAACAACATAATTGAGTAATGTTTATCGAAAATAATTTTTAATCCGGAACTGAGTTTGTGTCAAAATTGACTTCATTACTCTGAAAGACCACGTGGTAAATCTCAAGCTTCCCTCCAAAGCCCTTTTATCACACTAAGATGTTCTTCGGAATCTCTACTCTACCACAAGAGCATGGCACCGTGACAAGAGCTAAATCGGTAGCCGCTTCCCATAAATCTATTCATTATCGGCTTGCGAGGCAGTAATAAATTAATACTCGAGATACTGTCACATTATTAGCCGAGACAGCCACGGTCTTTGTTGGTACACATACTGTGTAAGCTATTAGATAATGAAACACCGCCATCGTATTTATGGTAAGCAAGTGGAGGATAAATTAGCATAGATCTAGTGTTACTTGTAGGACTACAAGAAACTAGATGCTTTTTATTACATGGCACAAACTGGCAAAACGAACTATATCCTAGAACAGGATTGGTTTGAGAGAAGAAACGGGAATAAAAAAATGGTCACAAGGATAAATAGAAGCGTTTAAACTAATGTACTTCCAAAAAACAGTAAAGTTAAATTGGTTTCTTGCGATATCCCAACACACAATTTTCTAGAAGATGCTAAACCAGTCCTGGAGATGTTACAAATGAAGGTACACACCACTGAAGAAGAAACGATTGAAGATATACCAAGTACATGAAGCTTAGCTCGGGTTGAGCATTTTAAATGTATATATTTAGTTTTGTATACTAATGAAGTGGAGTAACTACAGTACAAACTACTTCAAGACATTTGGATAATTTTTAAAGTCCTTAAAAATGAGTAAAAACAACTGAAACGGCTTATTATAAAATCCTCTTTTACATTTCGTTATTGCAGTAGTAATGTAGTCTGTTTCAGTTTGTAACAACGTTCTTAAGAGGTTGTACAACTGAAACGATGACGCCAACTACAAGCGATACAAAATACTCTTTCTCTTCTCTCGGGTCATTAGGAATTCTGAGGATGGCCACGCCCCAGTAATTCAACAGTCTGCAAATCCGAGAAAAATTAACATAGCGATTTGTAAGCTCAAAGCTGAAAGCACAATAAGTTGGACGGACTGCTGCTGTATTCTGTGCGAGTGTGGGACATGTTGCATATATACTCTGTGAGTAAATGTAGAAGAGTCGCGAAGACTTTGCGTTTAATTAAAACATTCCTGATGCAAGATTTCATCAAAGGATTCTTCTTGGAATATTAGAGCACCCTCTCTTAGATGATGAATTTTGTAATAACTAGATAGGTATCGGGAAAATATGTCTTTAGAGTGAAACTTGTTGCCTGGAAAATTATAAGACATTTTGATATTAATTGTCAATTATTTAAATATCTTTTCTGAGCAGTATATTAAACATATGCTTGAAAAGAAATTATATAAATTAAGGGATGCAACTGTCGGTAATTGGTTGCATTTCATTAGTATTTGAAGGGAAGCAGATTTATTGCAGTTTACGCAGAATAGAAATAATTCCGGAACTTTTATTATTATTGAGAGCAGTCAGAGGGTGTCTCTTTGAGAATATATTCTTGTAACGCGTATAAGTCGGTTCTAAGAGATTTAATGCTTTGTTAGCCTATTTTTGTACGCGACAAGAAGTAGATTAAATGTTAAAAATGCTACAAGAACTTTTTGTGTCTAATCTAAATTCACGTCGTGAAATTAACTAACTGCGTGTAATATTTCATTATTTAACATTACATTTCCGAAACAAGGACGAAAATACTCCTCACAAAACACACTGCTATCTATAATTCAACTCTTTAAAGTTAACGATAGAGAAAAATAATGTACATCAATATTTCTCTACTTATAAAATCTCATTTTATGATGATCTTACGTTTTAAAGTTAATGGATTTCATTAAACTTAGATTACCTCCAATAGATTACAACCTAACTCACACAGAAAAAAGGTCTTTTGCTGACATAAACTACCACCTAATCTACTATAAAAGACAGAAGCTGTATATCTGAAGCTTACATCTTAGAATCGGTGAGAAAAATCACCTTGTCGTCAGTATAGTGCCAGAAGATCAATGTTCCAGCTTTACCGGTTGAAAACCAATTTATATCACCTACACCAATAGCAAAAGAAACGCTTGTTTTACAGTTTAATTCGGGCCTTTGCAGAAACCACAAATTCTAGAGCAGATATTGCAGAACAACATTCTAAGAGATATTTGTCATTCCCATTCGATTAGTTTTGCTCTAAAGTATTCACGTAGATACTAATTTACAAAAATGAAAACAAATTTTACTGAACTAAATAATAGTCTTTATTCCAATGTAAATAAGAAAAGGGTGCTTGTATAACATTGAGTGGTCACGATAAAAAGACCTAGTGACAAACGTTTTCCTTGTGCTACGCTTCTGTGGTTATCGGACCGCCATGATCGGTCCATTATTTACCGGTGTCCAACAATAAAACAACCCGAGATGATAGGTGCCTTTTTCTGCTGTTGCTTCCAACACATACGTTCCACGTTTAAAATATATACAGCAGTAAATACCGACTGAGATAAAGCAAAATTTAATTAACAACGGAGCCAGGATCAAGCAAAACATCATTGCGTACAAATCATTTAAATACACCATGAAACGTATTTTCAGTGATCATCTTATTCGGTTAATTGTGTTATTGCAGCTTTGCTATAATTTCGTTAATCATCTGCCAGTCTTCAAATCCATTTATTTTTGGTTTGGTTTTTGAACAATTCTACCTCTATTGTCTAGTACTTGTGTTTTGTACTGGAGGGTAGACCGGCAGCGGTCGATTTATGTGCCATCGACGTCTTTGATAAGCCTCGTTATAAATCCGTGAAGAGGCGGAGAGACAGTCGTGGAAGCTCCGCCGGCTAGGTCTGTCTGAAAATGTTGCCGTTGCTTGCGTTAAGAACAAAAAGTTAAAAGCAATCCTGCCAATATGATCTAGAAAATACAACCGTTGTGTAGTTAGTTTCTCCCTATCAATATAATATGTGAAGTGTAACACTGACGGCCCCAGACTCGGGAGTAACATTTTTATTGTAGTAACCATCACTGAAAGAGTAAAAGTTAAAGGGACTGGTTGCTTGTCGTTTGCTTTTAGTTACATCCACAGCAGACTTTATGCTTGAAAACAATGCCAGAGTTTTTGTTTCGTGTTTGTGTTTCGCAGAGATTTATGCCAGGACAATAAAACGCAAAAAGGATACATTTATATATCGCGTATCATGCTTCTGACATTTCCTTGCTTTTCGCTGATATTGGGCTCCGTCTAGATCTAATTCATCCGCTGTAAAAAGGGAATTTTGTTTTGGTTTTGTTCTTCTATCGCAAACATCAATTTTACAACCAATTTATGCTCAGCCCAACGAATGGTTTTAATTTGCATAGTCGAAATCGGTCGAAATGCAAGAAAAGCTTCCCACATTCTTTCCAATGTAGCTTTAAGTAGGTGAATTCGGTAACTCAGTGAATTCGATAGCTAGATAGTAAAATCAATTGTTCTCTACTTTTTCGAAGGTTTACTAACCAGATTTCCTAGAGATTCCTATCAAAACCACTTTCTCAGCTAGAATCATTACTCACATTTTCAACTAGAAATACAACACCACATGCTTGGGGTATATTATAATAAAATTATCTCACCTCGTAAATCATCACACCATATTTTTTCATTGTCTAATTCCCTCTCGGTGATATTGAACATATACCTTTCGTGGCTGCCAAGGCGCGGCATTTAAATTTATCAAATTACATGCTGGATTAATGGTTTTTTCATTCGTGTGATTTGGATAGATTCTATATAAACATTTCTAGTTACCTATACTGTATGTTAAAATAAAGTAAATCTCAATCAAGTGTATTTAGATGTACAATAATAAAATAAAATTTCCAAAGTGAGATATGCTCATCAAACAACAAACGCAACAATCAACAATCAAAGAACTGTTTTGAGTCGCTCCTGGAACCTCTGCTAAGCATTATTTTCAATATGGTGAACCATATCTTTGATTCAACCGTTGTTTCATAGTCTATACGCACAAAAGCCTTCTTTTATGGTCCAACCGGAGGCGCATCTATTTAATATTCAAATAAGGGGCGTTATTCTTCCACGCAGGTGCCTGATTTACGGACGTCGAATTCGAAACCGTGTGATTACCGATTACCGTATAATAATAAGCTAAATATTCCGATATACGATATATCGCCACGAGTCTTGCGCCTCGTATTATAATAAATGTGCCCACTTTTCTTCACCAGCTCGTTACCGGCGATTAGTTGAGGTGAAAAAATACCCTACGCTGCTTTTCTCTCGTGTCTGGACATTGATTTTTATCGACAAGAAGAGATATTAAATTTAACGCAGCTGTTCTTAAACACACTCAAACAAAAAATATCAGACATTATGCAATGTAGCTTTTGATTCTTCCACGAAGATATTGTATTTTAATACCTCGAAAAACCTTCACATAAATTGGACTTAAAATACTATGCTAATAATTACGCAGGAGAATTTTTTTTATCAGAGATTTTATCTTCAGTACCAAGGACTGTCTAGGTATAAAGATCTTATGATAATATAAATAGATAATACTGGAACACAAAATCTTCATCAGCTGAATTCCCTTGTGCCACTGTACCTCTTACAAACGCAAATGAAATATCTGTACTTGTTTTACGGACGACATTCCTCTTGCCTCCACAATCCACCTAAAACGCAAAGCAATACCTCAACCCAGACAATTCGAATCATTTCGTGCGTTGCTGCCCTCTTTGAACTTTGTTCTCTTCAATCTTCTCGCGTGTTCAATCTTCCACATACATGCAGCGTGCAGTGTTAATGCCAGTGTTAATTTGATGTGCCCGATGCACGCAGCACCCCGTACTGTACTGATGATGATAGCGTGGCCACGAAACACAGCCGATTTCAGATCGGGGAAGAACAATGATATGAACAAGCGGCGGTATGCCATAAAGGGAAATACTACTCCTTGCGATAGCTTCACGTGAATGCGATAATTTCATATCAAAAGGATGACAGGGATATCTGTAGTGCGTTAAAAGCATTAGGGAAAGACAATTGTGTGAAATGGAACAAGCGATACAATTGGAAATATTTGAAATATGTCCCCCCATAATGTGTTCATAAATCTGAAGAACTGTAAATAGAAGCAAATCACAAGTTTTGCTTATTGCTGAAGACCACTGTCAACTTAAATGTAGCATTGAAAAATCAATCTTCATGTCGTAAAATTATGTTACAGAGCATGCAAATTGGAATAAAAGTAAGTACGATTATTTCCATGAAGCCTCATTAAAATCAATTAAGATTGCTTCCCTGTCTTCTACAGTATGGCTTCCACTCTCTGCATTAAACTGGAGGAAATTATAATAACGACGTAATTATAATTAATCTCCGCTTGTGATGAGTATGATGAACGTTGAATGTTGAAGCTGCAGCGGCACATACTGAATTTAATACGCTTAATTTTAATATGGATATTATTGGGGTGGTTCTTTGCTCTTGTATACAAAAGCTCCGACTAAAAGCTAATAGGTGCACAGCCCATATTTGGCAATAAAATAATGCCTTCGTTACATGCCTATTTAGCACATATATAGTGCAGACCAAATCACAGCGGGATTTCAAAGAGCAACACCGCTGTAATCCTACTAATTGACGCTTGTAAGCCGATTTATCGTCATTGACGGAGCAGAAAGTACGCTAACTGTTCCGATCTCGAAATGCTCTGCGAAAATAACTACCAGTTGACGTATAATAGGTTGTTAAAGTCCGCAGAATGCCTTATTGCTGCATAAGTAGAAAATGATGTTTTCAATAGCGTAAGGGGTCATTGAAATATGATCCAACTTGTAGTCTTCAAAGGGAGCTTTAAATATGTATTATTTGTGGAGATTAAAATCCGCAAGGTCTGCTGAATCCTTTTTAACAGGGATTTAACAACAAATATAAGCTTTTAATTGATTGCATAAGGTACCAATTGCAACAAGTAAAGGATTAGCTAATCAAGTTCACATTAGATGCTTTTACTTAAGTGATAACTGTTATAACCTAAACCCACCAAGTTGTTGCACGAAGAGACAGATCCTAAAAAAGTATTTTTAATCTCTTCACAGTCCGCTGTAATTGCGTTAGTGAATGAAGAACCCGGCATCTAATCCATGCGCATACGATTATATTTTACTGCCCGGCAATTTGTCGCCGAGGAAGGTTAAAATGCCGTTATGCCCACAAACAATGTAAATGAAGAAGATTATGTTTTCGTTATGAAACAATTACCGCAAATGATTTTCTTTTTAATAATTTCCAAGCCAGCTAATTAGGTATATACAAAATATGTGTTAATTTAATTTTGTCGTTGCATAACAATTATACCATTTTGTCTAACAACAAAAACACACCTACCAGAAAAAAACATGGTAAATGTCTTTCTTTATTTACGGGTATGTTTGAATTGATTTATCTTACGTATATAACAATTTTTTATTTTCTCGCTAATTGCGATGATAATAAACATGAACGTGAAACGACCTGGGTTTTGTTGGTTTAGCTTTGTCTGACCTTTAAATGCAATGGAAAAGAACAACTTGGGAAGACGGCGATATTTTTATGTAAATTTCACGCTCAATTCACGGCTCATAAGATTTTATGACGTTTAGCGGAGATATAACCGAAAACTTTACACATTACAATATTCAGCACGAGATTTGGATTCTCTATACAAGATTTTGCGAAGTTCTTGATTTGATTTTCATTCTACGTCCCATCGTGAAGTAAAAATCAACTATCATTGTCTGTCCGTAAAAAAATATTTACCTAGATTGTTGTTTCAACTACTTTTAATTGTCTATTCAAAACAACGGCTACTTGACCAGTCACCCATTTAGATTAATAAAGAAGACCGTAAATCATAATCTATTACAATGACTTTAAATATTAAACACTCGGAATGTACTTATTTAGTCATCCCGTTTAACTGGAAAGATAAAGTTTTAGCTCGACCGCACTAAAGATGTAATTATACTAATTATATGGTTTCAAAGGCGAATTTTAATGTTATGTCAACTACAATGAAACCAACAAACATTTATTGGCTTTATAATTTTCTAATAATTTATGGAGATTTTTCGAAGAAACATATAACTCATGCAGGTTACGTAACAATCGCTCAAGTAGCTTGAGTTTATAATAATGATAATACTTACTGGATTTTTGCATAAATTTCAGTGCTACATTTTTAACACTGAATTTTTAAACTTAATAGCAGAGTCCTGCCTGCTTGTATAATGCTGTAATAAAAACAAGCTTAAAAACTCTCCTCTTTTGGTACAGCAAACTTTATCTGATTTAATCAGAGTCTATAAACTCTTCTTTATAATGAAAAGCAGCATCAAACTGAACGCGTTTTTTCTGTGGGCAGGCGGACTTTTATCCTTCTATCTAAATTTAATATCAAACGCTTTAGAATTTTCAACACCTCCAAAGTGTTAATATTAATTATTTGATAGTGGATCTTTATTCAGTGGTATTATATGGGTTCTCTATGCACAAATAGGTATATACATTGGGAATTCACGATGCATTTTAATCGATTGATTATAAAAATATCGGTACGGATTAAATTGATGAGAAACTTTTACTCTGGGGTGCTTGAACAAGCGACCGTGTAAATTGATTTTTTTTGCGCTTGTATTCCAAATATTTACATTTGAAGTGTGTATTTATGAAAATATTGTGCAACCATCGAAGCGTTCCAATACTGTTTCTTTTCAGAAGTTTGCTTTAGAAAATCTACCAATTTCGTTGAAAAATCTCTTGTTTTTTCTACTGTATTTTATATTTATTCAGCGACTGAACCATGGAAAATATATTCATGCGATTGAAGGCAATTCTGCGCCCGTTTATTGTACGAGAAGGGCCCGCAAATTATGCAAATCTAGCTTTATTGATGCAATGAGCTCTCTGCCATTTTTCACACTTATAGCAAAACAATGATATGATTTAAGATAAAGTTGGTTGACGAACGATGGTCCAGAAAAACGAATTCAGGATTACTAACTTCGCCTAATTGTATCAACGTTTGCTTTCGATGAGGCTCGAATTTGATGATAGGAATTATAAAGATTGCTTTTGGGATAGATCTAGAATGATCTAAATCGTAGCTCTAATAGTAACATTTTCAACATCAGGAAAATTCGGTACAATAGAAGCAACCCAACGCGGAAGAAGAAGAAGAACGGTGAAAATTCAATTGGCTGACTGGTTCTTTCACGATTCCTTTGTACCGCTCGAGTCGTACATACACAAAGCTCAAATAATTCCAGAACAACAAATTGGCTTTACGATTTCGTAAATTCAACACAACTAAGTAGCTATATGGTCGTTTTTTTAGGAAGAGATTTCCGTGGGAGATTGTAAAAAAATCGTGCCGTGCAGCGATTTCAAGCGGATTATCCGCGCTATTCATAAAATAAAATGTCGAATAGTTTGATGTAGAAATGACATCGTTAGGAATTAGGATATTTAAGTTTTGATGGCTTTAGTTAAATTTATTGTCAGATGAAATGCATTGTATTATGAGAAGCGCGTCGTGAATACAAATTTTTATTCTTGTAAAAGCTATTTATGTTCATATGGGTGTGTAAATCCCATAAAAACAAATTTTGATTATTCAGGTCACTTGTAAACATTTCATATTAATATTTCACAATTTGATAGATAAATGTTAGAGATAACAATTAGATAATCCAATACATTTACACCTCAAGCAGCTTATTGCATTATTTTACCAACTTAAATCATGTAAATGTCTATAGATTAGACCTACTTCAACTAAGTCACATGATGACTAGTGACATGCATTTGACGTGGAAGTACCTCTTTGATTCTCGCCGCACACAATCACCGCAAATATTGACTAATATAGAAATCGGTATTCAAATATAATCCTTTCCCTGGTTCTTGTTTACCACACAAGCCTATACCATATCCACGAAATGGAACGTAAAAATAAACGCACCCATCAAAATTGATCATATTTTTGCCCATTATATTCGTTTCTTGCATATGCGAATGCATGTCACCAAAACTAGTCTTCACCAAAACAAATTGAGGTGATGCATTGTTCTTAAAACGAGCAATTGTGTTCATGTGTTACTGAAGAACAATAGATGAAAGACTAAACATAGTTGCGTTTCTAATATGGATTCAGTATCTTTAAAGGCAACGTCATAGAATTTTGTCGTGTGTCCCCGTTATTATTTACATTGAACTATAGTATATGGTACTGAAGAGTATCACAGGATGTTTGTCCAAGGCACGAGACGAGATAAAACAATTTGACAGATAGCAGAAAGGTTAAACTTTGTCAATATATGATATAAAGGCTATTGCAAAGTGCCTCGTCATTTATTTATACTTTTTATATAATAGTTGATTCTAAATGAAAAGGACCCAATTACAGTTTTCTACGCAATAAAATCAGTTTAATCACAATTTGGATAAACGACATGCCGACAGTTAGGAAGCAATAATATTGTTCTACCTGATTGTTTAAATTCTTAGGAATTATTGATAAGTTACAAATAGTTTATGAATGATACTACTGCTACAATTATCGAATACCAAAGGTCAATACAAGACCACAATGAATCTGTTTATAAATATGGCATTTTCACAACAATCACTATCTAATATCCAATTAATAATCTTTTAAGTAGTATTATGGAATAATAGGCACTTCTACTAATCCGATCTTGCTAAACTACGATTTGCAATTAAGTTAATAAAACTTTTTTCTAGTCTCCTTAAAACAAAGGCCAAACTGAAACTTTCTGCTCTTCAGTAAAAGAACTTTAATTGAGTTCGACTGTAGGTCGCATTTCACAAAAAGAAAAAACTTTTCACCGAGTTTACTTTCAGGATTACTTATCTAAATTGAGTGTCTGAAAATAGAGACACAAGAAATCATTCCCTTTTAATTTAAATCTTCGAAATTCGACTAGAGTGCTTCATGTTTCAATAGTGGTAATAAGATATTGTCTCCTGTAATATTTTATGTTTGTTTTTACTGAGGTTTTTTTCGTTTTCGAACGGTTGCTAACAAAAAAATCTTTCATCCCTCGTTTAAATGCGTGGCCGGAGAACAGCTGAACGTGAAATATAGCAACAGTCAGTGCGTTTTTAATTCAATTCCAACCCAACAAATTGCCAGATTTTGTTTTACGCCGAACCCTTGGTTACTTTAATGCCTTCTTAAGTGGTAACTTCTTGTGCCTGCTGTGCAGAAGCTGCTGGAGAGACACCAAATGCGGTCTGTTGTTTAGACTTGGGACAACAGATCCGATGTTTACGCTTTCCACATGAACATCCCGTTTGAATCAGCAGAGTAAACTGCAAGACCATACATTTGTAACATACTACACTTTCTTGCTTATAGATTTCTGACTGGTTCTCCGATATATAATATCTCTAGAAAATATTTTTCTATACGAGATTTTATGTAGTCGTAAGTTGTAAGAATTTTTAATGCACTAGCAAGGTATTAAAATAGATTCATTCGAGTCTTCATATGTAGTTTTGGCCTATGGTTTAAAACTTGATGTTTGCCAATCACAAAATGTTGTCTCCCCTCAGCATTTGAGTTCTTCTGTATATTTTGAATATGCGCTCATCTTGTCCACGCTCAAATATTTTATCCATAATTTGACAGATATATCCTGGCATTTGGGAAGATTTACTATTCACCACTTGATATTTATAGCCCACATTCACAAGAAATTAACCTCGGGAGACAACTAATTTAAATTCATTACGGAGAAATGAAACGAGATTCGTATAGTCAAGATTTCCACTAATGGTATTATAATTAAATTAAAATCAATTTATTATTTTAATAAAATTTTATTGAATAAATGTAATATTTCTCTTTTCAATAATGCGACACATAATATATAATTTATACGCGTTGTTTATTGTGCATTGTTAGTATAATATCTAATTGAATATTGTGCATTATTAAGCTCATTAGAGCGGGTCGTTTGGAAATTAAAATGGTTTATGCTAATACCCAGGGCATTTCACTGTGGGCTATATTCGGATGGACATAACTCATATTACGTTGGTGAACAACCCCATTGTGTACAGCAGTGCTAATAAAGATCTACACAATCGATAAACCCAAACGTCCCTTTTAACAACATAAACGACATGTTTAACAACATATGTTAACATTCCCATGGATTCCTCATCCTATGATGAATAGCTGCACATAGCTAAAAATTCATTAACCAAACATTGATGTTTCATCTAAATTGTGGCCACTAAACTAATTTTATTCCGACGATGTGAACGTTTATTTAATTCGAAAACATTATCGAATATTTCCCTATCATCTCACAGATCATCTAACTTTATTCAACATATATCGGAAATAGCAAGCTATAATATTGATTACGGATTTGAATAAATATATCATGAAACGGTGCGTGTTAAATAGGTAATTGCGAGGTAAATGAATAATACGATTTCGTCGATTTATACAACAGCTAAAAGCTATGAATATGTTTAAAGTTATTGCCGTAAAGTAACGCAATTTCACTGTAAATTACACCAGTAGCAAATAGATCAATAATACTTAATAATGTAGATTCGGTTCATTTGGTTTGGATCGTTTGAATTTATGGACATTAAGGGAAATTAACTATGGATTGGAAGAATAATTAAAATACTAATAATTTCAATTATTAGTTTGGAAAATTAGCTGTAAAAGAAGAAGCTGTTGGGTATTCTTACAAACCACAAGAGCAATTAAATTTGTTTTCTTTGAAGCTACATCAAATTTTCCTTCAAATCCAATTGTCTAAATTCTTATATTAATAGAAAATAAAGCATATTTCACATTTAATATAAACCCATAAAAGATTATCCAATCTTCAGATGGATTTTTTTTTAATGCGTTAATTTCGTCTTACTGTACACGTGGCAATATTTCTCCACAACTCATTTTAGCATTTAATCTTTGAAGTACATTAACATTTTCGATTTTTTTTAAATTCCCCAAACCCTTAAATTTTTTTAAATATGTAATTTCAAAAACTCACTTTTAAGGAAATGTTAATCCACATTCTTATTTATTGGGCTAATCAATCTTAAGACACTTCTTCGTTGATTTGATTCACAATTCGAATAATAGTTTGATACGAATCGGCGGAAGCACTGATTTAGTCCCAATATCTTGGAAAATTTTCAAATATTTATTAATATCAACAATAAAAGTCTAAAAAATCAGTCAGCATTCATTTCTTCTGTAGTATCTTACGAAGAGCTCAATAACCAAACCGCAAGTTATCCCACTTTCTGTAAGCCTCTTTCTCCACGAACTGCACTCGCACGTAAATTCTCTTCCTTCGCAACGATATCACGTACTGTAAACTTACTCAGTCAATGCTGGCAACACACTAAATCCAATCGCGGTGATCGCAACAAGCTACGGTTGCACGACCAAAGCGCCGTGGCGGCACATGTAGCTCGGATGTTGAGAGAGACTAGAGAGTCAGGAACAGCAGCGCCCGAGAGCGACTAACGGGCGCCAACCGTACCAAAGGTATCTTACTCCTATAGGGAAGCATTTGGTGGTGGTGGTGGTTGAATGCCTATGGCTCTGCTTAGGGTAAGAGATAACCCTGAGCTGAATATTGTGTATACTTGGAAATTTGAGGGTAGTTTGATCAGTGGGGTTGAAACTGTTTTTTTTTTTAGGGTAGTGCTAAGACTGAACAAGCTGAAAGTTTCAAATGGGATTTTTTGTTGAAGTGTGCACCTTTTTCGAAGTCATTATCAAATTTATATTGTATGTCTTCAAATGTGGTCTATACTCAGATATTTTCAGTATTTCGAAGGTGACCAACCAAACAAGAAACTCGCACAGCAACTTTCTTCATTCGAGCATGAGAGATATCTAAAAACTTACATTCTCCAGCTCAGTCGTTTATGAACACTGCTTCTAGTGACCAATTCCATTTGTTCCTTCACCCTACGTAGCACTTTCTTTCCTACTTGTTCTCCAAGTTTCAAATTCTGGTCGGTTTGGCTGCTTACCATACACACACAACCAAATGCTTCGTGCATCCCTTACATCGTCCATCGTATCTCGTATTCTTCGGACCCAGACCTCATGTGTAGTTAACTCACTACCTATTACAGGAAGGTGAGGGCCGGCTGTAGCTTAGATGGCAATATATGAGAGGGTATAGTTATAGTATGTGGCATGGCTATGCGCTTCCGGAACGTATGTTTCTTGTGCGGGACGTTAGGTCCGCTAGAGGAGAAAGTGGCGTGAAGTAAATTTATTTAGTTATACTCGAAGCTGGTAGAATATCTAACACGATGGGTTATACCACTGAGGTCGTAAGATTCTCGGTGTTAGTTGAGGGTCGATTTTAGATCCATACCTATTCAATATTTAGATCCACACTTTTCATATCACAATGTCAATCACCCGTTAGTTAAAGAGTCCGCAATCCTAAAGATTGGTTGGAAACAGCACGCCATGCCGATCTATCCTGAGCTAATCCCTTCATCTCCCTATAGCTATTCATCTCAACGTCTTCAACTATCTGACTCACATACTCCAATCTAGGCCTACCTACCCCTCTCTTTCCCTCCACTCTACCTTCTATGATCAATTGCATAATCCCCCCATGCCTAAGAATATGCCCTACTAATCTGTCTCTCCTACGCTGTAACACTCTCCAAATACTTCTCTTCTCCCCTACTAACTCTAGTACAGCTTCATTTGTTACTTTATCTTCCCAACCAATCCTCATCATCCTCCTATAACACCACATTTCAAGTGTTTCTAATCTACGCTTCTCTTCCTTTCCTATAGTCCACGCCTCACACCCGTACAGTGCTACACTCCAAACATATACCTTCAGTAATCTTTTTCTAATACCCAAGTCAATATTTGATCTTAAAATCTGTTCTTTTTCTACGAATGCCTTCCTACCCTGTGCTATCCTACACTTTATATCTACCTTGCTTCGATTATCTTTTGTGATTCTACTGCCTAAATAACAAAAATCTGACACTTCTTCGATTCTATTATCTCCTATTGTGATCCTCATTTTTCTGCTGCATTCTTTTTTGTCACACCTCATCACTTTAGTTTTACCTATATTTATTTTCATGTTAAAATCCCTAGTCAATACTGCCTGCATACCATTCAATACCCTTTCTAAATTCTTTTCGCTTTCTTCCAATATAGCTATATCGTCGGCGAATCTCAGCATATATATTTTCTCTCCCTGTACATTCACACCTACACTATACTCTTCTTTTACTTTGTTTATTGCATCTTCTATATATAGATTAAATAATAACGGTGAGAGTGTACATCCCTGCCGAACTCCCTTCCCTATTTTTGCTACCTCTTCTTCCCCCTCAATTCTAACTAAGGCAGTTTGGTGTTTATATAAATTAAAAATTATTCTCCTATCCTTATAATCTATACCCGTTTCTTTTAAAATTCTAAACATTATGTCCCAATCTACATTGTCAAATGCCTTTTCTAAGTCTACAAAAGCTATGCAAGTTACCTTTCCTACCCTCTTTCTTTTTTCTACTACCGTTCTTAGTGCTAGAATCGCCTCTCTCGTCCCTCTGTTTTTCCTAAAACCAAACTGATCTTCTCCTAGCCTTTCCTCTACTTTATTTTCTAATCTCCTATAAATAATCTTTAACAATATCTTCGATGCATGTGATAGTAGGCTAATGGTCCTATAGTTCTCACACAAATTAGCTCCTATTTTCTTCGGCACTGTTACTATTCTACTACGCTGAAAATCCTGTGGTACTTCTCCCTTCTTATATATTTTACAAACTAACCTGTATAATCGCTCCTGCATTTTTTCCCCTGCGTGTTTTATTAATTCGGCTGGTATCATATCAATCCCCGCTGCTTTGTTATTCCGTAAATCATTTAATGCTCTATGAAACTCTGACCTAAGTATGCTAGGACCTAAGTCATCCTCATCTATCTGTTCCACATTTTCTAGCTCCTCCATGTCCTGCCTACCTTTATATAAATCTTCAAGATACTCCTTCCATCTTCTAGCTTTTTCCTTATTTTCTGTGAGTTCCTTACCCTGCTTATCACATATAATGTTACCCTTTGGTTTTACTTTAGAAAAATGTGACTTAATTTTCCTGTAGCCCAAATCTACTTTACCTCTTCTCATATCCTCCTCAATATCCTCACAATTTCCTTTTATCCACTCTTCTTTCGCTAGCTTGCATTTCCTATTAATTAAGTTCCTTAGTTCCTTATATTTTTTCTGTCCTGCTTCTGTGTTTCCAATTTTAATTTTCCTTCTTGCTTCTATCATTTTAACTATTTTAACAAATACAATTCTATAACTAAATACTAATTTCTCAGTCCATTAACTTCGCTTCCCATAAACTATCAGCATAGGGGCTCATTCAACTTCCTTCATGCAATACTGAAAATGTACTTAGCGCGATTGAGAATCCCTTTTACCTTTACATTTCCATGCATCGGTGTTTACAATCATTTGTGATCGTTTATCGCATCCATAATGTTATGTGATGGCACTTCACTTCAGGGTTCATATTGTATATTTTAAAACAATGAGAACTTCTGTAGACTCTGTAGAACTTGCTGTATAATAGCTTTAACATCCAAACAATATTACAGGTAGTCTTTAAATGCACTGAATAACTATAGTACGGCGATAGCGTAGACATCGATAGATTGGTGTCTGCGGGGGCCGAGAAATAGTAAAAGCATCAAGAGGCGGCAACGAAGGGCGGCAAGGTGATGCACGTTCCGTATAGGAAATGTAATTACTTATATTTCGTTTGCTCGTGCTTCTCACGCATACACCAACCACTCTCCCTCTAGTTGAGTATCTAGCTGTCGGGGAAATGAATCTAATGAAAAAAATGAAATTATAAGTACATAACGGAATAAAGAGAAGGTTAGCCTTCGGGGGTAGGTCAAAATAATCAATTACAAACAACGCTAGTTAGTGTGGACGAAAACTTTCCTGCGCATTTAACGCAATCAATAACTCCCAAATTTTCTTGCATATCCTAACAACGGTTTATAGACAACGAGATTATTAACAGTGTTGTTTTGAATTTTATTTTATAGAATCACTAGTTATTTGTACATATTTTCACTATATCGTACATAAATTTAAGTTTTATTAAAACTAGAAAACAAATTTATAACAACAAACATTTGAATTCCAGTAATGATATTTATGAAAAATTTTCAGCATCGCATGATTCCTTCGGAATATATAAACAATACATAGAGATTCTACACAAATACCTGGTTAGGGGTGTCCAAATTATCTCAATCACTTTTTACATTGTTGTAGATTCTACACAAGTATTATCCTTCAAGAAGTAGCAACGAACTTGAATTTTCGCAAAAATATTAAAAAATGTACTGCAATTCCGATATCATTTTTTGACAATCATTCAAATTTATGATATGAAAAATTTGTCTTCCATATTCTCTTACAGATGTTTGGTTTCTCTTTGTTTGGTATCCTTATAATGTATAGCTTTTATTCATGTACTTTTTCACTTGGTCGTGATCAGAAAAACATTTCCGTAATCCAGAAAGTTTTCACATTATCGGTAGCGGCACACAACAAATCGCTTTGTGACCGTTGTAGACGTCTGTTGCGTTTTTCTGTCGATCCCAAAACGTGCAGAATATGTCATTAAGTCTGACTGACTTGATAGGTCATAGCGTGCAAAACAAACAAAAATGTAAAACAGGAAATTCTGGAAGTGAATATTTTATATCGGAGATGTTAATACAAACACTTAAAAATTAGTAATAGCAATTAAAATCACACCTTTCCATATTTATTTACCAAAGTTTTATCCATTTTAATGATTATTGTGGTGACTGTAAGTTATCAAACTGAACACTAGAATTTTGATTGTTTGTGTTGTATTCTTTTATAATTTATTACTATTGGATATCAATTTTCTCCGTTTTAATAAATCATCAAGCAGTGGGTTTGAAATGACATATTTGCGTCGGTTTCATAACTAAGCAACTGAAGAATGGCCGTCCTGAAAGACGACAGTTTTCGTCGAAATGAATTTATTAAACGGGCAAATACGTAAACCTTGCGCGCCATTGCGTGAACTGTCAAAGAATGATGGATGTTTTCCAATACTCCACGCATAAAATCTACATTAGTACGCCCGAAAGTGGCTCCATTTTTCCATTATCGATACATTTACATGTTATTATACTTAAATTTGGTCATACGCGTAGATGTATATCGTGTTTATCGATCTTTGTTGAGTTTTGCACCTGTTATATCAATTTACTTGATCTATACAATTTTACGCGCTCAGTGCTTGCACAGCTCTTTTTTTTTTATAGATCATATCCATCCATCACGGAATTTTATTCCAACATAATGTGGTTTTCTTGCCACCGTTTTGCAATTTAAACGGGCGTGGTTTTGGTGCATTGCTTCAGCTAAGCACGCAAGGAAGCCCATACATTTTATATATATATATAATTGTTTCTAGCAAATTCCTGGATAAAATGTATTTTTAGTATACCATAAAGCATAATTAGCACGCAGGAAAATATGACTCAGTATTATAAAATATGGATTCAGTTACAGCTTATAAATCATTGTGTTTAAAATATGAGAAATTGCATCGAGAATTTCGTATCATCAATAATTCCTCGCATCAGATATATGCATCTTGAATTTTTATATTTTTTTACAAATCAAGGCTTGTAATTCCTTCAATCTCTTTTAGCATATTTCTTACCCCATTTATTCTGAAATCCCTCGGGGATATTTTATGGTTAACAGAATATTAAAATTCAACAATACGCGTATATATTTTTCATCAGCACAAATTCTACCAGCTGTTGACCGAATATGCCAGAATTGAAGCGATGATGGCCTTTGGCCACAATCAATATTTATATTCACTAAAGCGGTCGCCACTGGAGAACCGAGTATCCTAGGCCCTTATGCAAATATATAAACACGAGTGTATAGGTCCAGTAATTAATTTTTTGTACGCAAGAGAGCATTCAGAAACATGCAAAGGGCATACACTTCGCATAATAACTGGGTTAATTTATGTTAGAGATGTGAAACCATTAGGATTTTACTCTAGCATTTCAAGGATCTAACATCATTTAATTATTGAAATCGACCCACTTTTAATGAGCGCACTAATTAAGAAAATTAAATCGTTCGATGGCTATACCACTAGTTTATTTATATAGGGCTGTAAATAGAATTCTGACTGCTCATTAAAAATAACATTCTTTAATATTTGTCCAACTCTAATACACACTTCCATTCTCATAAGTACAGATATATCTTTTCAATGAACCCTTTGAGTGGTTTTAAATTCAAATGTGTCCTATCCTTGTTTCCCTTATATTTACCTCTGCATCATCGTCCAATGTAATTGATTTTTTGGGACACTGTACACTCTAGTTATTAATGTCTGCCCCCAAGAGGCTCCACAGCCATTCTATATCCTCTGCCAGTATCAGCTCCAAGGTTCTCCACTGACCTTATGAATTTTCTTTAAAAATTGATGTAGGTTATAAAAGTTATTATGCAAAACTATACAGCAAAACTGTAGTTCTTTTGTCGCGTATTTAAGTCCATTATTGTTATTTATCTCCGTGATGATGAGGCGCTCTAAATCGAGGAACCGTGACTCCGTTTTCCCAGTATCCGCTCGTCCCGACAACAAAAGCAAAATCACATTAGCTTACGTGTGTGGTATACAGCAGAAGAGACCCTGTGAGAGAATAGTACCATCCATCGAAGGTGGTACTGTGACTAATCAGGATGATAAATCTTGCAAATCCACTTTGTGAAAACAGCAGCGACATAGAAAATACGAAGAAGTCAAACAAAGAACGTTAATATTTGCAGGCTTCATAAATTCTACACATTTTTGTTAAGAAGATTAAATGCATTTCATCTTAGCTTCTGTCCCTTAATTTGATACCACCTCAACTTCACCAAGAGCTTCTGTGAGTGTTCCCAATTTATTTAAAAGACGCACTTTGCCAATACGCTATATATCTTTTCCGGACTATCATTTTCACTAAACGTGCACTTTCTCAACTCCCAACTCACTCCTCTGAGCCATAAAAAGTACCCTCTGAAGCGCCTAGAACGCTGCCACTTTTACTACATACCTCAGAAAACTTCAGGACGTCAGAAAAAGGCCATTGCAGAAGTAGTAGTAATGGTAATCCCATAAAACGGTGTGATGATCTTCCTTTGGTCCCCATAGAGGGTTGTATACTCTATCCATATTACGATCGCCCTTACTGACGGCTACTAATATTGAATTTTTCTTAATCCCAACTTTGAATTTGATACAAAATTGTGGGTATGACGCAATTTTGCATCCAAATTCATACAATTATGAAGTGTGGGTTTAACAACAATCAACAGTAGTTCTTATCTTGGAACGGCTGTACTATTTCTTCCGTGAAAACTAAATGATTATAGCGTGTATAAAAGAACTAGGAAGGTGGGATAGGTGCTGGTTGAGCACTGAACTGCATTCCAAGACAGAATAGTAGTGCTTGTTGCATTGGGATAAAATAAATTGAAGTCAGGAGGGTCCAATGGTTATCGGCTGGTCATCAAGATGCCGTACAAGTTGTAAACTAGCCCAAAATGTATTAAGGGATATCGATTTATGAATTTGTGCACTTGTACTGAATATTTAGTTTCGGATTGAATGCGGAAGTTGTGAATTCTCGATCTGATTATTTAAGATAAGCAGATTACTGGTAAATATTGACCAACACATGCGCATTGCAAGTGGTGATGCTACAACCAGCACTGTTATAAAAGATTCTTCGTTTTCAACTATATAATATGCTTTGCTTAATTAAATTTTTAGAGAAATTTCAACACATTTGTTGTCTTGTAAGCTACAAATTTCCTGCAAAACCACTATAATGTAGAACTAAGAACGCACTACCTTTATCATGAAACTTATTAATTCCTCAAGTGCAGAAGCTTAAATTTCTTGTTCATACAAGCGACCCTCATTATATTCGTAGATGTTTTCATAATGAAATTGCTGGTATAGAAAGTTCTAAACTTATATTCTCTATTCTTCTATTCTTCTACCTGGGATCAGAGCATTGTGTTCACACGTCAGAAGACCATAGCAGAATCGTATGGCGTTGTGTTGTTATTCTGCCCCTAGCACCGACAGTGCTTATTCTTCTCGTACGTTCCTCTTTGGGGTCTTTTGTATCGGGAACCGCGCCAGAGGTGTTCATGTCACTCTGAGGTAGATGACAAAGAGCAGTTTAAGAAACCTATAATTGATATGGATGATATACGACGACTACAGGATATATGCATAATATTATTGTAAGTCTGGTTTAACAATGATTGAAGAAAGTCCTGGAATAGACCAAATAGAAAATATATCTTTCAGATTTTAAATTATATTTACCAAGGTGATTTTTAATTTTGTTTTCTAGACTTAATTTAAGTACAAATATTTTCAGCCTTCCTTTATTTGATTAAATCTGAACCTCTGCACCCTATACATTCCTTCGGTAACTCCCCCAAGACAGGGACATTCACCATTTTCTTGGTAAACTTTGCACATATCAAACTTACGCTCAATTATTTAAAACAAACCATTGAAATCTTATATTGCGTGCACAGACGTTCGTATGCAATAACCAGTGGCGTAGAACACGGAATGGCCAATCGTGCGGAATGACTGATACATGAATGCGTGATACGTGACATAATTGCTCAAACATCGCGAATGCATCCGGAATACGGGAACATGTCCCTCACTCTCAAGAGACTGCCTCTTACGGAACGATAATATTTAAATTAGCGGAACGCGTACAGAAGGTAAAGATGATGTTCAGCGTATTGTTACACAAATTTTCGAATCGTATTTTTAAAGCACTCTGATTTAAGTCAAGTCTTAAAAATCTAAATAAAATTTTTCATTTATTGGCTATTTCGTTACTACTTGCTCCTAATCTATTTATTTCTGAAACACCTCACCATTCGTATGATCTTATTAGAAGGAAAATATACTATTTGCTAAAGAGGTTCATAATTTTATATATTATACCATTTCAATAGAACCGCTTTTCTTCAAGTGGCCCCTAATCTGATCCGTAAACAGGACGAGTAAATATAAATATTAATTTCCGAGAAATCCACTCGTAGCTGAAGTATCGGTCTCATCATGATGCCATCTTGCTCTCACTATATCTGTTCGCCTAAAGTTAAACAGAAAATAATTATTCAAAGAGAGCATAGCAGCAATGCAAGACATCAAAGCCAGCGAATTAAACATATGTGCACTTGATGGTGTGGCTTGTTTACCCGATCGTGATCTTTTATGAACGGGTAAATAGTGGAAAAAGAGCCTACTGTATAATATTACAGTTGTTGAGGATCAACAAATATGTGACGATTGATTAATTGGTGGTGTACAGGAAACACAAGAATACAGAAGAGATTTACGTTGAATTTTGAAAGGAGTGAAGAAACCAGAACGTACAAAATCTACTAATAGCCATTTATGAAAAACTTGATCTGATCAGGGTCCTGAATAGGCCATGAGTCAAATATTGTCCCATATTTGCAAAAAATCTGCAGCATCACTATTACGTAATCATTAACTATTGAACACAGGGGTTCATCTTTCAAGCGACGCTTTGCACATACAAAAAGAATAATAGAAACACTGCCATATAGAACGAAAGTTCAGCTTTCAGCTATGTGCAGTTGCATTTAGCGCAGCGTTGTGTTTCGTTTCGACATTTGAGGGTGCAAGTTCTGTTGAATGCCGCCTTGAATAGGCGAAATAGATGAGGGATGATGTGCTGAATAGGTTCATGGGATTGTTGGGTAGTATGTATGTAATATGTACACCCCCTAAAGGCAAAAACTGTACAAGAAATACAAGGTGATGAAAAAATGCAAGTCACAGAAATTAGGATGTATATTGAGTATTCTGTTAAAGCATTTTGCAATTTTTATAAACCAGATTTTCGGATTCATGTCTTCCAAGTTATTATACCTTTTTCAAATTGATACTTAGCTATAAACAATTTATATTACTTGTAAAACAACCACTCCGTATTTTTCGCACAATGTATATCTTTAATCTATCACATCTGGCTAGCGGAACTAGACAATAAAGCGCAAAATAATACCTCACCAGAACTCTCTTACCAGGACTACTAAACTTTGTTGTAATAGGTCCGGGATCCATGGTACTATTTGGCCTATAAATATGCCACATGTCGTCAAATATCGCGCTAATATGACCTTCCAGTAAATAAATCACCACCACAATGCCATGATCAATACACCCCAAAGTGAGAGCTTTGTCCTAAATGTCAACAATTTGTAGAAAAAACGGGTTTTATGTATTTTTTTTTGTAGTTTGCAACGAATCCTTAGGACAGGAATTGAGTTGTAGATTTACTAATTACAAAGTTCCTTTGCCACAAATATCTTGGCAAAAAAATCTATAATACATCAAAATAAAGTATACAATTACATGCTTTAATATACATATACCTCGCCATCATTCCGTAAAATACGAAATGGCTGCAGTATTGTTGTCACCAAAACGAGCCCATGGGGAGACCGTCCTATATACAGAAACTAACCTCACAACAAAGTAGCTACGTATATTTAAGTCCCTAGAATGCCTCCTTCTGTCTGCGTATATGTATATGTTTGCTTCTGCGTGCCCTTAGGGAATCGAATTCACCAATAAATAGGAATATATGTCTGTTGCACCCGCCCAGGATATCATAGATTCTAGTTAAGTAGGGAACGAAAAAAAAAAAACGGGCGCATACCTTCAACAGAACTATAAATAACTATTTGTTACATCTCTGAAGCTTGGGTTGAATGAAAAAAAAACTACCTAGGTAGGTTTTGATCTGGACTACGTTGATTTTTATTTTCGACTTATTCAGATTGAGGATTATTATTTTTTGTAAGCCTAACTTCACTCGACATCATCATTATCCCTAGAGATTGGTTGAAATATTGAATTGTCTTGGATCTATCTCCTTATAGACTTTATTTCTCAAGCAGTTATCGCAAAAAAATTATGGTACAAACTATTACGAAATACCTCATAAAATTCGTAAGCACACCCTGTGTTAATTCAGCTACTGTGAAGATTTTTTAACACTCGCGTACAATAAAAGATGAATAAATTTAAGGAGTTAGAAAATGGCACTATGTTTCATAATCCATACTACATCGCTAGTTTTTTCAGTGGGCTGTCGCCCTTCCGTTTTCCTACCTAGAGCCGTCCGCATATATACGGTTAACTATGGAATTTTCTAATTAAATCCTCCCTCCAGAACGTATATAGCGACGAGCCAGCAGCAGGAACGGTAGGAACCAGCAGGAGGAGTGCCTGTACTGTGCTTCACGCTACTACACTCCCGTCGTTTGATGACTCTGACGTTGTACGTTATGGAATTCACATTCTACTCATCATACCTGAGTGTCTGGAAGACAAATAGCTTGTCCAAACTGAAGATTGAGCAATATTAGAAATTTTCTACATTGTCCCGAAAAAAAATGACTCTTCCTAATATTTCTAGTGTTAAGTTATAATTTTGATGACTGCAGCCTATTCTTACGTAGCAACTATTCAAACTGGACATAATTTTCAATTAAATTGCTGCAGAGTTACAATAATATTGTGGAATTATTTGTCTCCATAGTTGTCTCGTGTTTTGTATAGTTATTATATGTAGTAGTTAGCAAAGCCACTCATGTCGAGAACAACTGGATGTATCCAACAGTCTGCGGTCGAGCGCTCGTCCTACAGGATGACCTAAAATACCATTGTTTCTGTTCAACTCCATCATGGCGTTACTTTTTACTAAAACCCAGAAAACATTCACTTTATTCTTGAACGTATGATTTGAGTAAAATATCTCCTAAGCGTGTGTCTTATTTCAATAAAAGTGATTTAGTTCAGTCATAATGCTAAATGAAAATAAATTTGCACAAGAAGTAACGAAATACCTTATGTTAAAGTATTTCTTTATTCTATGAAGCTTCCTACACGTTTTAACCTCGGGTTTTTCAGGATAACTCTCATTGTATCTCTTGGCAGGTACGCGTACATTCCAATGTACAATTTTACAGGCATAAAATGAAAATCCTGGAACCGCAAGCGCTGAGCATGTATATTCCCTGTAACCCTTATTTCTATTTATACATGGACGCGTGCTTCATATTATCCCGCTGAATTTTGTTATAATATTCACATTCGAGTTCCGCCGAACGAATAGCAAAAAAGGATGTTATTGTTAAAATATGCTTTGCAATTTGTACAACATGGAATTTTGATTAAACCAGCCAAATTAGCGTGTGCACTTCAAATTTATGAAATCGTGTAAATAGCTTACTGGGTATCTACATTCAAAAATTGTTTCTCAAAACTAAATAAAATATGTAGCAGATTATATTGAGGCTGGAATGCATGTCGGTATTGCCTGTCTTAGAGACTTGGTCCAGACCAGACCAAATCAAACCATTACCACTATAACTGCCGGGACTCTCATGACTGGAGATCGATCGAAAATTTGACACCAAATATATTGCAAAGTTTACTTTTTCGATTGTCAATTGCTACGTTTCGAAATAACCATCACTTTAAATCCCGAACCTCACCTTCTGCTTGGCGATTTCTATTAAATTCGCCTATGCTATATTCTAGCGTACGCAACAATATTCCAGTCAAGTAAATATTACTTACCGGGGTATGTCAAAACGACTGAGACGTCTTCAATCACGACACCCTCGGTGTTCTAATTAATGAGATTTTGGAGGCCCCTAATACAATATGCGTAATGGTCGCTATCATATGTAGAGTGAGAACCGCACTCACACACAACCCCTAACACTAATATTCTTACTCTTACCCTTACCTCCATGGTTCGCCATTTCTCGGACGAGATCACGCAGCATACAACAATAATAGTTATACTAATGGCAACGCGGTATGCATATATGTATCACCACACACCATAGTGACATCTGTTGGGGTGTCCGCGTGCTTAAAATTCATATCGTTGCACTTGTACAATGGCAAGAATCACTCGCTAGATGGCCTAGATGTGACGTACGCTAATGATATGTCCACATTTGCTGGGGCTTAGTGATAAGGCATTGGTGAATGAGCACTCGTTAATCATTGTAAGTTTTGGAGGCTTGTTTGCAGAATATAGTTATGGTACGAACGTTCATTAAATTTTATAGACGGAGAATATTTTTATGTACCTGTACAGTATAGCTGTGTTATACAGATTCGACACTTATCCGAATTGGACAACTATTTGAAGGACTGACCTAAATTCTAACCGAACGTTTCAATGTGGATGTGTCATACCAATTGCATTTAGATCGTCTGCAATATCTCCAAAGTCAGTGGCCATTTGACGTATGGTCTCTATACACGTCGCATGATTAAATAGGGGCCCATTGTTCGATGCACTACACGGTAGCGTAATATATGGGTAGAACATTACCCAAACCTGGTCTCTGTAATACTGTTGCAAAGTGATTGCATTAAGAATGCATCAATCAGGCATGCAAGACCCATTTCGTATGCGTTTTGATAACGCAATAATAACCAATATTATGGAATTGAAGCGCATTTCTTTTAAATAATACGTGGTTTCACTCTTAATTCAGCACGGTTGCTGAATAATTGTTAAGGAATTTATTATTTGATTTTATGATAATAAATTGATATTTTGATTTGATGCATTGTATTCCGCCACATCATCATCAAGCCCTAGCCGACTAAGACAATGATAAATTGAACGATATTAGCTTAATCTTCTTGCGGAACATTATTAATTGATGTCTTTGCTATGACCAATATTGGCTTAAACTGCTACTGAAATACAACCACAACATGACTGAACATATACCGAGTCCTCAAATTGGAAGACCATTGGTTATTATGCGATTTTTATTCATTTTTTTATGCAACAATTAAATATTCAATGTAAAGTCAAAATATCAAATTTTCCTTTTGCAAAGGTATAAATTAACACCCTATCTAGACCTTAGCTGTCAGACTTTAGACTTCTGCACTTCCAATTCCAGTCAGTATACAACTTCCATAGCAATGTTTCGATTAATAGGAAACCTCAAATGAAGAAGCTTTAAAATAAATGTAACAAAAAATTCGCCAACATATGCGCTTACACACAGTGTATACAAATAACATGCGGTAGTGATTCTGCAGACATATATTTATATAAATTAAACTCTATCCCTAGCAGCCCATAAATCACTTTGGGACTGCATTTGATGTTTCCAATTATACTCGAACGCTCTCGCACATAACCTATTCGCCGGTTCTATAACGAATAGTATACGCTCTTCAAAGCATGGGAGCACCAGGAGCACATGGGGCCCAAAATATTACTCACCAATAGGCAAAGAAAAAATGTTGCTACATACTAGCAGGAGCTCCTGTTATATTCCCAGTGCACACTGTAATGTATAGCTCCCTAATTTATTACACCAATACTACTTGTTATTGCAAATCCAACAATTACAATTGCACCTCAATTTTATGCAATGCATGGTAGAAAAATTTGAATTTGGGACCAGCTTTTGCAACTAGATATTAAATTAATCAAGAAAGTTCTAAATGAGAAATCTCTATTATAAAATGTGATATCTTGAAAATAATGACTAGCGTAATATACTTTTAGAAAACAGTTCTCTTCTCGTGAAAAAATGCCTGATTCTTCAATCAACTTAGTATCTAAGAATTGCACCAAATCCATACAATCACAGTGTATGGTCATACAGATCACCTCACCCTACTATTGCAGAGCGCATTTTCTATTTACCAATGCCCTGTTCATAATACTTTATGTTCTGTGATACGGGACCCTGGCAAACATTTGGCACAAGCGAAATTGTAATGAAACTTTGCTCATTTCCCCATTAGCCATCTGTGAATTGTTGTACCTTTAATATTTGATCAGAGACCATTTTCTATTATACAAACACATTACGTGCGTATAAAAAGAACGCACCGCGATTGCATATCCTAATAAATTAGACTTATGCTCAACTCTTATAAAGATTTGCTGCTGCAGAGTTAAATCAAGGGATAGTTAAACCGCTTTTTATCGAATAGATTATTTTGCATCAAGTGATCACATGAAATACACCCCCCATATAAAACCAAATATTTAGATCTTGAGGATCGTTAACACGACAAGGTAGAAATGATTTTGATTGTAAAATCAAATAGAAAAGAACAAAGTAGTTTTTTGTTTACTTGTGAGTAACTAAATAGTGTTTTTATTTGATCGTCTTGTAGCAGATGAATTTAATCAAAATTAAATCCGCATATTACCGCATTATATTTAGCCTATGATCTAGTTTCACGTAAAAGCCGTGCAATATTTTCAGATTAACTTTAATTTAATTTCAAAGTAGTGAGTGTGCAGACTTTATCATCCAAAATATTTAATTAACACTAGAAATCTGCATAGTCAATCTTCTTTTATTACATTTAGAAATATTTGTCTAAAAAGTGTATTCCGTTGCTAAAATATCTAATATTTTCATACATTTTTATACGTCTCCACTTTATTTATATTACTAATTGGTTTTGATTTCTTCTTATTGCTTTCGATGAATAACCACAGCGCACCTTTCAAGCTCTCAAGCCAAACAATCGTTACCACGCTACCAAAAAGATATTCAATTAACACCAAACAAAAGCTGCAGAAAATGACTCGCTGCCTCTTGTGAAAACCGAGATTCTGAGTTTCATGAAACATAATAATAGTATACCAAACCAGAGGAAATTGACTATTATAAATAATATAAGTTCTACAAGTCACAGTAAATGAATTAAATTCAGCGGCAAACTTTTTCCGAAAAAATATTACCTTTGGAGGAATAAATGAAAATGAAAAGAACAAGCCTTGCAATTCGAAATTGTACAATTACATCGCATAAAACAGATTCAACAATGGTTTACATGTGCACCAAACTCAAACACCTGATTAGATATTGAATTTATGATCACGCCACAGAGTTCCCCAATCAAACCTGCCCTATGTTACATCGCATACATCGATCCTAGGTAAATAATGGCCGAGGAAACTGCATATCTCATTTGCCATGCAGACGTACAATGCAGGAGAGCATTATATGCAACCGAATTAGCTCATGGTAGGCTGCGAACAGGCGCTGAACACCTGCGGCTACGAATTGATTAAATCAGTCTGCATAC
Source organism: Leptodirus hochenwartii (assembly GCA_947310635.1). Classification (NCBI taxonomy): domain Eukaryota; kingdom Metazoa; phylum Arthropoda; class Insecta; order Coleoptera; family Leiodidae; genus Leptodirus; species Leptodirus hochenwartii. The sequence goes on along the minus strand of OX371183.1, from coordinate 2,371,263 downwards.
GCACACTTTATGAACGCGTACGTTCAGTATGTCTTCACTCAAGTATCACTGGATGCATAACATCGGTTAAATCTTTAGATTAGCATTAGTGTTATGTCAGAAATACGTATACAAGCAAGAGAGTGATGCAGAAATTCTTTTGCTACTTGGAGATTTTCGTGATCAAATCCGTTCTTGTTCGAAATTTATTCTAGATTGTTCTCGTGGTTATAGCATTTTTCATTTGCAGAGTGTTGCATAAGCTTGTCCAATTAAGGAGATTATGTTAGTCATGTGGTGTAGGTCAATAAATGAGATTGTATTAGAATGCTACATACGAGGAACAGTTGATTGGCAAAGAGGTCATTCATGCAAGTGGATATTGTTCAACGAAGGATTTGCACAAAAATAATGGAAGGGTTGCTTGTTCGTTAATAAATGGTAGTAATAAAACCAACTTATTGGGGTTTAAGTTGAAAAGTACTGTACACGTGCGGATTTATTAAAGAGCATTAAGAATCATTAAAAATAATCAGGTTAAAAGTAGTCTTCTTTCACGCGAAACATGTTCCATCATCCTGTTTCTATTAAGGACATTCTTTTGCGTTTTCATTCATATATTACTTGGCGGCTGTGTTGTGCAAACCTAACATCGCACAGGGTTGACAAGCGGAAATGGAATATGGTGTTTATTATATGGATGGTTTCTGGTATTATTGCCCTTACTGACACTTGACGGATCTCCTGGCAATATGTCTTTGCACTCTCATACCAACAGAAGATCGTCGCACCCTTTCCCTCGTTGACTACTAAGAACTATAGATGTTGTTGAGATATGTCAGACATACATAATGGTCAGTTTATATGAAAGGATTCTGATTTTAAAATGAAGCTTTGAATTTGTATATTTATCAAAGACTGTTGTAAATTTGTATCCTTTTATCCCGTACCAATCGTGGAGGTTTGCAAGCTTCTCAGATAAAAATGTTGCTTTTGTGCAGACTGAAATTGTTCCTGTAGGTATTTCACTTTCCAAGCTTTCTTATAGCTCATTTGAATCGTGCGTTTGTTATTCATTATATACTACATCCATATTACTGTTGTATATCCTTCGGATCTCGGTGCTGCTTTGCCCCTTTGACTTGTCTGTCTAATGGAATTTCTGGTTCTAAGTAATGGCTTCGTATTTGTCTTAGATGTTGCTGCAATAGCCGAAGTAACAGTGAGGGATTAATAATAACATTCCTGTATGGCAATGGTAGAACGACGTGACATTCAGAATTTGTTTTGGCGAATTTGAATAAAAGGAACTTGCCCACATTAATATTCCTCGATAGATCGAAAAGAAAAATTGGTATGGCTTACTGAATAAGTTTTGTTTTCAGATTGATATATTCGCATTGGGAATCCATGGAAAGAAAAGCAGTCCACCTAGTGTTTCAAAGTTAAAAAATATACAAATTCGTATTTGAATTCATACTATAAACCTTCACAGTTCGATCTCTTCCTGGTACAGAACAGCTACTTGCACTCGCTAATACCGAGCAGCATGATGCTTATTGAACGAACATTGAGCAAGCATAGCGTAGAAGGAGTCCACCGTGTCTCCCGCTTGCAGTTCTGATCTACACCAGCGTGTACCAAGCGTGCGTAAATACACCATCATTCAATGTCCATCAAGCTGTCACGCGGCGTGACGTAAATATAGTAGTCCTGTTGCTGTAAGCGCACGACCAATAGACACAGTGGTGCACGCAAGATTCTTACTAATCCTGTTGGGTTTAAGGATAAACCCAGAAGGAGGTTCAAACGATTTAAGGGATGAAGAAAGATTAAGGATCTGAAGAAATTGTGATTCGAAAGGATTAGCTCAGATGCCTAATGAATAAATATTATGGTCAAGGTATCAATTTTTTTCTAAATAATTGGTCCTGCTCGGTGTTACTTGATGGTTTCTTATAAATCCACTTAAATCCATTTTTTTTTTCAATTTAATAGTTATATCGTCGATAGGCAAATTTTTATTGCACTTATTATGGATAATTTTGGAATGATGCGTGCCAGAAAGATCAAGGAACATATATAAAACTTTTAGAGGGCCAGATTTTTAATCATCGTTCGTGTCCTAAATTATGGCTAATATTTGGCTGGGGAGATACAAAAGTATTATTTAAAAGGAAGTTAATTCAGAGCGTTTACGATTGTCTTAAGACGGATTTCTATATATTGTGGCATATAGAGAATTTCTCAATTTTCGCAAGTGAAAGGAGAGCACTATAAAACGAATCTCGAAACACAAGATCTTACTTCCACATGTTGTTTTATGTATGTAATAGCTATAAGTACGTTAGTTTGTTAGTGGCTTTTGGCTCACGGCTTTGCCGGAGACAATTTTATCGTAATCAGGAGTTACGACCAATGTGCTTCTAAGGACTATTGCGGTAGTTGTTTTATACAATAATGGGTTGAGCACTCTCACTATGTAGAAGACTGTGAGCATCTAGGGAATAAAACGAAAGGAATAGTGTTAATATAGCAGCAGAAAATGGAAATGTGTACGGTTCATATGAAATCCTAGTTAAATGGGACCAGAATTTCCGCATTCTCGTTTTAAAATTTGTCTGATACTTATCCATTTGTGTCCTTTATTTATTATTCCACATTTTTGAAGACACTCCCACTAAACGTTGCATATATAGAATAGATACTCTCGATTACGTTCTTCAAAGTCCTGTTTATCGACACTACCACACAAGTGTGGTATATTATCTCCTGCGAACTCCTTGTGTAATGTACATATCCTAAAACCGCCAACAACTCGTCGACATCTGATCATGTTCACACCACAAAGATCCGACTAAGTACCTAAACTCATATCCTTATGAAGGACTAATCTACAATGATATGTGTGAAATGCCAGATGATCTTATAAATGGCCGAAAAAATGCAATAAATATTTCACAGAAATATTAGTTATGGTCACAGGAGTATGACTCACATTTAGTTTCATATCAGAATGTAAAATTTCAAAAGAATCGCTTGTTTCTAAATTGGTATTGTATTTCTCTTTAATCAAATATTTATAGAAATAACTGATAAATATATTTGTTGTATATTTGCTTCTATATTCCATTTACTCAGTAAAATTAAATATATTTCTCCATATACGAGAATATTTCTCGTATTTCTCCATTTCTCGTATTTTCATTTAAAATATAAGCTGCATATATACAAAAAAAAAATCAATAAATATAGACAATAGCCGCTGGAACACGTTGACAAGTCTATTACTTGGCATGACAACTGTAGTTGTCTTGGCGAAGTATACTTGAATATTTACATAATACACTTACATATTTCACCTAAGAATAAAGTCAGTAGCGAAGAAATAGCTGAATAAATGCTATAGAACAACTACCTTTTGGACGGAACGTAAAACTCGGTAAGAAGATTTCGAGCGATTTGTTTAAATTAATGATTGCATCTGCATTTTTCATTCTGCAAATTGTATGAAAACATGAAAAAAACCCAAAATGAAGTAGTAAAAGAACTCAAATATTTTGTGATAGGCTTTATCATAGATATTATTCCTATCCAACCATTTACACGAAACCGAACAATATCCGTTCGCATGAGACTGAGCTATATCGAGGAGGGTAGATGGCAAAAGTTTGCCGAATCATTCTGTTATGGTAACACTGCCAATGCCACGTTTACCATCCTCTTCTCCAATGGCTTGAATTACACGGCATATTCCTGCAAATGCTTTTTGGTAGTCTGCCGTTCAAAAATCAGGTCCGACTGTACCATGACACGATGAATTGAAATTAGTTCTAAATTCATTGCGCCAAACAAGACATTCTTAGATGTACTATCAAACTTGCCAAGAAACATGTAATATTAATATCGCATATTTTAAAATATTAGCCATAGCATGTTTTCGTTGGAATTATTCCCTATGCCTCACAAAATTGCTTACCCAGACCTGCATAAAGTGTACAAGTGTACCTTCTCTCGGTCTACATATTGGAAATATGAACGAGAGCATAGAAATTACCATAACAATGTACCAATCAACACCCGCATCTGTAACATAGAAACGTAACAGGAATATTGAGTTGAGGAGCAATATAGAAGAGATGATGGATGCTATAGGAAATATTCACTTAGTTACGGCAAAGGTGGAAGCGTAGAAAGCTTAGATAGACAGTCTTAATGTACCATTAAGTGTGAAATGGTAGAATTAACTGAGTGTAACTTAGAGATATAATTTAATTTCGTATTGAATTGAATTAACTGTAATTGAGAAGAGATATGAAATTTCTTGACAATCACAAGTGTTGGTTAAGAAATTTATAGCAATTTGATAGACATTGTCCAATCCTAACAATACAAACTGGCCAATTTTTGGCCAGGATTTTCAAGGTGTTTAACTTCCTAACAGAAGCAGACAACTCCTTTCGTGTCCCTATTATGAAATCGATACATCTTTTCAAGAGCAACCCTTTCTACATAAATGGAACTGGTATATCTATATATTGCCGTTTTTCCACGTCGTCTGGACTCCAGGATATTGCAGACAACTTGAACCATCTGTTGTTCCTTCCACAAATCTTGAAATATGTTTAAGCGCATGGAATGGACACATGTAGTTATAGTTACAGATAGGTCTATAAGTAACATATCTATTGAAGAATGTGGCAGAATAAAAATCGTAATACAAACCAAATTGTTTTGCTTCAGAAATTATATGATTTGATACGATAATGCTTTGCCCTTACGTCGAAAAACTTGTTTAACATAACACAACATTACTAAGCATTTTCCTTCATAGCAACAAATTATTATCCCTTAACTTTAAGATAAGGATTCTTCAGTAGACAAGTGATTGTATTTGTAGTATTGGACTTAATTCGTCAAATTCATGGCACTATTTATTACGTGTAAATCGAAATGTATTGTACAAATTGTGTCCAGTAACTGCTCTTGAGTAGTTCGCTTGATGGCGATATCTTTATCGGCAAGTAGACAGGAAAAGGACAACAGTGTCCAGATGAAGCAGACAGCATTGAGGCGGAGTAGCATGTATAAGTATCAAACAAGCAAGTTTGCAAGAAGGAAGACACAAAGTGGTTGATTTCAAATTAAATCTGTATTGTAGCAGACTTTAATTGTAGTTTTCATATTGTAAAATCATAATATGCAGAAACAGATCTATGAAGAACAAATGTCTTTGTTCAAAAAATAATTAAACTCAGCTAACTTTTCTTTTCGTTACTTCTTCGAGAAAGTTACTTCTTTCGTTACTTCTTCTTCTATAGCCAGAATATAATTGTATATAAACTAAGACAACATGTGTTAGTGTTAAACGAAATATCTTGCTGCTTATTATCATGATAGATAATTTTATAAAAGCTGTTCCCAAGGCTGCCGCCATTCTTCTGCTGCTCCCGTTTGATGTTTATCTTCATGAACTCATCTAGTTGGAGATAATCTCACGGAATTCCATATGTTCACGGCAAAATTCAGTGATGTTGTATTATGAACAGTTTATATTTGTGTAATTTGACACGTAGCGCAATGTTTACATGAACCTTGGAGGAAATTACATCCAAATAATGCTGGAGGTCTTTTTAATTAAGAAAATGAATTATTACATCATAGATTTATGTTATCAATTTAATGATTTCTCATGCCGCGTCTTCTCTAAATATATAAAAGTTGTACCTCGCAGAAACTACGAATTATTCCAAAATATAGCTTGGCCACAGCAAGACACAATCCAACGCACGTCACCCTTCTAGATGGGATTAAACTATACAATCCCCTCCTGAAAGAAACTGTTGTAAAAGGAAGCATTAAGACAGATTATCTTCACACTGTCATCATAGATTTTAATGCAACAGTCTTCCGCAGTTCTTAGTACGACAACCCCTTTTACTTGATTTTAATATCGCCATCCCAGAAGGGGAGGTTACAGCGGCAACCTCTCTTTCATTATTTCATTATGATATGTTAAAACCAGAATGACACTCGGATGTCTCATCTTACTATTGATGGATCAAGAAACACCCCTGATGAATGCGTATATTGCGCGCCGTTATTGCAATAATTTAATATTGGGGCCCAGCGTGAAATTATTCCATTATTATTTCAATGCCCCTCTGAGTAATACGGTGCAGATTAGAAGATGTTCAGCAAAAAGTGTAAGGTTTTTTATTTTATTTTTCTGCTATAAATAGCTGTGTGAAATTGTGTAACTAAAAGGAGAATGAATTGGTTTTAAAAAGGATTAAAATAATAATAATTTCCTAAGCAAGAATATTTTATGTAATATAAGTATCTCGTGTTGGACTATAGGTCCGTTCTTAGGAACAAGTATAATCCCTGTGTCAAAATAAATAGTATTATTGCCTTATATTATAAGAAGCTTAGCGTCAAAAGTACGCATACTTGGAGGGCATATATTTAGAAGAGCAGTGAACATAACTGAATAGAAAGAAGAAAAGAACTCGATTCGTTATAACGAGATGTATTCAGTTTACGCGAACAATTCCCATTGGGAATTGTACGGGAAAGTTTTTTTTTTCTGCAGGGCACAGAAAAGTTTCTGCAATTGGATATTTGTATTATACGTATTGAAGTGAACCTAGAATTTACTTAGTTGAAGTTGCAGGCGAAAAAATTACAATAGATCGCTGAATGGGACATAATTCAATGGATTTTAAAGAATCGATATAATTAAAACGAAACTACTGAAGTGTACGCTTACTTAATCTAACGAAATATTGACATCTCTCCAAGTTCAGAAAATGTGTTCAAAATACGCATTACGTTCAAATTGAAGGAATTCGAAATGACTCGGTTGCCAACTTTTTATTTATTTATTTTGAAAAATGCCCCACCGAAAATCACGTGCTGTACGAAGTGTCTTTCCGTGCATAAATGCTTCGACAGCCTCCTCGGTGTTCCTATATACACACGAATGAGACACGGTTTAGCTTTTAGTCTGATACGACAGAAAGGGACGCCACTTCGGTGCATAGATCCTCTCGGGAAGTCGTACGCACACACGTGCACCTACTTACAAACACACACGTGCTTTGCTCAGTACATACACATGCCCAGCTAATCATGAAATATGTCTTTTGTTGTCTATGACTGCCCTAGAAATGTACGGTTCAAATATAGTGGAATTTAGGTCTCAGAGACAATCAAATGTCACCTAAGACACTTTATAGTCAAGTATGACCTAGAAAGTTTTATAGCGATTAAGTAAATCATGATACAGTAGCATTGTTAAGTCTTTACATTGGCATTTGTGTTATAACTCGAAAATCGAAATTCTAGAACTGTTGGGTATTGTTTGGTCTTCGGGTTTGAGTTTCTGCAAAGCGTCAATTGAATGTTTACTAGGAATTACAGTACCAGGACTTATGTATTGAGTGCATAAAAAGTGCCTGGACAAAACGCACCCTTTTGCTCCATCGGGATTAAATAATTTATGACTAAAACATATATGTTTTCTGGTCCAATTGAAATATGCTCGTTTAGATATGTTCTTTACTGACTGAGTACATAAAAAAAGTTAAAATTATATTAACATTTTCTAAAATATTAGATATCTCTATAACATACTTTTATTTTTTTTGTCACTATCTCACAAATCTTATTTTATTATGTATATAGACACTCATAAACTATTTTATAAATTAGTTTTACATTAAAATCAGCTTCACTGGCACCAATTTCAAATATATATCTATTCCAAAGAACTTGTCGAAGAAAAACAAATTTATTTATAGGTAGAAAACAGGTAGATGTGTAATAAAATATGAGACCCCTGTGTTTAGACGTTCAGCACCTTATTTTCAGATACTCCTTGTCTTAGAAACTGCCCTTAAATTTACGAAACTGTTGATGCAAGAACTATAGTCCCGCTGTGCTCGGCTTCTCAAATAATTTAAAACAATATCACAGAGGTAGTAAAAATTAAGACAGATACATAAACTGCTAAAAAATGTTTATCGAAAAAGAACCCACCCAGAGGAAATAGTAAATTCGTCTATCGATATTTGAATTTACCGCCAATAAGTCGTCTAGCAATTATGATCATGCGCCAATTGCTTGCTTGCTTATACGGTTTTTTTAAACAATACTTAATTCGTTCTGCTATATTTCGTCTCTGGTAGATACTTACCTTTATATTTCGATACAAGGAACCATCGAAAGAACACAAGGGACAGTGGAAGAACTAACTATTAACCCAAACTAAAGTCGATAGCAGAGGCGACAGTAAATATACGACCGTCGTGAGTTGACTTCTAATATGTTCCAAAGTATTATCGTAAATGTTCAGCGGTCACCATTAATTTTAACAGGTTCCTTTGTTTTGTTTTTTTTATATATAGGAGCGTCTTTTTTTCATCTATTTCTTAGCAGTGGAAATGCCAGATCAGAGACCGTCCACGGCGTGCGGCATTAGAATAATTTATTATTGGAGTATGTGGGTATCTGTAGAATATGTAAAAGCTGTGATCTCCAAAATTCTACTGAATTCTTCCAAAATTCGGAAGAACTAACGAACAACGTAGCTAATTTTTATTTCCATAAAATACTCATCATGATTTCGTACGGAATTTTGCCAATTTTATTAGTAGCCCATAATTTTTCTCTAATAATTAAAGAATATAATTAGAAAACTATTTGTATAATCGGGTATACATTTTGGTGACTACCTGGTCGAGATTATAATATATAGTCATCCAGCGCAGTTTAAACAACATAAAACATTCTTCACCAATGTGGAACTAGTTATAAATTATACCTTAAACTGAGTAATGCAGATTTTATACACCTATTGGTCATGCTACTCCAATTATAAATGCTCTAATTAAAGTCATGTGATAAAAAGGTTTAGTTCTTCTTCGGGTTTTTGATTAATGGTTTCTAATCCACACATCAATAAATAATGCTTTCAAAGATAGCTGAGCAAATATCAAACAATCCTAATGAAAATGAACTGGCGTAATACAAAATAGGATATCCTCGCAAATTATCGCAAAGCATAAAATAACATCTACCGTATTATTCCCCCTAATAAATTGTCTAGGTTGATCTAGCTACTTCTTGTTTTTACGACTGGGTTAAATGTCGATGGTCCTCCTCGCTAGTCTAGATAACACTTACAAGGAATTGAACGAATTACAAGTGGCCGATGATGATAGCGACCGGCTGCTCCTTTTCTGTGTTCTGCGTCGGAAGAATCAATAAAAAGTAGATAAGGCCATAGTATATTGTAGATTGCAGTCAGTTTGGGAATATACCTGTAGATACCACACGGCTTTTGCTATACATCAGGCAGAGTTCAACGGTATTATGTTATGGGCAAGCGAAGAAGGAAAAAGAACATGGAAAAAGAAACTGTTGCTTCTGCTAGGGGTTTGTTAATCTTTTTGTGAGATTTAAAGGCGAAGTTCAGATGTAAGTTTATATTTGGCATCTACTAAAATGTTAACCATACAATGAAGTGGACTTGGGAAAATTTAAACCGATTCACTTTGTATAAATATTCTTAATTTACTTAAGTGGCGTTTTTTCTGTTATCTATTGAGTTATCATTTCATGAATTTTATGCGCCATTATAATATAATCAAGATGTAACATCTTCGAGACCAACATCTAGATTAATTCTTGATCTTTTTCTTTTTTATAACCTATCAAGCTTGTGATACACTTACCATATACATTTATCAAATGTACAATTATTTTTTAAATCCCCGTTTCGTGCCAACACCGCTTCGTGTTGATTTCATCCACTTGATTGCTTGTTCTTCGTCTTCTTGTTCACTGTCTACTAGATCAGTTGAGAAAAACTATAGCTCGTTTAGTCTCTCTTTTACTACACTATTAGAATTTGGCTTGTGAAATAAGGCTTATGAGGTATTAAAAGAATTATATCAGTATCCATTGCATGTCTTGAACTGTACCGAAACAGCGGGGAATTATTTTATTACTTGGATACCTCGCTGGAACCGTGATTATGATTTTAGAAGCATTTATAAATGATCTTCAAAGGCCTTAATATGTCTTTGAATCTAAAGCTAGAAACCACTTTAATTAGATTGTGTAAAATCTTTATATTGCTACGCTTATTATATATCTATGATATGTTACATCAAACTTTTGAACACAAAAATTGTTAGTAAAATTCCTCAACAAAATATAAACAATGCACAATTTGTGCAGTACAATTATTTTCAAAACGGTTCATCTATAATACAGAGCATTCCAGATATGAGCGTAAAATGAGCATTTACAAAATATTTTCATAGTTTGATGTGAGGATACTGTGGAGATGGAATGCGAGGGTTTGTTTTAATTTTAGCGCACACGTAAGCGGAATGTTACATACTCGGTTAAGCGAGGTTCCAGGAATATTTTAGCTCATACAATGCCACACTAGTCCATAAATCTCTAGGAGGAAATAGGGAAAATTGTAATTTTAACTCAAAAATGTTCGAAATTGTTAAACATTGACGCATTCGCGCTTTACTATCCAATCATAGAACTATTGAAAATCTATAGTCGTAAGCTCCAAACATAATTATCAACGTCTCGTGCCGATCCTCAGCTAGCTATAGCATCGAGCAATATTGTAATACGACACCCCTCGATACGTGAAAGCGGTGTTAACTAGATACGGACGCCCCCTACACGGCGGGTGGTCCACGAGGGTCCACGTGTGCCGGTCCAGGGCCACGGGTGACCCCGCAGGCGGTCAGCACCAGACATCGGAGCGAGCGTACGGGCAGGACCCGGCCAGGACCTATGGCTCTCTTTAAACGATTGCGTTAGTGAAAGTGTAAGACACTTGGTTTAGTTTCTATTGATACTAATCTGACTAATACGCCAAGAACACAAATGTAAAAACAGACAAAACAATGGAGAAAGAAACAAACGTTTGACACTTCACATACAAGCCTAACCAGCCACCACATACAAGGCTCTTTATTGATTCCATTGGATGAAGTTTGATAAATTGATTTAATAAATTTTATTTAGTCAAATTTCGCTGGTATAGAAAAATTCAATATGTGCGTCCCATCTTTTACCATGATGACGCACTGAATAGAAGAGTGAAATACCATATTATTCTGAAATAAGAGCTTGTATAAGCCTAGATTTGCTATAAACTCAATCTAAGCCGTGAGCATGAATTGTTTTCGATGACACGTTACAAATATAGTGTGTTTAAGATTACATATGAACGCCTTCTACTAAATCTCCCGCTGATAACAAAACTGTCAACACGATAGTGATAAATACGATGGCATTATATTTTTTAATTTCGAACTTTTTTACGTGTATTAATGAGATTTTATTTAACTTCTTCGAATACTAAATAATTCATACATATCCTCTATTTTACATAATTTAATTATGCCGCGTAAAAATTTTGCAAGGGATTTTTTTAAATAATCCCTATACCCATATATGTCGCATCAAAGAACACAATTTTAATTACTAGTCCAATGCTCTGAAGATGACCTAAATGCAAAAGCCCTGCTTTTATACCGTGTATATAATCAGCGAACACACTTTTTATTCCCGACTTTTCTTGTTTAATAATTCTAATTTCGGGAGAGGATCCCAATTCCCAATGAGATCCGCTCATCACATTATTAGCTATCAACGAAAGTATCAACTTTTCCCTAAAAGCACGAGCGCGTTATACTTAGTGGGGACTTTGGCATAAGTGAGAGGCAAAGAACTCTCCTCCTCGCTGTCATCGAAAAAGTTGTAATATCCGGCGGATATTGGATCGGGGTACTTTTAAATTAGTAATATGCTGTCGACGACATCATCGGCAAATGCCACGATGTACGCGTACGCGGGGGTTGTGGAGGAAACAGTCCGGGGATTCCAGGCGAAGAAGCGTCGCTAACTTGCAACAAATATTCATAATGAGAGAGCCGCTCGTGATATCTTTCACGTCGTCAAGGAAATATATCTTAAGATTGTTGTTCAACAAAAAATGCCTAAACTTTTCTGAAAGGGAATGTAAAATGAGATTGAAAACCGTTTTTTAAAAACGCATAAAATTATTATTTAATGGTTATGCTTGTCCATTTTGAAGGATAACAACTGATCGTACACAAATATGACATTTTTCACTAATTATGCGATATTTTCAGCTATTAAAGTCCATTTAGAAATTTGATTTCTTGTAGAACTCTATAATGTATATTCTACTATAGCTCTGTAAGTGAATATACACGTTCCTTTTAATCTTATTTCCAACATTTTCACATGTAAAAAAAAAACGTTCTGAAGGAATATCCTTAAAACGTCATAACTTGATGATATCTTCATAAAAATTGCATTGATGAATAACGTAACACTGATGCACATCTTCTGCAAACTTATTGTAATGCTATTAAAGAAAAATTTCAATGCTTATATATTCCATAACACGGTTAAAGTTTTAACGTGAAATGCGAATATGATCTTAACATCGATAACCACGAACAATATTTGATACAAGATTGGATGGCAATTTTAAAATATCTTAAATGTAAATTCCGCCTCGGTTATATTTGAATTACATTTCTTGCTCCTTCGGAGCGCAGTCTACGTAATGATTCCTATAACTCTTCTGAGGCGAAATAACCAACATTTTCATATATCCCAACATCGCATTACTTATCCCACTCTCCACTATACCCATCTACTTTCAGGTGTGTGATTTACACTAGCTGTATATTGCACAGCAAAATCAGATTCTCTTACCCCCTCAGTTGCCACCTTCCTGTTAGTGTGGAACGTGGCGGAAACTGCAGGAAGGCTTCAATTCCCGCTGCACTGTAAGTTACCATGGGCTGCCAGAGCTTTGCCTCCGCTGCTGGTGTTTCCTGCTGAATCACTGATCTGCGCGAATAATAAGGCACGAAGCCACCAGTGTTTCGCTGTACAGTTGAATGAAGATGCTGCACAGCAGCGATGTATGCCGGCATACAGCTTCAGGGCGAACCGGTAATGAGGCCCGCCAGATAGGATACAAAAACGGGAAAAATGGCGATACGGGTCTGAGCAAATCCTTTGCACAGTTTTGTTGCGTATTCTAATTTGAACTGTCTGCGTGTTGTTAGTTTTTACGGAACACATCATCGTTTCGAACATTCCTTTCTGATCCATCATAACGCACTTAATCTGTACTGTGGATATTTTTTTGAATCGAAACTTCTATAGGCGCCGTAGGGCAAATTGACCTGAACGTCACGAAAAGTGAAAAGCTTCCGTCACGAAAAGTGAAACACTCTACGCGCATGCGCCGCGTGTACTGTGTGTATACGTAGCATAAGAAGGCAACCAGTAGACGTTTGCGTATTTTATTATATATCACACAAACACAACTTAATCTGTTAGCTAACAATTTCCAATGTGTGAAAAGTGAAATGGAGAAAAAGACAAGTACAGACAGAGTGCGAGCCTATAGAGAACGGAAGAAAGCGAATAAACGCCAAGAAAAGTGCCAACAAGTGCCTTGGAAAGAAGTAGAGAGTATCGAGCCATACAAAGGGCGTTAAAGAAACACGGTGGACAACATAACCTTCCAACGACCTGGATGAATCGATACTGTCGTTAAGAGAGGACACAGTGAGTGGTATAGAGAATTTGAATGCCACTGATTCAGGCACGTGAAGATACACGCGGTGTGAGAGATCAACGAAATGAATCTGATACAGCTGAGCCATCGACAAATAGAAATGCACCCACTAGTGCATCATACACAAAATTTAATCTAAACTCCTCTTTATAGACTGTACGACATTACAGTTAGTAATGCTTTCTTTGATGATCAGAGTGTCAATCAAAATCAATCAAAATCAAATCGTTAACAAATGGAAAAGAAGCAATACATAAAATCAACTTTTCCTAGCAGCTAAGAAGTTTCACTTCTACCACGCGAGAGTCTCACGCATATATATTTTTTCTTATAGTATATACTTTTTGTTTTACTAAATGATTTGCATAGGGCTTTAGCTGAGAATACACGCCACGTTTCAACCGGTGTAGATATAGGCAAGCACCATCATCAGTATCATATCGCGGTTATATTATATTTCCATTGTGCGGAGGCCGTAGAAAAGGGCGCAGGATTCAATTTAGTTTCCCCGTGATTTTCTCTGTGTTTATTTTCCCGTTTTTACGCTTTTTATCCCTGATGTGTTTAGGAAGACTGCCTATAGGAATGAGAGATAGGAATCCAGAAAAAGATTCGTACCGTTATTGCTTACTAAATGATTTTAAATGAATGTACATATATTCTAACACCAATTTCCGAATAACTTCAGTGTCCCGAAGTGCGGGTATATCGATTATTATAAATTCTTTCGTAGCGACTATACTTGAAACTTGTCCAATTACATTACTTAAACTACTGCCCACTACATCAATTTATACATATATATGTCGGCCATATGATCCAATGATTCTACCGTGTGTTCGGTAAATTTCACCCAAGGGAAATCAGATCCATTCCAACAGTAGAAGCACCAATGGCAGTATGTAGTGGAATAGTCGAACATTGGCAACGTTGGCCATATCTGAGAGGGCTGCAAAACGTAGACAAACACATTCAGTTCAATTATGTCAAATTATTGATGAATATTGCACGGTGTAATAGCAACAACTGTCTGATGAGAACTTGCATAACGAATGCTATCTAGAGAGTTATTGGATTGCTTTTGCGAAGTTTCTTTTGTCCGCTAGAATGGCTAATAAAAATCTGGAGCTCATTAGGGACGTTATTTCAAAAGAAATTTGCAGTAAAATGAATATAAGTTTTTGCAAACCATCTGTTCCACTTTAATTCACTTCAGTAGATCATATTTAGGCTAACATTATAATAAGCCACTTAAACCCCAACTCATATCATCTGTCATATGTTAGTAAATATTTCTTTTTAAGATCAATGGGTTGTCGATAATATGATCTGACATGTTGGTCGGCAAACCATATGGGATACCAGCAAAATTTTTACTTTGTTCGATATTAAAGCTTTAAAAAAATAAGTTAAATCTGCTTCCAACTATTCCTCCAGATTTTACTTAGGGTATGTTTCAAATCTAGCTATACTACCTCCATCAAAACATATTGGAGCAATTATTAAGAATAGTCTTCATACGACGATGCCGCTTAAGCGCCAAGCATTTACATTGCTCTGATTCAATTACGAGAAGCAAATGACACGCGGTATCTGACATTTAATATGGATTATACAGCTGATTGCACATCAGGAGCAACTGTTGCTAATTTATTATTGAAATTATTATCGGGATCCTAGTGCTATTACAGGTACCGTACCCATTGCAATGGGTGTAGATACAAAAGGTCTTTGCAAAACTAATATTGGACGATGTGTTGATGGTGGTAGTAAATTGTGAGGGAAATTGTGAGTTCAGCTTATTCCTATGAATTGGAATTTGCATGAAAATTGATAACAGGCTTCGTAATTGTACTATAATATAAAATAATTCGAATTTTTGTGTTGAGACGTTCGTTATAGGCACCAAGATTTGTCGTTGCCTGCTTCATTTGCCATCCAGCATAATATGTAGGTATATATTATTTATAGTTATTCATTACATTTCACGGTGTTAGTTTCTTGTGAGTCCATGAGCAGGTGGTGTGCATAATGAACACAATTCCAACTTCTATACAAACTACGCACAATGTGTGCTTCCAACGTTGTTGGAAGGAAACTTCATCATATTCATAGCACCCTTAACGGCCATGGCCAAAGTAACGTCCTCATTTGCTTAAGGAATTAACTGAAATTAAAATTTCCCATTTATATTTATGTACCAATTTGTCTTCTGGACTAAGCAGATTTAGCTCGAATATTGTTGATGACAACAAGATTGTTATTTTCCTCAAGGTGTTAGATCTTCGCAAAGGGGACTATTACAATCATCTGATCATTCAATTTGTAAATAACGCATTTTATTTGATCAGTAGCAAATGACATACGATGAAGAATTTTGCTTCATCGTAAATCATCAAAATGATTTTACGCTACGTTAGTGAGTTTATTAAGGTACCTCAATTTGTGAACAGTTTGGGCAAACCTTTACCTGTAGTTCTATTCAAGCATGTTATATAACACAGTTCAATACTCCATACAGATCTTATATATCCTCGTTATTGAGCTAACAGAGAAATATGCCCAGTTACAATTAAGTTGAACGTTTTGGATATGAATGAATTATTACACGAGTACTCTACTATATATTCTAGAGTTATTCTTAGAATATTATTGATACGCTTGTGCCTTGATGGATATACTTAATATCTTGGCGCGTATTTATCTTAGACCACTTTAATTATTCCTAATGGAAAGGTATTATTCGCTTTCGTAATTAGTAATTCTACTTTGCTGCTGAGGCACCCATTTTCATCGAATTATCAATCATTAAAATGTATCCAGAATCCTGATTTTTTTTTAAATCCACATTTAAACTTTGAATGACATAGTTCATAGGTCCCTCACCATTTTTAGTCATTGCCGAAACTTAAGCCCCATTTGACGTGACATCCAACTCCAACACAACCCCATCCTTACCTGTCACTCGCGTGTCATACTATGCAGAGCAGGACCAGCTGCGTAATAATATTCATCGTCTTGTATTGTTATGTGACGAGACTAATAGTTTGAATGTAGTAATTGGCCTTAGATTCTGTGGGAATTCTCCGAGAGGGAACCTGAGCCGAATATGATGGAATTGTTTTGAAATAAATTTGTAGCTGATGTGACACAATCTTTATTTGCCAAATAAAAATATTGATGGGGGACTTCATATACGTGGTGATTTATTCTTTGGGGATCTTTTTCTTATTTGTGTTTTACCTGTTCTTGTGGTTTCCTGTCGTATTTTGATGGATCTATGTACACGTAATTCGGTCAATGTTTCTTGGCAAATATTCGATCAGGGTAATGGATAAGTTGGCTTGAACCGTTTTTATGTATACACTCATTTGCATTTAAAATGCTCCGGAATAAGGGTTTCATACACCACAAACAGGAAGACTATGTGTGTCTATATGATTAACAGTTCGCAACTTCTTCTCTGATGCATTAGTTTTGATTCGGATTGTACTTCACACGTAAAGGAAAATGAATTAACGCCCGGTGCTCGCTAATGTAGTGAACTTTTTTTGTGGGACCACTTAAAAGTTTTGCGACGCTGTAAGCTCTCGGTACACTCTGAAGCGAATACTAAATTACTGAGGATTTATTTGTGGTTTTTTTTCGATCTTATTGCAACTTTGAAACAACTACTTACTAGATTAGTTCTAGTGAAAAGTTGTCACTATAAAAAGTGACAGAAATATATTTGGAAATGTTCTATGGGATGACAATTTTATATTAAAAACTATTTTATATAGCTCTAACCATTTATATTCTAAGTATAGTATATCCAGGAATGACAAATATAATCTCCACTTTCACGCATAATTTTTCACTGTACATTAAAAGTTCCCGAAATCATTTGTGTATATACAAGCTTTTGCGCATTCTTTCTTGCAATCAGTTCTCGTTCATATCATCTATTTCCGACCACCTCAAGCTTTGCTATATACATCCCTCTGTCCCTCATTAAAGCCTTACCTTTTCCAAACAACGCGAAACTCCTGCTATACGATCCATTGAACATCCGTACTCATATTTCTTTCATTCTCATCGTTGGCCCATTGCCAAATATGTGATCCACATGAAAACTAGGTGCTTTATAATACTAGGTGTTTCTACCATCGATCCACTAAACGATTTTGCAGTGTTTTTATTTGTAAGGAATGTCGTAAACGTCCCCACTGATATTGGTAGAAATTTCCAATTCCATTCAGCAACATTTTGACCATGTCCACTGTGTCTTTATACTAACACCTAAAGATATTATTTTCGATGATGGCGGGTTAATTTTTGTATCCCGTGTTGTAGAACTGCAAGAAGTTCTTGCTATCCATCTTTCCACACAACCATCAGCGGTATACTCCAGAAAAATATGCATGAATACGCCAGTCTCAACACAAATTGCACTAATAAATAAAATCGCGAATGGTTTGCGAGTGAGAAAAATCGCACAACCGAACGCTGCCACCGGCAAAGAAACGTTTATTATGCTGTTAATATAATTTAAGAACATACGGCTGCGCATTACAATATACGCTCTGGCTCATATGGACCACGAAACAAGAAAATAAGACATGCAAAGAGTTTGCTGTATTTAACAGAGTTACGATAAAAATGCGCAGCAAGGATAATTTTAAACTCGTGAATTAAAATGAAAAATCGTTTAATGCTCGTAGGTATGCAACATTTCCCACTGCATGAATTAGTGGGTCGTGACGATATATCAAACATGTCAGAAAATATGAATGAATTTCTAAAATAACTTTAAAATTTCTTAATACATTCCATACTCGTAGACACAAACGTGCATAAATCAAATGCCTGAATGAAAGGTTCGCACATTTCCCTTGCCAGTGATTGTACTTAAATATCTCGGCGATAAAACTTAAATGAAGAAACATTACTTACCACCATAACTCCCTTTTTACTCTGAACAATATAAAATCAATTTCGCATGCGGCCCATTTTGTTTGTTATTTATCGTAGCAGTGGTTGGCCGCCACAAAATATGTACTTCCCTGCCGACGAAAAAATGACTAGTAATTTTCTCAAAGACTGCTTCCATTTTGTAGGCGAAGAGCTACGGAAATTTATTGTCACCTTCCCGCAGAAAACACCCTGGAAAAAATGAGACCTGATGAACGTGATAAGTACATACACAAAGGAGTTGGCTGCTATGCCGTTTTCGTTTATAAGAAACCTACCTACGTTTTAACACTTTTCGTACAACTTTAGGAGTATAACATTCCCTTGAAGCGTACTTTAAAATTTTCAAAATTAAACAAGGTTACGTATTTTAGAAATCTTCGACATGGAAGATTTCTAAAAATTTTGAATGGTTATCATTTTGAGTTGATAACCATTCATTTTTAAATCGAAGTCCTGGGATTCCATCGAATAAATCTTCGATTAGAGCTTGTAGCGTTTCTATTCATTGTGCATTTTTCTTCCCCGTTTATAAATAACCGGGGGGCGTTCGCCCCGAATTGTTTGCCAATAAAGAAATACGTGCTAGAGTCTCTTATCTATCGAACACATGCACATACATATTACGTACAATAGACGCGACGTTAATAATGTCTGCCATCGATGGCACGTTTTTTCCATTATTTAGTGAATATATAATGTTTGTAGACCATTCAGCATTCCACTTACCCAAGAAGAATCATTAAAAGTGAAAAAAACTGAACAACCATTTTGAAATAAAATTTAGAGCACAGTTCATGCACTAAAATATATCGACATCTAAGTTCAGAACCAAAGTTTTTTCTTGATTTTTACCAACCCTACGAAGAGCCCAAGTAAAGGTTTACTCTTAGTGATTGTACGACTTTGTGTTAGGATGTACTTACGTATTATGTAAGTATATGTAAAATTAATACATTATTTATTGTTGGTCCTTTACTGCACGCATAAAAGAAAGAACTATGAGATGCAATCTATTTTCATAATACATAAGATCTTATTGCAGAATAAATCTAAACTGTAGCACTCTTTAAAGCTCTACATTATTTATATTAGATTATTTCAAAAATTTAAAATTGTTGAGATTCGCCGACGATATAGCTATATTGGAAGAAAGCGAAAAGAATTTAGAAAGGGTATTGAATGGTATGCAGGCAGTATTGACTAGGGATTTTAACATGAAAATAAATATAGGTAAAACTAAAGTGATGAGGTGTGACAAAAAGGAATGCAGTAGAAAAATGAAGATCTCAATAGGAGATAATAGAATCGAAGAAGTGTCAGATTTTTGTTATTTAAGCAGTAGAATCACAAAAGATAATCGAAGCAAGGTAGATATAAAATGTAGGATAGCACAGGGTAGGAAGGCATTCGTAGAAAAAGAACAGATTTTAAGATCAAATATTGACTTGGGTATTAGAAAAAGATTACTGAAGGTATATGTTTGGAGTGTAGCACTGTACGGGTGTGAGGCGTGGACTATAGGAAAGGAAGAGAAGCGTAGATTACAAGCATTCGAAATGTGGTGTTATAGGAGGATGATGAGGATTGGTTGGGAAGATAAAGTAACAAATGAAGCTGTACTAGAGTTAGTAGGGGAGAAGAGAAGTATCTGGAGAGTGTTACAGCGTAGGAGAGACAGATTAGTAGGGCATATTCTTAGGCATAGGGGGATTATGCAATTGATCATAGAAGGTAGAGTGGAGGGAAAGAGAGGGGTAGGTAGGCCTAGATTGGAGTATGTGAGTCAGATAGTTGAAGACGTTGAGATGAATAGCTATAGGGAGATGAAGGGATTAGCTCAGGATAGATCGGCATGGCGTGCTGTTTCCAACCAATCTTTAGGATTGCGGACTCTTTATATATATATTTCGAAAGTCTCGTATATCTTTAATTAACACAAATTCAATTCCGTTGACGGAACATTACAATTATTATCGTATAAAACTGTTCAACTTGCACAGAAGATAGGAATTGAAACAACTTGTTCTACCAGTAAATTGTAAGGTCGAGTTTTAGAGTAATACAACTGGATAGAAACAACCTATTTAAACAATTACACGGTTAGAAATGGACCTATAAAACGGTAACGATTCTCTTTCGGATTTAGAAGATTCTACACTACGATGGGAATATTAGAATCAGAGTTAAGTCTTTCTGGAAATCTCTTTGAACCAACACAATTTTTAAGATGTCTAATAAGTTTGTATTAAAATGAACCAATCGCTCGGAGAGGAGCGAAGATAAATCTAGTAACAATCGTCATCTGTTAAAAGAAAGAAAAACCGTCCATAGAGAAATGCTTTGCATCTGAATGGATTGTGAAGTCCAGTGCGCGCTGTCAGTAAAATTTTAGAGCATTAACTACTACGAGCTTAACAAACTGCACGTCCAAATTTATTAATTATCGCTATTTCGGTACTCAAGATAAAGTCCGTTGTAGTTTACATATTTCCTCACGTATATGTAAAGCAGGCCAACGGTTCGTCCTCAGCGGCACATTCTGTCATTTATAATCAACGTCAAATCAATTGTCACAGCAACTTCAGAGGCATTCACGCTCAGCTCAAGACTTTAACACTAATTAAATGAATACGTAAGCACATAGCGGCATCAAGACAGCTTCTCTGGGAGAAAAAAAAGGCTTCAACTGAAAACAGTTCCTTGTAGTCTCCATTTACAAGTGCTAATCAACGGACTTATCTCGAGAATTATACATGATTAGTTTCTCTATACGAAAGAACTGGGTAGAATGTAGATGCGTGTGGCGTTTGTAATTGACGGCTAAAGTAATTTAATCAAAATCCACGCAAAGTTGGATCCACTCTAGCAGAATCCTAGAATTTTTTGATCAAAGTACCTCACAATTCAAAATAAAGAAATCTTCGCGCTCGAACTTTGGTAATTTAATAGAAAATGATGAAATAAATCAATATTTGGCTGAACAAGGCCTACAGAGAAATATTAGACCATACAGAGACAACCCCATTCTAAAACTAAGAGTAAAATACTCTTACGCTGGAAAATAACACAAGAACACTCGATATGAAACAAATTTGCTTTTTACAAACATTTTGAATAATACAATTTTTTTTTTATTACCATATAATTGTTACTCCAAATAATATTTTCCTTCAAGTTTATTCCTAGGCTGTCCCAGTATTATATTCCCACCTAGAAAAGTTCTTGTAAGAATTTCTATGCAACCAGCGGTCTAGGGGAGATGAGAAAAACTTCGGGGCACCGCTAACTAAATCATATAAACACCGCGTGTTGCTCCAAATCGGATCAAAACAGCGGGAGGACGATACGTTGCATCGAAAGGGCAGGGTGAATTCACACTCATCTATCCTTGGCATGAGTCAGTGGCTTAGCAGCGGTTTTTATTTTAAAGCATTCAATTCCACAATCAACGTCCAATATTGATGATGTTGCCAATAATATTTATAAATTTCTACACTATTTTTAAGTCACTCCTTAAGTTTACAATATGATTTAACGCTTCCGTGGTGACAAGTAACACGTGTCAATTTCGTAATCTGCCAAAGACCACCATTCAAAATCTACAGGGCCGAAAATCCATCAATGGTACGTTCCTCACTTCCATATACACCATGCTGATGTATTATATGAGTCACGTCACAGCAGAACAGAGGAGCAGCTTCGGAACGTCCCTTCTGCCACCCGGATTATAATACCTTAATCCACCCTCGGGGGTGCAATTGCACCGGATCATAGCGAGCCGTGGGTTAACACAGCTCCTATATACCGATGATGCAGAGGCTCAACCGAATGGTAAACGGATGAGATCGGATGCAGCTCGTGCAGCTGGTGCACATAAAACCGAATATGATTCTGCATAAATGCAGTGGCTAATATTACTGCAAATGATTACGATTTCCGATTGAAAATGGATTATTAATATCATGGGACGATCCGATAAAAAACTGATCGAAATAATGCATATTTGCTCGGTAAAATGGGATTTTTTTTTAGGAATATTAAATTGGGAACATTGACAACGGTTAGAGATTTAAAAAATATATATTATTTCATATATACCTCGTTGCTCTGCCATTTTATGAAAGGAAAATGACACAATTCATCATTTGAAGTATATAAAAATAAATTAATGTAATGAAATACCGTCATAAAGTAAGAATCATAATCAAAAAATTTAATAACATTCCGGATATGGTTTCGCGTACCTGTCCAAATGCAGAAAATGAGTAAATAATTAAAATGTGCATGGAGTTGTTATGGCGCTAGCTTGCTTCATGCTTCGGCAACATGCTGCGAAGGAATAATCGACATTGCCAACATTAAGAATGAAGGAAATTTTATTTGGAACGTAAAGAGTGTAGAGTAATTTGGTGGAAAGATACTACCTGATTGGAATTAAAACTAATAGAAAGGATAGTGAAGGAAACGCAAAAAGACGGGCCTCTAGAGGTACAAAAATAAGAAATAAATGAATTTTAGCCATAAAAACTGCGAGAAAGTAACGCAAAGTTGAGGTACTACATATTATATATCCTGACATGAAGGCTAAATATAATCACCATAATTTATAGAGACATTTTAACGATTAAAATTGACATTACATTTTTATATCCTGTATATT
Source organism: Leptodirus hochenwartii (assembly GCA_947310635.1). Classification (NCBI taxonomy): domain Eukaryota; kingdom Metazoa; phylum Arthropoda; class Insecta; order Coleoptera; family Leiodidae; genus Leptodirus; species Leptodirus hochenwartii. The sequence goes on along the minus strand of OX371183.1, from coordinate 2,347,999 downwards.
TTTGAAAGATTTGTTATTATACAATATGTATATCGCAACCTATTAATTGTAATTGTAAATACCTGCTCATCAGAGACTGTACAAAAATAGCAACACCCTTATTCTCTTTGTGCCACCCCTAAACTTCCAGCCTCGTTGATACATTATTTCGACACAAGACTCATCTCTTTTACTTCAGCGGTACATTGCTAATGAGCAAACCACATCATGCGGCGCCAGGGAAATTGTAACAATAAATTATTTGGGCATTTTTATACTGTCAAATTAAATTTGCCCCACCACTGCTTGTACCGCCACCAGTGGTAATGTCATTAATTTTAATTACGCCTCGTTAGGTGTATTCTATTTCAACTCATGAAAGGAATGAATAAAAATTACCGTTATAAAAAAGGCCCGCAACAAAAGTCATTGTTTTAGTGCGACTGGTGAAAAATTGCATGTTTTTTTTTTAGATTATAAAAATTTACCTCATTCATAGGGTACCTACAATTGAATCTAACGATGTTCAAGAAATAATGGCAAACTGAAAAATGACTGGTTAATTTATTTGATACGATTTCGCTTTGATCAAATTAACAAATATCCAACGTATTTTTTTTTTGTAGATCTCAATCAGCATAATCCCATCAATTATTTTCTTTATCATTTCGTATTCAGGAACAAAATAGAAAATAGCCGCTTATAGATCGGACTCTGATAGTCACTAAAAACACATGAAACAATTAATCATGTGGACTAAGAACTTTAAATCGGCTGGCAGCTTTCGAAACTGAATTTAACTCGAAGACGCTTCTTTGTATTTAAATTTTGCGTATTTTATTTTTAGAATTGTTCTTAAAATGTGTAACTGAATGACGTGGGATTTGTGAAATTACATTAAAAGGTAACGTTTCTGTGAGTTAAAATTTTCTCGACTGAAAATTGTCATGCGGTATAACATGTGGAAATTTCTTTTGTGTTGCTTCGCGTGCGCTTTTTTTTATACGGAAAATTCATTCCTATCATAGTTGTTAAGTCATTAAGTCATAATTATATGCGAAATTATCATGATGGTATGTTGGGTATTATGACATTTTCGCATGAGGAATAAAATGGTAATTTAATCGACTTAGTACACAGAAAATGTGAATAACTTATACAAAGAATTAAAAGAAATATCCAGAACGAATAGATTTAATTGAACAATACATTAAACTAATATTTGTATAAAGTACTTTTAGACCACTTGTACAATTTCGCAGATTTCTTCTAAATCTGTTTGATATTTGATATGAAAGTTAACGACCTCCTCATGAACTCGTTAAATGTTTATAAAATCTGAGTTAGAAGTATCTTTGCAGTTTTCTTTTGGCATTTCAGAACATTTAAACTTAGAAATAGCTCATCATAATCATAGCGAATTGCATCTTGAGTGGAGAAATTGCTAAATTAACTTTATAGTTTGCATATAATCATAAAAAGCAATTGTCACATCGTTAGAAAATAAAATTGAGAATGGTTGCCATATCTGCAGTTTTAAGGTTTCTTTAAAGATTCTTTAAAGATATAAATCACTTCAGAATATTCTTAACATGAAAAGTAAAAATCAATCAAAATTTTCAATTTTCGTTGATAGTAAAGTGGTAAATTTGATCATTTATGCAAAAGAGAATATTGGAGCAACTATGCTGCCTTGCAGAACTCTAGCTTTAATCCTAATATACTTAATTATACATTCTTAAGGTAGATATTATGATAAGCTCTTCATCTTGGTTTGAATCCCAGATTTCACAAAGAATTTGTATAAAAGTTACCGACATAGTGAAAAGGATTTTATAACAATCGCCTCATTTCTTACTGAGTAAAAGTGCCACTTTCACAATTGGAAATGGACCACTTTAACACAAATATATATAGTAAGAGTAGCGTCAGTATAAACTCTGAAGAGAGCAAAGAAATTGCTGTATTCTTTCGCCAAAAGAACGAACTAGAAAAATCACTATTTAAATTTTAATGACTCAAGTTATTTTAAACCACGTAATTTACTTAGGAATGTGTTATTTTAATTATGAATAACTTAGTAGTTTTACTACTAAACTAAATGAAAAGCAAACTGTGATTAAATGTCTCAATATGTGTAATGTTTATTTTATATTCATCCGAGGAGCTCTACTCAATTTCAATTTGCTTGTACACAGAATACAATAAACTGGATGTTGATGTTATACATATTTTAACTAAATCTTTCTTTATATAAAACGCAGAAACGCATTGTTGTATCTGTTGAAATACACTTGACTAGCTCACAAAGGAAGTGTATATCAGAGAAATACGCACAAGCGAAAAGATCGCTCAAGTGTGATACACTCGCGATAGGAAGAAGAAGAAATGTCTGTCGGTATACTGTAAGAACAAGCTCAAGATCAAATCAGAACCGTCTTAGCATTTTGCACTTTTTTTTTACCATCTTAACTGAAATTATATTCCATTGTATATCAACACGGGAATTTTATAAATCGTATATCTCAATGTGTTATATTATCACGGCAAATCGAAGTTCACTTTAAATGATTCCATCTCTGGTTTTGAGATGAACTTGTGTACCATAGTCTCTAGTGCGGACCTGAACGTCTGCAGGAGAAGATGAAGCCCTCAACTCTGTTGAACAGCATTCAGCGCTAAATGATTCAAGCATGCAGACCTGTTTGAATTAAATACCACGTGTTTGCTGGCGCTTGAAGACGCCAATGGAGATGATGATGCTCAGAAAAGCGTATGACAGACATCATCGAGTGTGTCAAATAATCAGTTGTATGTAAAAAAAATAAGATATCTTATATCAACAAAATGATTTTGTGTTTAGTTTTCATAAACGATTTAGATATGGTAGTGGAAAAGTTATTTTAACGTTCGCCAACCTAGGTTTGACGTACCAATTAACTTGCAAACAAACTCCTGAGTTTGATGCTACCACCAATTTAATTAGCGATGAATGAATCAGTATTTTCAATTTAAGAGTATTCTCGTAGGTAGGTTTTGTTGTAGCTGCTCGTTGAACAATTGTTTAGGTACAAGTGTAATTGGTATAATTATATTACGCGTATATTACGATCTTTGTTGTACTGTACTTTGTTCACCTCAGCCTCTGCATAGGGATGATATTTTAGTATCCATTCAAAATATTTACTAACTTTTATCTACCAGGCATTCGCCTATTCCAACCAAAGTTAAAATCATATAATTTTATATTTCTTTATGGACTAATTTTAATATTCCATTCTTGTTTCAAAATGAAAATACAACGTATCGAAATAAAAGTATCGATAGTATCATGGCATCGCTCACTAGCCTCTGTGATGCAATTCAACAATAAAGTAATTGGAATTTCATGGAATAAATTGTTTCCGAAATTTAATTGCACCTGTATTGTTGTGTGGAAATGTATTTCATTTTCGAGTAGGAAATTAATATATAGAAATTCGAAATTGTTTTGTACAATGAAAATTGCATTTTATAATTAGTATCTGCATTCCTAAAGGTGATTTGATATATAATTTACTATATTAATATATTAGACTCAAATTTTTTAATGTTTATTTCACATGTTTTGATTAGTTCGATTTTTTTCACGTAGAAGTTGAAGCAGAAATTCCAATATAATATAACAGTAGCTCTGTAGTCAGAAGATATTGACAATATTGTTAAGCTTCAAAAATAATTCTGGTCATGTGAAAATCAAACTATTATAACTGAATTCCGTTCACAAAAACTGAATCTGTATTTCAAGCTGACATGTCATTTCTAAATTCCGAGGTATAAATAAATAATCCAAGTCGAATTTTCCGACTTTATTGCACAATACTCCCGGATATATATTGGACTAATTGGCAATTTAACATGGCACGTCAAATTTTATTCCCTGAGCATTGCCATTGCAAAAGCTGGTTGACTGACTGCCACCACATACGGAACAAACTAATCAAACTCGAGTGTATTAAACATGGTTGAAAATGCAGCACATTGTTACGTAGCGTTGTTTCACAATTTGTGGCCTCCGGAGTACATCGATATTGAATCTGCTCCACTCTCGAAAATACTCACAGGTCTGGACCCTGTTAAAATGAAAAGATCATCAAATGCCAATTTTTTGATTATTACAATCCATTGCCGCAACAGCTGAAAACATTAACACCCATTAATAGGGAATATCGATTGAGCCAAAGATAGTGCTAGACCGATCCTGAAAATAATACGCATATAGATGCAACCAAGCTTAAAACACTCGAGATATAATTACAGTTCATGCACAGGACAATAGAGTTACCCACAGCAGAAGCTCTGTTACTACTCTAACCGAAAATCCGTTGGTATTACTGTGTCACTCTCTTAACAGTCTCTGTGACAATATATAATATAGTGCGCGCGGGCATTCGAATTTCTCGTTTTTCCACCCGACGTCAATAAATAATAAAGAGTCGATGTCACAGATTGAAACGTCGAGGGTTGCTTGTCATTCTACATATAGAATATTATAGGTAACCATACAGCCTGACCCATTGTTTCGAATCACATCGCAGTCAACAAATTTTTCACGGTTTATAAACTAATAGTAAAAGTTGGAACCTAACCCGAGATCGAAAATTTTGACTTCCCTAGACCAGAGATAAACAAATTTTAAGACCTGCCTTTCGAATTTATTCACAGCAAATATTCCAATGAATTGGACACATATTTTTTCTCATCCTTTCTGAGGCACCTATATACGAACCTTCCCAAAGGGTAGAGATCTAATACCACAACTAATACATATTTGATAGGACACACAGTTGACGTTTAAATCTGGCCTGACGTCCTCCCGACCGACTAAAGCCAAGCCGCTCTTCCAACGACACATCCACCAAAACGCTCGTCCTCCCTATCTCGCTCTAATCCATTGGCCTAAACATACAACATCACCAACAGAACGCCACGACGAGATATGTGATTGTATGGGACGTGGATTTAAAAACAATGGAAATGAAACTGTGATAAAAAAAAGAACGAGGGAATATATTATATATTAAGAGATATCCCTTTAATATCTACAACAATTTTTGGCGAATAGTAGAAAGTGTTGAGAATGCATCGACAGAGTGTGCATTCGACCTTTATTAATAATTGGCAGATCTTTGATCGTGAAAATTGAACTATAAACACGTGCTGAATTAAAAAAAAAACGTCGAATTAGACTCAGGCAAATGACACGTGCTTCAATTGGAATAATAATAGTAGATGGAACAGACATCCTTCCACTATTCTGTATGGTAAACTATCTGTAGGAAAAAACTAGATCACATATACTGGTATGATCTAGGAATGTGCAATTAACTTAATGGCCGTATAACATATTCACATGCATGAACAATTATTTTATTTAGTTAAAGCTACAATTTTTATACAGCACCATTTTCACTTATAAATATGCACACTGTCACTATCACCGCGTCCCATTTTTTACTCCTTCTGCACCCTCTCATACAGATCACACATATGTTCAATGGCAGTTTACCCTTCCCATCTTAACACCCTCCCAAGTCTCTTATATCATCCAACTCCCATCCTATGTATAGTTCACGAACACGTTCCTCTTATTGAGAACGGGGCGCAATTCTATGGCTGCTATAAACCATAAGATATCGTAGGAATAAATTCTAGAATTATATATTTACAATTATCAGGATGCGTGACAGATTGGGCTTAAAAAAGCACATTGCAAAGCTGCTTTTGAGTGTTGGATGCGATAGTTGGCAAGTCCGCTTTGAAGTGAGGGTTGCGTATCTGTTGAAGGGGACGCTGGCTACTCCAGATGAAATGGTTGAATAAAAATACGTTTGGTAATTGATTAGAATTGCGGACAGACTGTGGGAAAAGAATGCGCATAATGTTGTAATTTTATAATCAATTATACTGTCGGAAGTGAAACCAATTTTGTAGATGTCCAACTGAGTAATGACTTCATCAACACTCTCACTTATCTGCTACTTAGCGCAACTGGAATTTAGCATAAAATAATCACCTCTACGCTTTAACAACTTTACTGCAATATTTCATACGTTCGCACTTTCAAAATTTCGCTTCGTGTCTTGTATAAATAATGCACAAGGCATTGATCTTATTCCACAACCGCTTATAGAACAGCTAAGCCTTCTAGTGAATGTAAATATAGCTTCCTAATACCACGTATAAGATTTCTTCCCTGACATCTTTCACACCTGTGACCAAATGATATGGATAGGAACAGGAATTGATGGCGTAAAGGGGGATTTAAACGTAACAGTGCGCAGATTGTCGAGAGGTGCAAAAAAAAAAGTTTAACAACCTCTAACTTCATTTGTATCTAATTACGTTCCACAAGGTCCTTTCTTACTTCCCCAACTATTTATTTTATCAACTTCTCCACATGGAACTGAATTGTAAACCTTTATACAAAATATTCTGGAGATTTAAAGTGTGTGACAGATAATTAAAGGTATACAGGCAGTGCGCAAGCAGCACAGACCGGTTAAATTAATTAATACGAAATAATTAATATAGCGGCTATAATTCATGTTGGCAAGCAGATGCCCGTGGCACTTGCGTCCGTGCGTCAGTGTTGAATGCGTCGACTACCCGCAGATCTCTGGCAACACTGTAATCGATTAGTGACGCTTGTCAAGTGCATAATCACATATAGTATATATTATTTGGTTTGCATGTGTGTGTGGTGGGTGGCAGGTATGCAAAGGCAAAGGGAATGCAGAATTATAATTATATATAAAATGTTGAACAATAGATCCGGTTTTAGTACATCGCAATTTAACAATGGTCAGTTAAAAGAATCTTTGATATTTTTGCGTTTGACAAAACCATATATAAATTAATATTAGGAACTTCTCACGCCCAATCTTCGTAGTAAGGGAATTAAAGATTTTCAACTTAATATAATAAAAAACTGAGTTATGCCTTTAAAGATATGATTCTCTTGGTATATAATTAACTTAACAAAGAGCTTAATAATTGATTTAGATAGTACATTACCTAACAACTAATATATTGCTTCGTACCACTCTAAAATTATTCAACTTAGAGCTAAAGTGAGCTACATACGACATTCTAAGATCATTATATAGTTATTTATCTCATTACCTAAAAACGGGCTACCTACTGCGCAGCCCAAATTTCCCTAATAATATTTACGCGATCAGATTTGGCTGTAATCAGATTGCGGTTACGTACACTATTATCTAGTGAGGAAACTAAAGTCAACGCTAATTCATATTCTATAGCAACGAATTAGATATAGTCGTGCCAGGGTAAATGTTTCCGAATTTCCATATGATAATTAAGTTGAGTAATCGAATTAAGGACTAGTCTGCGCTGATTTTGATGATCTTACAAATTGCTAAGTCAACAAATCCCTGCTAGTAAACTGCACAGAATGCTTCGTCCAATTTAAATTCAAAATCGTGGTATTTGTTGTGTAAAAGAATTTTACATTTATTGCGGTTCTTTCCACATTTTTTCCTTAAGATTTCCAACGTTCTCTTGTCAACGTGAAATGATTAACGACCGAATCTCAACTCAATTGAAATGTGGGTTAATTACTTTGAAAAATCGCTGGCAATCGTCACGTCAAATGCGTATAATAAAAGTTAATTAACTGTATTTTGGTTGCGCGGGAGCCTAATGAAATTGGATTTATGTTCATTCTGGAAATTGAACGATCGTCGCCAGAATAAAAATCCTTCATCTGGCATATTAGCAAAAAAAATCCAAGCCAACCAGCAGAGGAAGCGGAAAAATGATACTTTTGTCCCCGGTGAAAAAATGCAGAGCTCAATGTATGAAAGTGGTTACATTCTTCCGTGCTTATTATACTCAAGGGGGCGTCAATTTTATTTCCTGCGAGCGGTGATTTAATTTTTAAGCAGGCAGTTTCTCCATCTTCGTCCACCGTACATCCTAAATTCTTTACGCGCTCTTTTTCTACCGCTGTCAAGTGAATTTATTACTCATCAAAGGACCAACTTAATATTTTAATAAACTTCCGCAGCAGCCTCGGAAGAGATGGCACGGTGGTAACGCCATCGGCGCCTACAGGCGAACTAACGACTGAAGCTTGGGTATTTAAGAATGTATACTCGCAAATTGGATTTTCCACCAGCCAAAAACGTTTCTAATTACACGAATTAATAGCAGTAACGCAAGAGTTAACTCGAAAAGCGAAATGTTGAAACATTTTACAATCATTTATTATAACAAAATATAGCTACTTAAATGAACTTATTGTTCGATATTTACTTCTCTCGATCTTCTCGAATTCAACATCTCCACGGATAGAAGATTGTTTGACAAAATTGCGAGATTGTAATATAAGGATCCTTGGATTTTGATGTGTTGCATTGTCTAGCCCGGATATTAAATTCTACTGAAAGGATAATTAAGACAACGTCGTCGCACATGAGCCGGACATGAGGTGTCATGTTCGCATGTCACCTAGCTAACGATGGTGGTCCCGTGACATTGGATATCAGACTGATCAAAGTATTAACGCTGTTCTTGAAAATTTTAGGTTCGCAAGTTTTTTGAATTATACATGTTTACGCACGATTTTTAAAGCGATTAAAGAAGAGATGCTCAGGTTACAAAGAGTTCACATTTTATTGAACTATAATGCAGAAAACTAAGACACAATGTATCATGTTAAGTTACACCCATATACTACAACATAGGATCATATTATAAATGGCAGGTAGACGTATACATCCACACAAAACTCTTTTCAATATGACACCCATATGCGCTTCCATTATGACGTGCGAATAAATTTCCGTTTTGATTTGTTTACGCTTGCAGTTTACAGTGGCCGTGGTCTTTAAATCAACAATACTGTCCACGGCCGTATAATGTTTAGGCAAAGAACAAAGCTGTTGCTCGCTGCTCCTGAGGCGGCAGAGATTTGCTAGCTGACACATAAATTACGTCCCTTCCCATTCGCATCGTGCCGGCGACCTGACGCACGGTCTCTTCGGCAACGAATCCCATTACCTAGCAACAGTTTCACGCCACCTACTCGCCCGTCGTCTATTGAGACTGACGTTTATGTGACAATTCGCGACTGGGCACCGAGCTTTCGTGAAAAGCTCTGACCTCAAATCATAAGAGAAACGAAAGTTGATTTATAATTGTTTCGAAATTCTTGCAGATAGTAGATTTCCCTTATTCGTTTCGTTAAAAATTTCGCTTGCCTGTACCAATATTTCTTAAACCTGACCTGACCTGACCTGACCTGACGCACGGTCTCTTCGGCAACAATCCCATTACCTAGCAGCAGTTTCACGCCACCTACTCGCCAGTCGTCTATTGAGACTGACGTTTATGTGACAATTCGCGACTGAGCTTTCGTGAAAAGCTCTGACCTCAAATCATAAGAGAAACCAAAGTTGATTTATAATAGTTTCGAAATTCTTGCAGATAGTTGATTTCCCTTGTTCGTTTCGTTAAAAATTTCGCTTGCCTGTACCAATATTTCTTAAATCCAGACACTTTTGGTGAGCATTTTTTGTTAATTTTCTGAAACATAATATCTAAACTGAAATATCTGTGGAGTCCATGGAGTCAAAGCTTAGGTTCCGCTACCGTCATGTATCATCAGGTAAATTCCAATCGTTCCATTGCGAGGAGTTGTTCTATACGCTGTCTGCTATTACCAATGGCCCCAACACTGTTGTCCCTAACCGTGAAAGACTTTATTTACTGTAACTAACGCGATATTAATTGAAACTGTGCATGGCGCTAACCCGTTGTATGCAGACAGTAAGGCGCTATCCCATTAATTAAAATGTCTATCTGCGAATGTCTTCGGTGTGCAGATAAGCACGTGATATTGATAATGCTATAGCGAAAATATTACAATTTATATGTTTATAATTCGAGTATGCCGTGGCTCGAGTAACTTCTACAAAAATCGAAATTTTTTCAATTCTTTCACCCCGCAACCCAGCTGAGTTGGAACAATATAATTTACGGCTTTCCCGTAAAGCAAAGTACACATCCCCTTAAATGAAATGGATGCGTTTTTAATCAAACTGTCACGGGAATTAATACTTTCTCGTTAAGAGAGCGTTTTATTGATATTTATACTCTGCATCAGCACCCCAAAACACTGGAAAAGAGCCGCCGAACTTTGCATAGATATATAGAAAATTTTCGCAATTAATCACGCCACCCATCCTGGGGGTGGGTCTTTAAATAAATACGTGTATTTATTTACCTACGAAACCGCAAACAGTTTCAACAGACCCGTCGTCACACGGGGCGGCATCCCCCAAACTGTAGCGGGTACGCGATGCCTGGGCGGCAGAGATAACATTAGGAGGTCGCAGTATTTATATTCTGCACGTCGACGCCTGCCACGCAAAACCACCCCTGCACCTACAGGGTGGTAAAGTCAACCGCCCCCACCCCCAGCAGCCCACATGTCCACATTATGCGCGACAGATGCAATTAACAAAGGAAGAAATGGCCACTTGGCACTCAGCGTTTAAATTGTCATTTTGGAAGTTTCATATAGACTAAGCTAAATGATAATGGTATGATAATATTTGATAAGGATTCGTCCCAAATATAACAGTACAATTTATACAATTGGAAATTATAAACGACTTATAAACTCTTGTTCTCAAAAAAATCCTTCGGAACAAATATTGAATTTTTATTTCGTCCAATACCTCAATTTCCATTCGATACATTTATTCTTTGACGGATTAAATTTATTGATTGATATACAAAGAATTCTACAAATCAAAATGAATATCGTTTTCAGCTGTCTAAATATTTTATTCAGCTTTAATCGGATCATCACTGTTCCGCAGACTTTTTGTGAATGTTTTTCGCTCATCCTAAAAGCCGTTTGTTAAAAATCTTTTTCACCATTTTGTTGGTTTATTTGTGGATAAACGATAGCCATTGTCCACTGGTCACATATGCCGCTATATTCCAGATATTTTATGAATATTCAACAGGAAAGTCGGGCAAAGTGAATGCGGTGATAATTTATAAAATGTATATAATATCAGTGTGGCCACAGATTCTAATTGATTGGATTTTGATGACGAATTGTTGTGTGTGGTTTTTATTAACGGGACAAATAAAATAAACTCTCAAAAACCAAATCGCTATAAATGACAATTTAAATTGAAAGCATGTATAATAAATATACAAAATTATAATACGAGTCCTAACAAAGAATTTTTTTTTACAAAGTCGACAAATAAGTATCCTGCAATTTGGATTTCTATATACAATTCTTTTGCTACAGTAATTACACCGATAGGGTATTTTGAATATTTACCTCTGGTGTTTGTTTTTTGTAAAAATTATAAGCCGACATTAAATAAAGCAGCTGCATATCCAAAATAGATAATTCATCATAAATTCGATGTATTTGTCTGCGGGATTTGCAAAACTGTGTATTGTATATCCCTCATTCACAAATCTGAGATTACAGTGTCAAAGAGATATCTGTTCTTGAAGTCCGCTTAAATTGGATTGTATTTGGCATTGAAATACCACATTGTTTTGAACATATACCGTATGTTTACAATACTATTTAAAGAAACAATTTATTATAGAATAAAATTCATACGTTCAAATGAATGACCCATTAACATTATAGTCCTCGAATCAATATTTCGCATATTCTCTGTTATGTTTAATTCTACTAAACTGCCATTTCGCAAAGGGGGACAAACATCGACATTTTACAACTTTCCTTCAGTACACTACCGATTCTCGGCTGGGACACATTCCATCCAAGGATTACCGTGCTGTAATCCGGACTCTCTGGCTCTCGTATTGAACTTATCCCGCGTTTCATAACAACCCCATCCTGGAGGCTCATATAATACACTGTATTTCATTGTACAATGTTGAATCCTACTTGCGTAGGCTTTGCCATTGCACCTGTTACCCATATTATGTAACGGTGGGACAATTGCGGTTCCCGAATGAATGTAAATTGCAGCATAAACATTTGCGAAAAGAAATAATTAGCACAAGCTATTTGCGACCGTAAAAAATGATTGACTGAATGAGAACAATAAAAATTATTCGCATTGTATTGTAATATTTTTTTGAAGAAAGAAATTGAGTTATTCTACCCTTGGTACATCTTTGATAAATTTACACTCTTATCTTACATCATTACTGAACGAAGAATAGAATGCAGCATTTTCGAGGGGTTCTAATGTAAAATTTCCCTCGGGATTCTATACGTATACATACAAAGTTGTGATTTCTAGACTGACGAGTCAGCTGACGAATGTAATCACGTGATTTTATCCCTCTACATTTACGCGAAATGCATCATTGCATCAGTTGTGCTTCAGCGCATTCCATTCTCATTATCGCACGAATATATCGAAATAAAAATACATTCTAAAGTCAGTAATAATATATAATTTTATTCCAACTTTTATTTTTATTTTTGAGGTCTCTTCTTCTAACTCATTATTGCACAAACTATTGAATTTTCTTATGAAACTATCCATTTTGAGATATGTCTGTCTACTGTTGACTTTCTTTCGGATTGTTAGATCTCAGTTCACGCTTGTTTTTATCTATACGATACCGAATCGCTGTCGAATACTGCAGCCAGTAAAGTCTGCACTCTGAAGGATTTAGTCCTGCTGATCGTCCTTAGGCCGCTGTTCGCTTGTTTGGGCACGCTTGTCATTCAACAACACGTTTACTGCAATCCATCGTATAATCATTCACACAGAAGTTAGTAGTAGTTAGCTTTAAATAAAATGCAGAAAAATGCTTCGGAATGGTGTATTTTTTCTCATGAAATTCTCTAATCGAAAAATGTCCAATCAATTGTTTTTTTTGAAGTGAAACTTCTATAGGCCCCGAGGAAGGCAAATTGGCCTGAACGTCACGAAAAGTGAAACACCCTACGCGCTTGCGCCGCGTGTACTATGTGTATACGTAGCATAAGGCAACCAGTACACGCTTGCGTATTTTATTATATATCACACAAACACAGCTTCATCTTTTAGCTAACAATTTCCATTATGTGAAAAGTGAAATGGAGAAAAAGACAAGTACAGACAGAGTGCGAGCCTTTAGACAATGGAAGAAAGCGAATAAACCGCCAAGAAAAGTGCCAACAAGTACCCTGGAAAGAAGTAGACAGTATCGAGCTAGGCAAAGGGCGTTAAAGAAACACGGTGGACAACATAACCTTCCAACGACCTCAAATACACTGGATAAATCGATATCGTCGTTAAGTGAGGACACAGTGAGTGTTATAGAGACTTTGAATCCCATTATTCGTTACACGTGGAGATACACGCGGTGTGAGAGATCAACGAAATGAATCTGATACAGCTGAGCGAGCCATCGACAAATAGAAATGCACCCACTAGTGCATCATACACAAAATTTAATCCAAACTCCTCTTTATAGACTGTACGACATTATAGTTAATAATGCTTTCTTTGGTGATCAGAGTGTCAATCAAAATCAAATCGTTAACAAATGGAAAAAAAGCAATGCATAAAATCAACTTTTCCTAGGAGCTAAGAAGTTTCACTTCTACCGCGCGAGACTCTCACGCATGTTTTTTATATATCAGGGTATTTTAGTAATGTTTCTGAATTGTTCTATATGTTGTAGTAATATATCAGAATATGGTACTTTATCTGGAACAATCAAAGTTTCGCAGTAATAACTATCGATCCACTAATATTCCATTGAAAGGCTGTTTTCATGGCGATATATTATCTATCCGACTCAAGTAAACACACATAATAATGCCTGAACTAATATTGCTTAAATATACACTGTGACTCTAAAAATCACCCCATTAACACTTCGAAAATTCGCACCCAAATAACCATCAAATTACAAATAATTTCCCTCTTACTACATTTACTATTACAACTAGCTCTTCATTCAGTTTACTGCTTGACACGCATTTTCCACTATGAAAATTGCCATTCCAAAAATATTTTACATATTATTTCGATCCCTCTGTACGCCGATATTGATAATGATATAATAGATCCGTTTCGGTGGATGGAAAGTCCCTGATCTAGCGCCAATCAAGATGTTTTCCCGGGGATTGATCGTGCGCTTCTATTATATATGTCTTTAGTATTCGTGTGGTATCTTGCTGGCACAGTAGAGCAAACATTCGTGACCTAAATACGCGAACGGCGGCATTTATGGCTGTGTCTTCGTTGCTGTCCGATTGCCCGGTAACTGGTACCACAATTATACACGAATGACAGGAAAAAAACGATTCCGATTCCCTTTGATGGCATATGTATTCAGGCTTATGTTATAAATCATTTGCTAATTCCATGTAGATACGATACATCAAACCCTTTAAGCATCTTTAATAAATTTTTAGAAATTTATTATATCGTGCGTGATGGTACCATCATTTTAAATATTAAAGTTTCCAACAAATACATTTGTATGTAAAAATATTATATTAATTAATTCGATAAACATATTTAACAAATATGTCAACGCATTATCGATGGTGAATTATAAATGCTAATTTATTTAAAATTATAATTATTGCAAACTATTGTTGAGAGATCATTCAAATTTATTTGCATGGAATATATTCCAAATAGAATTATATAATTTAAATAGATTAAATAATTATATGAAGTGTACCGGAATTTTTTTGTATATCGTACAATATTATCGTCCTTAGAAAGATGAAAATGTTCGAAGAAAATCGACCCGAAATGATGTAAAATTGACCTAAATGTCCTAATATCCTAAATTGAACTGGGTAGCGATTCGAATTAATTTAGGTACCCTGTATGTATATATTATGCTAATATTCCTATTGCCATCATAGATATTATCAACACGAGGGTAGTGATAATAATAGTTTGCGTTTGCGTTGGTAACGCTGCTAGTTGCGGATGGTTCGTTGTTTGGTGGATGACTTATTGGTTTATATTGAAAATCGGGTCCGTGTTTAATTATTAAGATCTGGTCCAATAATGTAAACAACATATTTCCCTCGGGAGTCATTATACGATCCCTAGAATGGTATCTGAATTGTAGAATGTTATGTAGAAGCAAAGCTTACTGTTCTAGTCTCTTCTTTCTACAATATAAGTTGTTAATAAAAATCACTCCAGTGCAGATACTTACCACTCCTTATTCTGTAATTAAAATATATAAGATTTGACCTGTAAATTGACAACCACATGTTTCAAAACGCATCCGTCAAGTTTCAATTTAAACTACTAAAATCTTAGTATAAAATATCACCCAAATACCGTAACTTAAGTAGCTAGATGTACATTTCGAAGGCTATGCCCCCATCTTCAATAGCACAAGATAAAAACTAAATAAAATACCTCTGTCACGAATCACGAAAAATTTAACTACTAAAATCATATTGTACAATTCTTGTGTCTTCCAAAAACGCTTCAATTCTATATTTACTTCTATGTTATCCCAGTTTGAAACTTTCCAATTTCTAGCTTCGGGAAGCTTTCGATATTATTCGTATAGTACCTACTGTACCTCATGAACTCACTGTGTGTATTTCACAACATCGAACGTAAAGCTTCTGTTGTTCTGTGCGATTATGAAACACGGCGGATGAGATCTTCTGCCTTTTCTCCCTTCGTATATATGCACGTTGAGAAACCACAATAGATAAATGGGAATCACCTGCCTAATGATAACTAATGTGGGGGTGCTTCGTCCGTAGCACAAATTGTTTCATTGTTCACTATACTATAATATGGTATACAGAAAATACTGAAAGCTGCTGAAACTGAAACTTCAGCCGCTACAAAACAATGATCCTGTGCGCTCAAAATTTAATCTAAAATATACAATGATGTAGCGCAGATTATGTATGCAGATATGTAAGTTTAAAGACTTTTCTGCTGCTAGAAATGATCTTATTTTATTCCGAATTTGTGTTAAGTTCTAACTACTTTTACCACGATTTCTTTGTGCGTTTCTTCTAAATCAAATTTTGTTTTAAACCTTTTCAACAATACTTTTCGATTAATATCCTAAAGTTTCGTTTTATTTTTTTCTTAGCTATATATATCATATACGATTACCATACGTCACGTCCTTTTTCCTCTGCCTAGCTGTTGGCGATCTTCAGTAACGTTCCATTATTATATTATCTACCTGCCGCCGAACATAAATATGTTATATATATATATAGCATGATGTTGGCCAGGTATTACTGTATATTTGTGTTACCTGGTGTTGGAAATATATATTAGAATACACGTGAACAAGAATATGGCAACATTGGATCAATACCGACTGCCGTAGTCGCCCTAGTATAAAAAAACGATACAGGTGAAAACATAAATATCAAGTTTTTTACAATATTTCAATTGTGGAAAAATGTACCCTTCGAAAGTTCCAAAGGATTTTAGACGGTATATGATGAATTTTTTTTTGAAATCGAAGAAGATTTGCAAAGAATGGTGGATGCTGTCTATATGAATGTTTTTAAAGGAATTTTCAAGAAGATGAAATAATTGTACTACGTAAATTTTTGTGCTTCAAATTTGCAAGATGCATTAAAGATGAGTATATGATGAGAAAATCCGATTGCCGAATATTTTTAACTTATAAGAAGCTTGTATATTTACAAGGTATTGAAGTTGAGGAAACCAACGGTGATAAGAAACGTATTTCTTCTGGTAGCAATTCGGACCCAATATATTCGCTCTTTATTTGTATTTTATTGAAGTGTTCGGAAATAACGAGCGCATAAATTTAATTTCCGAACGAGATCCATCCGAATGGATTTCATTAAACAAATTTAATAACTCGCATAGCTTTACCAAAGAAAATCAATAAAGTATATGTAAATTTTTAATCGGTGCCTGAATATGTAGTTGCGCTGGTATGGTAGCTGTCGAATACTCAGAATGTTCAATATATTTTCTATTATGTCCATTGGACTTTTTAATGAAAAACTGCCGCTTTGGTCAATATAAATACAGACCGGCGTTATAATCATGCTGGGGGCATTCTATATATTGCATTCTACCTGCACTTTAAATTTATCGGGGTCAATGCACGTACCTGACGATACCAAAACAATGAACAAAACCTGCCGAAAAAAATAAATCAAGAGAATGGCAGCGTCGAAACATACCGCCACGTTAACTTAACATTTAGGTAAAATAGTACACGATCAAATAATCTCTTCTTCGATTTACGAACATAGAAAACATCCATACGATTATATGTTGAAAATAGATTTTTAGCGTAATTTGATCACCTGGCAAATGGATTAGAAGGAAAATAATTTCGTTTTAACACCACTTAAAATATTTTTATTTTTGTTTGCCAGTTTACTCAAATGTTGCCCTAATAGGCGAAAAATATTTTATGTGGTATTATAACTAAGTTATTTTCCTTAATACTGATGTTTAGTAGTTTTTTTTTGAAATGGCCCCTACAGATCTGTTTAAGTATATGATAAATCACAGCCGAAGAGAAAATTTATACGCAAGTTTAAAAAACGCTAACGATCTTGCTAAAACATGACACCTTACGACGTTGCTATTAATAACATCGACTGAAAAATATTACATGTCAGTGGTAATATTTTCCCGGTCACCTTCGCGAATCTTTTCTTTAATTTTTTGCTGGCCCGCGGCTGTTACACCTATAATATTGTCAACAAGACCTCATTTTACACTCGCATTCTTTTCTGTCCATATTGAGGTAACATGTATAAGAAATGCGTCGTTTTATGCTAATTTTACACGGATATATTTGTTTTATGTTGCTGTAAAAATAACAATGTCGAATCCGATGATTGTACGTTTCACTTGATGACTTTTACAATCAGGCCCGTCCTAGTCAACAAACTAACGTGGGTTTAGTTTTACGATTGTGTGTGGTATATATTAATTTTTAATATTTCTCGAGATAGAAAGAAAACAGCAACTTTTAAAACTAACTTTTTGTCGTACGAAAAAACATATTAAAAACTCCACTACCGACTCTGACTACAAATTAACAAATGAGAATCTGAGATATATGTCACGTGTCAATCATCGTATATTATTGCTCTTGTCAACTCTTCACATCTAGTTAAACTACTAATGAAGAAACCACATTTAAAACGCAGTATATATTCAAATGAAGTACGGTAAAGTTGTAATGGCCATTTATAAGAGATGTAGTCGATATTTATGTGTACTTCATCTTAACGCGCATGTTTCTCTTAGCACCCGTTCGAATAAACTAAACCTTTTATCGGCGCATATGTGCTTTGGTGTCAACATAGTGAAGATCATGTTACGAAATTATGTTTGGTTGTCAATGATGATTTTTATCGTTTCTACATTACATTTGTTTAAAAGCAAAGTTATAATATCAACCAAAAGTTATAATACTTTCAAAAACTTCTTCTTTAATTGCCCGTATGACGAAACTACATCAAAAATATTCTCAACAAATGCTAATTCTATCCAACACAATATCTATCTAACGCTTTGATGCAAATCATTGCACCTTTATTACAGTACCGAACCGAAGCTATTATATAACTCGAACATTTCGCAATAAATCTTACCGATCGCATTCAGAGTATGACAAATCAGGTTAATATTCCCTATTATCCTATGGGCTCTAATATTACAAACTCAAATTCAACTAGCTTGTTAATAAAGCCGATAAATAGATGCAGGGCGTGTCACGTGAACATTGTGCGAACACTAGCTATGGTTCATTTTGCTCAGTATAATCTATTATCGTATTTCGATAGAACGCACATGAACTATATTGAGCTTAGTTTTGAGCGTTGACAGCAAGACCAGGTGTCAATAATACAATAAGTAGACGTAGTAGAGTCAAGACAAATCAGCGGTAAATATACTTACTTACAGACTGTCCAAAAAAATACAAAACACTTACAAAAACAAAACAATATTTTTTTTTTCTTAAATTTTCTGAAGCTTTATCACAGTTTTTTTTCGAAATCCTTAGTTTGAAGGTACCCATCACTTTTTTTTGTTCGAGAAATTATTAAACCCAAAATAATGCAATAAAGTTGCATTTACTTGTTTTGATCGAAATTTATGTTTTTGCTAACCCACGTCATATTTCCTTTTTGTATCAGTCTAAATCAAATCGTCCCCTATAAATACGAAACTATAGTCAGTTTTATCGGGTCGTCATGTATAGTGATTATTGCTCCATTGCAGAACTGCATTATATGGCATGTATGATAACTATACTCGTCTGCACACAAAAAAGCAATAATCCGTTGGACTGTAATAACACAAAGCTCTCCGGCCCTTGTCCTGCCAGACATAGGTAAATACAGACAGAACTCTAGATACAGAATTACCCTCCTTCAAGCCATGTCCAAATTGTTTTCCATCGGATATTGCGACGGCGAAGGGATATAAATTAAATTGACCAGCTAGAACCACATCTTCAATTTTTAATGAATCAGACCATTTAAAAATAAAAAAACATGCGTGAGACTCTCGCGCGGTAGAAGTGAAACTTCTTAGCTCCTAGGAAAAGTTGATTTTATACATTGCTTTTTTTCCATTTGTTAACGATTTGATTTTGATTGATTTTGATTGACATTCTGATCATCAAAGAAAGCGTTATTAACTGTAATGTCGTACAGTTATAAAGAGGAGTTTGGATCAAATTTGGTGTATGATGCACTAGTGGGTGCATTTCTATTTGTCGATAGCTCAGCTGTATCAGATTCATTTCGTTGATCTCTCACACCGCGTGTATCTTCACGTGTAGACGGCACGCCTGATTCAGTGGCATTCAAATTCTCTATACCACTCACTGTGTCCTCACTTAATGATGGTATCGATTCATCCAGTGTATTTGAGGTCGTTGGAAGGTTATGTTGTCCACCGTGTTTCTTTAACGCCCTTTGCCTGGCTCGATACTCTCTACTTCTTTCCAAGGTACTTGTTGGCACTTTTCTTGGCAGTTTATTCGCTTTCTTCCGTTCTCTAAAGGCTCGCACTCTGTCTGTACTTGTCTTTTTCTCTATTTCACTTTTCACATAATGCAAATTGTTAGCTAAAAGATTAAGCTGTGTTTGTGTGATATATAATAAAATACGCAAGCGTCTACTGGTTGCCTTATGCTACATATACACATAGTACACACAGCGCATGCGCGTAGTCAATTTGCCCTACTGCGCCTATAGAAGTTTCACTTCAAAAAATCGCTTTCTTTAGAATTGTTTATTATCGCTGTCAAATTTAGAGTTGTGTTAGATCAATTTATTTCATCAAGTCACTTATTTATTAAATCATTTCTTGACAATGTAGCCTTCTTGCATTTGAGTCAAATTCTGGTATTCAATTGCAAAGGACTGACGTGAAAAATGCCAACAATGGGCCTTGGTAAGCTTCGAGGTACACATTACTATCTACCCCATGGGGGACGTAGTTCTTACAAAACGGCGGCATTATGTCGGAATAAAAGTCATCTGAGACGAGATTGAGTGGTTGCTTATTGTCCGATCGTGATTGGTAGTAATATGTCGGTGTATTGAAAAGCTTGTGAAATGTTTACAGCAATAAAATACCTGAGATTTTAACAGAAGATTGATGATAGCGTGTATGTTGTTATATTATCTTCGATCAATTGATCTAAGACAATATTATATTATATTTGAAATATTGTTTCGATATCGCAATCATCTTTTCATTTCGAATTCGACTGAAGAATTGTACACGCAGCGTTCCTTTCGATTGTATATCTTTAAAAGCTCTGCTACTTATCGCCCATTCAATTTTCACTTTAAACACGTTTATATAACCCCGACCCTTTATAGAACCCCTCTACAATCTAATGACCTAAATGTTCTTCACTTCCGGTGGATCCCTCAGCTACTGCAACACCAGCAAAAACCAAGCTTCATTTATAAGTATCACTTTGATATTGGCAACCATTTCGGCATGTAGTCCCAACCATAGGGACAGAACTTACCATATTTCTTTACCGTGTCCTTTATAATTAAATTTTAAAAATACATTTTTCAATCAATCGTAATTTTTTAGTTCGTTTTCTATAATTCTATCATTTTTGTATTCTCTGCGTTTCCATTTGTTGAATCTTCAGTTTTAACTTATCCCTGCAGTTTAGCAACCTGTAACTGCAAATTCTTTAACTATATTACTCAAATGCAATACAATCGCAGATTTCATCCGGCTATATACGTGCACTTCCCAGCGCCGTAATGCCCTCAAGAAGTACATCGTTTTATCGCAATTGCCAATCTTCAGTCCTTCGGATCGGTGGGGCCCACTTCCTTAAACACCCGGACAACTGTCACTGCGCATGTACAAAAGATTGGTTCAAACCTGTTTGTGTCGAAAGCATCAAAGAATTTGTTTTTAGTAAAATTCTTAACAAATGATTGATATATGGTTTTTCCTAAACGATGAACGATTGTTTCAACAGTTGCTAATGCGTTTACACCATTATTTAAATTTATGCCATCTGCTATTATTAGATCTTCTTATCTCTAATGACTGTGTAAATACAATTATCGATTTTCCGCAGATGCATGGATATAAACAGGCCTTTAGCATACATTGCATCTCGAATGTCCCTCTTCCTTATCTTATGGGAATAACTTTGCATAAAGACGCATATATCATCAGCACTGATAACTTGTTAATAGCACCCATATATAGTACAATATATTCCAGTTACTATCGAGAATAATTAACTAATGACTTTATTACAATCTTCGCAAATTATCATACTGTGATTACATGCACTTTACCGAGTAATTATAAAGTCGATGTATTATAGTAAGTATTCGTTCAAATCGAGATAAGCTATAAAACTTATATATTTTAATTTTCAAGCCGCTTTTTTTCTCGTGGGCTACATGAAGTCGGATTAACAAGAAAAGGAGCATTTACGTTACCTGCGAATACACTCGCTGAAAAAGAGTTCGTGATATTTAAATGGCAATACATCAATTTTTCATGGATAGAATCGATCATATATAAATTAGATAATATGGGACCTAGTTTATAACCTAGTAAACGTGCTTCTTTATTGAAACGAGTCAAGACATAAATCGTAAGGAATAATGAAGATTGGGAGCTGTAAATTTAAAGGTCCGCAAATGTAAATTCCTATTTAAAAATATTAATACACAGAGTGCTGCATGCAAAACCAGAGTTCCTCTGCATCGCCCCTTTCCTTGGATTTCTTTCTCTTCATTTACAATTTACGACGTCGCTTAACAAGCTGTATAAGGCTGTACCGTGCGTTCACGGCTTCGTTTTCTTTTTTCTGCACTTTTACTTCTTCCTTTTTGTCCACAAGGACAGGAGAGGAGTGCTTGTAATTTTTTCGCGCTTAGTATATTCGCGTGCATGATCTACAATTTCCTGACCACGTAAATATACGTTACTTGCGGTTGTAACTGAATGTAATTCTGTAATACAAAACAGAAATTTACATGAAAAAGCTAATTTGGCTCGTTATATATGGAAACGGTTAAAAGGCCACTAAAATGGTTCAAGATTTTGTCATAATTATATTCTTTAGATTTATTCGTCATTTTCTTTAAGGCTGGATGTGTGTCTTTAAATTAAGCGTTGTTACTTTTTATGAGGGGCGTCTATAATTAATACAGGTCAATATAAAAATGCTGGCTCTGTTAATAACCTGTTTTAATTAGCGAGTGTGGGGCGTATAATAATTTATTACCAGCAGATTTTTTTATTCATTTTTACTATACGCATTTACATCATAAAGGGATGGGTCACATTCAACAAGTTTTGTGTTCAAGTTGAGCCATTAACAAGGTATCATTTTTCATCTGGTGATTATAATTTTAAATGGGATTGGTTTATGAACATTGAATGTAACGAGGGACACGGGTGATGACAAATGGGGCCTTTGCCACTTCTTGTGATTTTTTAAATCGTTTTTTAATCAATTATTGATCGATTTTTGCTATCTATGAACATGCAAGTATAGGCAACTGAATATACAGCTAATGGCACTTCTCACAGTCATACTCGAACCAATGTAACACGGCAGTTCTTCGTTCGGAATTTATCGATAGTGCCATTGTGCGACTGCATTATTTGCATCTCTATTTGATCGAATTTCGAACATTCGAGATCATCACATTGACGAGATCAGAGCAAATTTGTAGCAGTTGAAGCTCTGATTTTGTGTGCAGCCAAAGCCCTTTTTGCAGATGCTAAATGTATTGACAAGTTAATTAGCACGCCGCCGATATGCCGTGCCGAGCGGATCTCATTAATCGCGGTACAAGATTTAAATTGATGTAATACTATCACGCGAACAGTACAGATATAGAATTGTATCGAATAACTTGCAGATGATATTATCACCTGAGTTCCAGGACTGAATTAAACAAAAAAATTAAGAAGCCTATCTTGTGTAACCATTAGAAAAAGTATTTTTTACTTTATTGGCAATTGTATTGTAGTGGTAAAATAAATTCGAAGATTTTTAGAATTTGTTTGGAGCCGAATTTGCTCACAAGATTAGTTAGTCCATGTATTCGAAAAAAATCAAACTTGCCACGAACCATCAATTAAACTTGTTTTAAGCACATGTTTTTTGCAAATTAATAAAAAAATGTTAGTCCGACACTCACCATTTATGCAGATATAATTAATCGACTTATTAATACAGCCGTAAATAGATCGTTAAAATCATTAGTGGCACGCTGTTAAATTACGAATTAATTTAATATTACAAATAAATAATCACTACTAAAGTTAATCCATTTTTGGTTTCAATTTGAAATGAGCTATCGAACATTTTATTATCCATTTCGAAAATAATTTCTGTACACTTCATTCTGGTAAATACATGCAGGCAACCATCCGAAAAAATATTTACTCATCAATTTTTAATTGGCAATTATGGTAGACAGGGACAGGACTAATTAGATGAAATTTGAAGGCGCATTCGCACTTTCTATCCTCCGATGACTTAATTGTCGTGAATTTTACAAAATTCATTACAATACGACAACGTTACAGCACGTCGTCCTCGCAACAAGAACAAATCAGCAGCGTACGAATATAAATAAAATAAAATCTCGATCAAACCTCGAACATTACCAATCCCAATTCTGCAGAAGTTTATAGAAACTCACTTAAAATGACTGCTTTTAACCTCAAACGTGGAAATATTTGGATTTTACAGTTTTACAGTTACAGAAGATTTACGGCTATGGTATTTTCTATCCCTCTGCTGTTCGTATCGCTATATAGCGTCATTTCTGCACACCAATGTGTAGTATTTAATTTAATTGTGAGATAGCTCCCCGTCCCAGACACCGCACAATAACATCACTGACTGTGCACTCGGTTTCGTCGAAACGAAGGAAGAGATCCGTTGACAGATCCGCGGAACCGGCGAAATTTCATTACCCAACTTACCACGGGCACACTCTTGCTTACCCGGTATTATTTTGGCCGTTTAAAAATTCTCATCGCGAAAATAATTGGATTTAAGTCCAGCACGTGTTCAACTTTATTAAATGGTCACTTCGAAAGTTCTCTCCCAAGATGGCTACACCAAATCTTCCCAGCTAAGAGATTTTACATTAGCTTTGATCCTTTGAACGGATTTGTAGATTTGATCGTAGTGTGTAGATTTGTGGCTTAGAAAATTTATACCACAAACAAAGAGCATTATTCTTGGTGATGCACTTACACAAACACAATTTCCTGTACACCATCCACTTCTGTTACACAACTTGTATAATTGTGGAACAAATCTCGTTAAGATTCCTTTTACGCGAACCGCTCGCTCCATCGGTATTGCTACAAGTACTTGAGGTATACACGTCGGAGGATTTCGCATAACCAAGTTGAATTTGTTGCGGATTACTAATTTGCCAGTGTCAGTAAGAAGAAGCGACATTGCAAGAAATTATAATTAGAAGCGAATTAAAGTTGTATTCATCGGAGGAATTAAAAATACTGCGGTGAAATTTTGGTTGAAATGATTTAAGTTCTGGACAAGAAAAAGACGTCCTGAAAATTTTAAAAGTTCTGCAATAATATATAATACGTACCCCACATTCATCTGCCTTAAAAAATCGTTTGCCTTGTGGTGGACTCGAACCCAGGACCTACTAGATACGAAGAGCCAAATTGGCAGAAAATATGTATAGTTTTATTGGATCGATTTTCAGTCAAGGAATGTAGTCAAACAAAACATTGTTAATCAGGAACGTACGATTATAAAACAAACCAACTGCATTAGTCTCGATGTCTTATTTTATATCCGCGGTGTAAGATACATCATAATATCTGCGCCATATAATACCGTATATATTAATTGTCGGTGTCTTTAGGCAATAAAACATAATTCTTCCGCCCGCAAAGTAGTCGACTAACTAAATACATGTTAACTTTGTAATTTAGTCTCTATACATAATACGAGAGGCATATGCCGCTACATAGCGATTTATACAGGATAAGTAAGAATTTCACCATTTTCTACTCTGGAATAAATTACTGTCCACTTGGAGGTATATCTCGACAAGAGTTTTCATCAAAACAATTATAATTCTCTCGTTTTATTGAAAAAATGATTTTTTGTCAGCTAAACAAAGAAATGTACAATGCGCACAAATTAATCTAATTAAAATCGAAAATGGTGTAAGCAATATTAGAATTTAGAACAATAAGGTAAAAAATATATTGTCTATTAACTATTGCTATTAACACTTATTATCTCATTTAAATTGTATGTATATATAGATAAGTTTGTCCACAATTGATAAACCAGCTAATTATTAAATTACCTAGTTAATTAGGGAAGTACAAGTGGTAATAACTAAGGTAATTTTGCCTCACGGTGTATGTAAATCCGTCGACTCACTTCTGCTACTTCTACATACTCTGGCGTACGGTATTAGTCTCGGGCTAATTAATATAAATGGCGTAGTGAATGTAAAGACGAAAGTTTGGTTTATGCAAAGTGCAAATATTATACCAGCAGGAACATTGTGTATTACAATACCAAGATATACCTAACTCATGTGACCAAACCTCGTAACTTGTCCTTGTTGTGACAAGGAATAATGCTGTTTATTTAAGCGGAACGTGGTCTGTTCGATTTTGTTTAATTTAATTTAAATTACCAAGGTATCGCAAGATGCGATTAAAATAAATTAGTAATTATATCTATACCCAATAAAAAAATGGTCGATGCTTCAGTACTTATGTCGCTGTTTCGATTTAGTATATTTTGTCAGGTTAAAGACTGAAGCTTTTGAATGGAATATAGAAACCCCTTACTTCATACTTTGTAGGAGGAACAGTTATCTGAGGATTATTTAACTTTGTATTTCGAATATTGTCTCAAAATTCTGAAAACAATCCATCATATATAGAGTTCAGTTTCGTGGAAGTTAAAGGGAGTTGTTTAATAATAATTAGCAACGTCGCATCTTTTTTGGATTTTTATTGAGATGCTGCAAGATATTGATATTGATAAAAGGCTGTATTAGTTTCCAATTACTAACACAACTAAACTTTGCAGCGATATTGTTATTCGCTCGGTTAATTGAATAACTAGCAGTCTTTAATAACAATTTCGCGAACGCCGCATGATTAAAACGGGCTCTTTGACGACGCGCCGTTCTTCTGCCGAACGCAGAAAGTTATGATTAAACCTGCCGCCAACTTTTTGGACACATTGAAAACTCACATAAAACTTGCTTGGTTTCGCTCGCTCTCTGTCTACCTTCCTACATTTTGCTTAGGAACTTTCGATCGAGTAAATCAACTTTCATAATTTCGTGGCCACATATTTATTACCTGTACACCACCGAAATTGCCGCTTTATACATGTTTAACGAAGAGTTGAAACTCAACTGAAGGCTTACTTATTACCCCCCCATCACAAGAACTTAAAGTAAGTAATTAACTGAGAAAATTAGATATTGAAATACGTTACAGTTTAAATGATGACGCTATCATAGTATAAAATATCACCCAAATACCGTAACGTAAAGCATTAAGTAGCCAGATGCGCATTTCGAAGGCTATGCCCCCATCTTCAGTAGCACAAGACAAAAACTAAATAAATCATTTTTAACATAAAGCTATCGTCAGATATGATTTTACAAAAACACATCGTTACAATTTGTCAAAGATTCTGTTTGAGATATTTTAAAAATTGTCTTCACCGAGGTTTTCTCTTCATAATCTGGTAACTACAAACAGGCGCATGCAAACAATTTATCAATTATATACACATGACTTTGTAGTAGCGTATTCACTTTAATTAAGCGCCCATTCAGGTCAGAAAATATTATCTTGAGGCGTACGTGGACGCCTTAATTCACTTTAGAATAACATTATTGGTGGAAAGACTTTTCTAAATTCTGGGGATAAAGTTACGTAAGTTGGTTTATCAATCAACCAAATGACCTAAATCAGACAACGTATCACGCGCAAATAAATCTTCGGTTGGCTATAAATACTATTAAATTATCATCCCAACAAATTGTTGTTCAGAAGTTCGTGATATTGAACTTCCCAATTCCTTTTTACAAGGAAATACCAACCTGTACAATCTCCAAACTTCTATGATTGTTTTCAGTGGTAGCGTGCAGTGCTAGAACAATATTTGTGAACGGGTAATCCTTCTTCTACAGTCTTCTTTTGCTTCTTTCTCTCGGATCATTTGTCATCCGTCATACATACACGACGCGTTTGCTTATATAAGAAACGCGGGGACATATATCATTATTTCAAGACCAGAAATTATTTCTTAGAACATAAAATTGGGAACAGACCGAATGGTGAGATAGAAAAACTAGATGAATATCTTATAAGTTGAGATGTTAATACCGAGCTGGAAGCAACGAAAATAAATGATTACCTCAAAGAATTATTAAGATATCAAAGGTACAAGCTTAGCTAACAGAATCTTCTCAATTATATTGTTATAACGTTGTCAGGACATGACAATAACTATTTAGAAAATTGCTGCCTCCTGGACGATTATAATTGAAATACCTTCAAAAATACTCGGCATTGGATATTTCGGAATGCATTCGTATGTTTCTATAGGTATTTGAATTTTTTCTATGCATATCTGTACAAGAACATAATTCATCGACTGTGCAGATAGAAAATTCGGAAGTGGAAAAATGATTACAATCGCAAATATCCATGTCGCACCGCTGCCCTGCTACATAACAGTAAAACAAATGATAGTGCTATGATGGTCTGTAGTGCCGATATCTACCATTTTAATTAACATGTAGGACCGTAAATGGTGGCACAATGGCCGAGGATAAATAATGACGATATAGGGTATAAATATTTCAAATTAACGGGCATGTGCATCCACTGCGCACTTCGCAAGCACAACATGTTGCTCGACAAGAATTTAAAAATATATACATATGTTACCATTATTGGAAATTCGGTAAATAGAAATGTTTTCCGTTGATTGGCGACATTCAGGTTGAATAATCAATGTTATATTCGACTGAACGAACAAAACCGCAGCAGCAGTTTTTTTTTTTTGTATCTACGCTCACAATTTTCATGCACAATTAATGCCAAAAGATTTTCTGCAAAATATAATTGTTGAATTTTTTATAACATAAATTTATATATAGGAAAATTGTGATGACTTGATGTTGCTCTTCTCTGCAAAGAACTTAACCTGAACATAACATAACATAACAACAAACATCGACAGCTTTTATTTAATTAATCATTTCTATTAATCCCTCGCACAAGATATATTATATTCCAACGACTTTTATATATAATCCACTGCAGTGGAAAGAGTTCTTTCATTTTCTGTATGCTGGTAACGTGTCCAGCAGGATAGAAGGATGCATTGAGCATATGACATTCATTTGGTCACACAACGATATTGGATTCCTACACAATGTAATATCCAACTATCAGGATCGTATGGGGTGTTATTCTGTATCAATCAAACATATTTTCAACATTACAATTGCAATACATTCTATTAAATAATTTATCGGTCGATGTTTCAACAAACTTTCCAAATTACGTACTGATGTATTACTTTTGTTCTTGCGAACAATGTAGCTTATATTTGATAGAATAAGACCCCTCAATAGCCAGAAGTGATGCGACTGAAGAGAAAAAACTGTCAAACGTATAGGCCTGTGGATTTTTTTCAACCGTCCGAAATTTAATATTAGGATTTACTAGTTCAATACTCACGTTTTGATCAGCACCACTATCACGTTCAAATGATATATGATTATGCCCAAAGAGTTTTTGTGGCGATACATTATTTACCAATATGGGACACTATTTGATATTGATAAGAGATAAGATGATTTATATTTAAATGAAAAGTATATCTCTCTCTTGATTCCATTAATTTTCATTTATAATCTTCACCCTCCAAGATATCCAGTGATTTCTTAACACAAAGTTACAACGGCTCTAATGTTTTCTGTCGTAACCACTCATCTGTAACTTTTTTCTCATCTCCATGTGTCCAGACTATCTTTCGAACGGAGATCTTTGCTTATTCCAGTCAGGGCCATCCAACACATCGAAGTCTCACTCTCAAGTCCATTATTGGTCCCGCGCAGTGTCAACGATAGTGTCCCCCCCGGATATCCAAAGAGGGGCTCATGTATAAGTACGAAACAGCATGATATAGCGGGATGTTAACACCGCCTCGTACAAGGGGTAGGCGTATGCAGGAACTGGGAAGATTAGCTCTTTAGCTTGTTATATCGGAACTAGATGGATATTATTGCTCTGGTTTACTAGGGTTTATAACGAGATGTATATTGGCTCAGTAGATAACAAGTTGTTACTGGGAGTTAAGGTATCGATAAGGGATGATGAGGGACTTTAGTTCTTGGTTATAGTTTGACTATAGATTATTGTTGTTAAGATAATAATCAATTTGCGAAATCGTTGTTCTCTAGATCGAATTTACTCGACTATTCAATTAGTTTACACATTCTTACACCTTTATCTATCTCTGTCCATTTCTTGAACTAACTGCTTCGGACAGTGCGAAGCTTTAGTTAGACTAAGGATTACTGGTCTGCCAAGATGGCCGTCGCTTCCTTGACCGCCAACTCTCTGTTTCAATTAGCTAATCCTCTTGGACAAGTTGGACGATGGCACAGGAGCATATAGAACTGTTTCTGTATCCGATAACCATTGGATTGCTTTTAAGGAATACTAAACACCTCGCGATGGAAGTAGAGACTTTGAAGAAGAAGATAAAGACGAGTTAGCATAACATTCTAAATCATTTCAACTGATAATATAAAAATACGTTCGGATAAATTAATTTTACGTGTTCAATTTAAAGTTTTTCCTGTTGGGTTACAGAACATAATGACTTTCTCTTTTTAACATTAGGTACATAACTTAGGATGATCATATTCCGCGGGTTATTACTTAGTACAATAGCGTTACATCTCATAATAATTTCGGTTAACTATATACATAGGTAGCGTACGAATTACACGAAGGGATCATTATGGATGCAGGGGATGATCTTAGACATCTGTTGCTAGAATGTACAACAGCATTTGCATAATCCAGTTCAACGCCTACATTGATGCTGTTGTTAGTACAACACGCTCCTGTTATTATATAACCACCGAAAATGCAGGATCGGTGTAATATGC
The DNA here is from genome assembly GCA_947310635.1 of Leptodirus hochenwartii. Classification (NCBI taxonomy): domain Eukaryota; kingdom Metazoa; phylum Arthropoda; class Insecta; order Coleoptera; family Leiodidae; genus Leptodirus; species Leptodirus hochenwartii. The sequence goes on along the minus strand of OX371183.1, from coordinate 2,317,290 downwards.
ATCTAATTTTATTAATAAAACTGAAAATATCTTCGAAAGAAGACTGAAATCCATTGTTTTCAAATCTACTCTTCGAAGAATACGAATGATCGATGTAACCTCAATCTCGTGAGAATTAGGTTTACTTATGAAAGCGAGTTCTACCAAAAAAAAATCCTCAATTTGATTTGTTTAAAAAAGCCTGTCCTGTTTAATAAAACATTGCACCATGCGAGGATTCTTTCCGGAAACTTTAATGAAAAATATATGCAGCAGAATTCATTATAAGGGATGAGAGAAGATAAGGGAAATATTGCCAAATATACTGGCAAAAATATAAAAAAACAAGCAGAATGGAAGTTTACCTTGTGTAAAACGATGCGCGAAATAAAGAATATTTAGTGTGCAGTAACGAAGCAAGTTGTTCTTCTAAATTTAATGTAACTTCGTTGAATATGACATGGTAATTGTCGGTAAGATGAGTGGATTTATTGCGTGTATATCACACAATAAAATAGCTTTACACTCCTCCGGTTAAAAATTGGGTTAATATTCATTTCATGGAAGAGATCAAGTCTCGCAGAAGAATAATAGACATCAAAAATTACATCTTAGATCAAAGAGATTTCTCATGTTCCTGATTGTAAAATTGGCTCAATTTTAATCACATGTCCAAAATAAAATTGTTTCAAGTGAATATTAGAGCAATGATTTAAATTGGTACGTAATTACCAATTTGAGCTAGTTCGTTCATTTTAATTTCTTCTTACCTCATTCCTGATTTCGATCCCTATGCAGAATAAACTGTGCAATTGAATTTTAAGGCATTTATCACTGCTTTTTATATCTCTGTTAGTAAATGATCTTTAATTGCTACAGTATTATTAGGTACCTTCATCGAATGAGTATTGGTATTTAGTCGAAGCGTAGTACTTCCTCAAATTGGGCAATTATGTTAATAAATACCATTGTTCTGTCGCTGGTGCGTTCTGTGTTCAGTAATTTGGTCGGATGGTAATGGGAGTTTAATATCTCTGCCCTATGGGAGGGCTGTGCCCTGATAATCTCAGTAAAAAGCTTCTCCCTGACAAAATGATTTGGATATAATCGCTCTTGTATCTGTCAAATCGTACGACTATTGTTTCCACTGAAATTAATACTGAGGACTGGTGTTGTTTATGATATGCCATATTATCCAGCAGTGGAAAAGAAAACAATGTTTATGCTTTTATGACGATGTGATTTATTAAGGTAATTTCGATATTTCGATGCTCTGCTTGCACGCTTTTACTTCCAATTCCATTCAAAGACTCTCCAAAAGGAACAAATCAAATCGATCGATTTTTAAGAACGTTTACTGTTGAAGAATGTTTCTGAATGATTTATTGTCGATATCTATCAAATTATGTCAACCCGTTGCATAATTATTATAATCACATATTTCATGTTTGCACTTTGCCTCTCTGTAAAGAAGAAGAAGAAGACACGATACTGATTGATGTTTTTCTTTGCACGTCAATGTCAAACTTGCTAATGTAATGCATGCTACGTGTAGCATGCATGTTCAGCAAAATCGGCCTGTAAAATCAAAGGACCCTCTTCAGTAAAACTGCCGCGAAATCTATTCTTCCGTTGAGTTTCTCATTCGTCTTGCCTATTGAATAAAAACGTACAAAATTGGAGTGGTTGATCAATTTAATGGTATCAAAATTCGGAAGAGTAAAAGTGACAGTTGCCATGTTCATAATTTAAAAAAATTATGGAGAATTAACTGTTATGGGCTCAAGATGAACGATATATGACTGACTACATTCTGATCTAAATGCAAGTGTAAACTGAGCTCTTGATGGACCGTGTCTTGTTAGTTTTGCAGGCGTCTTTTAGCGGTTACTAATTAAATCAAGCCCGAGCCTATCAGACCAATCCATCTGTTCCCCGAAGAGTATTTATAGACATACTAGTATCTAGTCTACTCAATGATTTTGTACAACTTAAATTACATATATCATATTTTGCACAAATCGAGTTTGTAATAAAAAATTATAGTGTGCATTGAAACTTTCATCGAACACAATTTGTTTGCGCAGCACGTAACTTAATTCATAAAAAAAAAATCCAGCCACAATTTCGTCATAATGAATGAAGACTGGTTACTCATTTTAATAATGTACTTTTATTACAAATATCCAAGCAAATCGTGCACCACGCAAAACGGAAACTGTGTATTATTAATAAGGATATAAGCTGCTTGAGAGTATATAGGCAAGTTTCAAGCAGACGCGATTCTTCGTGGCCGTAAAATCACAAGTAGCTCATTACAGTAAAAAAAACTCAACTTCCTCGCGCGTCTCTAATAAAACAAAATTATCTTGGTGCATTTTAATTAATATATATGCGCCATCACGTTCTCTGAACGGACGGGCACGATTCAAATGTACAGAAACCGTGGGGTGGGAGTATGGAAAGTATAGGAAAGAAGGCAGGGTGGGGAGATAACACCAACCGGCAAATTGGTTATTTTTCAAACCAACGTTTCGCCGCCGAATTAATTAGAAACTCTAGACGGGGATTCTTATACAGTATTAAACGTAATCTATATAAGAAAAAAATTGTTTAAAAGATTATGTCAGTGAGTGAGTGCCAATGAAGTGAGGAACTTTCATTAAGATAAACAATATAGGGAAGTCTACCTGCTTGAGGACGTCTTCAAGAAAAATATTAGATTCGATTGTTTGTGCCATTTGCTTCTATCCTGTATGATACTATAGAAAAAGTATTTTACTATTTGATCTTGTACCGAGCATTCTTATTTCGGAGCAAAAAGTATCTCAGTCTGCAATAATCACAGACTCGCTAATTGCCATTTAAGGAAGCTGAGATTTTAACAGCGCGCATAACTTTTGGAAGTCTATATTTCCTTCTGTCTTTACATAATCTTTAATTGAACGTATTAGCGTGACTGTTAGGGAACTTGGTATCCGTTACTACTGTTACATATCGGCATTAGTCTGCGAAGTTTCGAAAATAAGACACTATTTGGGACCGTTTTAGTCCACTGACCGGTTCGCTACATAATGGCAAACAACCCCCCGGGCATCTGAAGTTTTAATTTGCAAAAGTACGTAAATCTCGATATAATGTCATTATTATTACTTCCTTCTTCTGGAGCAGTTGTTTCTTCAGGGCTGGTCCATACACACATGCGCAAACGCGAATGAAACTGCTTCAATGGGATGAAATACTTTTAACACTAGTTAAAGAGTCCGCAATCCTAAAGATTGGTTGGAAACAGCACGCCATGCCGATCTATCCTGAGCTAATCCCTTCATCTCCCTATAGCTATTCATCTCAACGTCTTCAACTATCTGACTCACATACTCCAATCTAGGCCTACCTACCCCTCTCTTTCCCTCCACTCTACCTTCTATGATCAATTGCATAATCCCCCCCATGCCTAAGAATATGCCCTACTAATCTGTCTCTCCTACGCTGTAACACTCTCCAAATACTTCTCTTCTCCCCTACTAACTCTAGTACAGCTTCATTTGTTACTTTATCTTCCCAACCAATCCTCATCATCCTCCTATAACACCACATTTCAAGTGCTTCTAATCTACGCTTCTCTTCCTTTCCTATAGTCCACGCCTCACACCCGTACAGTGCTACACTCCAAACATATACCTTCAGTAATCTTTTTCTAATACCCAAGTCAATATTTGATCTTAAAATCTGTTCTTTTTCTACGAATGCCTTCCTACCCTGTGCTATCCTACACTTTATATCTACCTTGCTTCGATTATCTTTTGTGATTCTACTGCCTAAATAACAAAAATCTGACACTTCTTCGATTCTATTATCTCCTATTGTGATCCTCATTTTTCTGCTGCATTCCTTTTTGTCACACCTCATCACTTTAGTTTTACCTATATTTATTTTCATGTTAAAATCCCTAGTCAATACTGCCTGCATACCATTCAATACCCTTTCTAAATTCTTTTCGCTTTCTTCCAATATAGCTATATCGTCGGCGAATCTCAGCATATATATTTTCTCTCCCTGTACATTCACACCTACACTATACTCTTCTTTTACTTTGTTTATTGCATCTTCTATATATAGATTAAATAATAACGGTGAGAGTGTACATCCCTGCCGAACTCCCTTCCCTATTTTTGCTACCTCTTCTTCCCCCTCAATTCTAACTAAGGCAGTTTGGTGTTTATATAAATTAAAAATTATTCTCCTATCCTTATAATCTATACCCGTTTCTTTTAAAATTCTAAACATTATGTCCCAATCTACATTGTCAAATGCCTTTTCTAAGTCTACAAAAGCTATGCAAGTTACCTTTCCTACCCTCTTTCTTTTTTCTACTACCGTTCTTAGTGCTAGAATTTTAACACTATGCGAGGATATATCGCTTTGAAATTATTTTTAGACGAGATTCGTTTGTTTGTCTTAAGCCAGACCTGGAAAGTAATTCCACTGCTGAGGAAGTGTCGCATTGCTATTAAATCCGATTAAGTAAATTAAACTTTTCAGTTAATTTATAAATGCAATACAGCGAAGAGAGTTTCAACCCTCTAAATCTGAAGAATGGTTAAAAGTATATCCTAGTCTTTAATCTCATTTTCCAGTGATTGTAAATAATAAATACGAGAACAAAGAAAGGTACATATGCTAAAATATCGCTCTTCGTATAGTAACAATAATAAATATTTGAAACAGCGCAAGATGATATATATATTAACTGTTTCTTGTTTTTATGTAGTTTTGCTTTTACCACAACTAGATATCGTATTCACTATTTATCTAATGAGTTCCTTTTTTATACCATCTTTTTATTTCGTTTTCTTCAGCTCTAGTTATATATTCTAAGGCTCCCCTTCGTAATTTGAACTGATACATGTGCAAAATCATAACTGAAACAAATTCATGACTGACATTTTCACCATCAGGCGTTGCGCGTTTGTTTCTTTAAGTGCCATAGGAAGGAAGTTTGAAATTAAATCCTCGCGCCATATGATTTCTATACAGAATAGGGTTTTAAAGTTTTTTAGACCTACATGAGAATAGTAGTTTGATGTGTGGTTGTTTTTAAAGCGCAATTAGATTGCTTAGTGGCATACAAATCTTGGGATAGTACTTACAATGTGTCTTCGGTTTTAATCTATGCAGTTTCCTGTAACAAGACCATCAAGAAAAATATATCGACGACTTGGACGTATTACGCGAGTGTATCTGATATAATTAGATTCATATCACGCTGCATATTTTATGTTAAGTGCATCTTACATTGCCACCTATTTATCAGAGCACATCTCGATGAATTCTTCACACCTTACAGTACATATTGCCATTCAGATCTCAGATTATCGCACGCTGAAAACGCGAAGGTGAGCCTAATTGGATTTGCTGTTATTAAATGTCGTTAAGACGGCGCATAAAATCGCCGTAAACTTGAATTTAAATGGTAAAAATTGTCGTGGTGAAGGCATGTATGAAACCAACCAATTAGTTGATATGTAGAGGAAAATAAATCTTTTAGACTACAAAATATTCCAAAGAAATTGTAATTTAAGAAATTACTTTCAAATACCACAAGCATCTGAGTAATGTCTTGATCTGAACAATATTTATAAAAGAACAGCAATTCTTTTTATAATCAAACTCTCTGAATTCACCGCAACGAATTAGCAAGTACAATTCTTGAATTTATTCTTTTTTCGAATCGCCTGATTAACTTATAAAAGTTTGCCAAAAATATTTTACTTTCGCTGCGTTTTTGTTTAGACAAGAAAATTGTCTTAACATGAATTTTATTATCAATCAAATGCGAACCTGAATAGAGCTTTGCGAAATTTGTTCACATTTTAACAATGATTCTTTTAGTTCCATTCCAAACTCTTCTCGTCTGCCCAAACGATTCACTATGAACTTTCACTCATCTCTGTTAACCTATTTACAAGGTTGCTACCCCCCCGTGAATTTGCACCAGAGGCGTTAGTCTATACGACGACCTTACACCGCTGCAGAAACCGCAGAATCATGAATAAAAAATGAATATGGAATGGTAAAAGTGCCGGTGGAATTGAAGAGAATTTCGCGCTCCTGTTCCTGTGGGCTTCCTTCAGCGCATGAATATTTTCTTGTTGTCTTTTCGGTTTTAACCTATCGCCTTTCTCAGCCTATGCGCGTTTTAGAACTAAGAACTAACCGTCTTTGAACTTGAGAAATATTTCTTTTAATTATACATTTCGGCTATCAAAGTACTATTATTCTATCAAATGTACGTTGCATTTGTCTTTATTGATTTCTGTAGTTTCCTCGGAGTTTTGTGGAATCTGGATAATCAGGAAATATGCCGTCCGTGCAAATAAATCTGGAGCTCTGAACTTTATTGAAATAAATTGCTAATCTTCGGCAGCAGATATTTTATTACGTTAAGGAGAGTCGAGCAAACGTACAATTTATAACAGGGAAAAGCAGCTAGCATCGTTGAGGCTAACATGAAGTTTGCCCATCGAGATCTATATAAAATGTATAGACCATCCCAAATGAGCTACATCATTTTAGTTGTAATATTATTCGAGCATACTGATTGGTTTAATAAACTTCTTGTGGTAAACAAAAGGAAAAAAACATCAGTAGCCTCCATCGCAATCCATTCGCAATTTTGTTCCAAAATTTTAAGTACCTATATTCAAATATTCATAAAATTACTTTGGCTGTTCATATAATGTCTGGGACTACCAGAAGTAAGCTACCCAAGTGCCATTATTCACATTGTACGAAGCTTGGCACGCGAAATTGCTGAGCTTCATTATTTTGGAGAGTTGAAGTTCGAAGTTGCCGTGTTTGGACGGAAGGACTGTTTTGCAAAGTCCGTATTTCTCGATAGCTTTGTATACTAAAATGTTGTTTGCTCAAGCTGATCTCTTGTAGTATACCCATAATTTTCTAAATGCAAAAATTAAACATCCGCTTTGTATCTAGAATATGTATAATTTTACTAAACTATAAACTATAAGTTAAAACTAAAATTCCTGTTATCATTCTATAATTTTATTACAACAAATCCGTTCTATAGCTTCTTATATCCGCTAACTTAACATTCCCCTCGTATCGCTATACTTGCAACGATCCATCAGAATTCTAATGTCGAACCACTCAATTTAATAGACTGCTCCCCCTTGGCACACAATTTGATACAAGGCAATCGCCAAAGAATACAAAACGTGTTTTCCACTTTAAGTTCAGATAAAACTATACATCTATAAAAATTGTATGGAGAATTGGCGTTGGTTCGAACTATTTATTAAAAATTGCAGATATTATTTCGAAATGATACAACTGAATGTTCAGTTTGGTTGTATGTTGCAGCTGCTCGGAGTATCATTCGCTTTCTCAACTATTTAACGAAAACAAGGTGGTTTCCCGTTGTTTTCTTTAAATATGCATCCATATATAATCGCTTCCGATAGGCACCAAAGTCGCAACTGAGTCAACCGACATGGGACATGTTTATTTGCAAGATACTTCCTAGACTCTGTATGTGTAAATATTCAAAAATACCACAACGATACATTTATGTACAAAGCAGCAAGTCAAACGATTTAAATGAAACCTGTCCTCTTCCTTAGTTCATAGATAGTTTCAAGATTTTATAAATTTACGAATCTCTTTTCACTTATTAATCCCCTCTACTCAATTTGCCAAAATTTTCTATTAATATTGGCTATATATACCCAGTGTTTCAACACAAGAATCGCACGAGATGAAGTCTATTAGTTACTATATGAACATGTGACATGATTTATAGCTGTTGTCGCGAAGACATCAACTAGGCTAGTTTGCACTTGACGGGTTGCCTTGGAGTTTACTTGACAGTCTGCACTATTGCTGCTCCCGGGGGTTTGCCATTCATTAATCAAACAATTGCTGTGGTAGTATAGTATCGGAGGTCTACTACACTAAGGTACATCTTAAGAGATGCGAAGAAATTGTTAATGCAAATAATTTGATCATTGTAAGGTATCTTCTCTAGTTCATTCCATTTTATACAACAGACTAAATATGATCTTTTTTCTAAAGCAGCGATTTTGTTTTGAAATACTTTCACTTTTTCTGTAGAGTTTTAAAAATAATTCAATTTGCGTTTAGAGTACAATGTAAATGTATATAGTCTTCAAAAGTAACAAACCGTCCTGCCTAAACTAGAAGATCTTATTAATATACCCGCACGAATTTTCCTCAAACTGCAAACTTTATATGTCACGTAAAATTCTCACTATTTCCATGTGCACCACTTCTAAAACCTCTACAGGGTGATTAATACACCAAGATTGTTAAAAATCATATGCACACTTTCGGAAATTGGAAAATTTTATCACAGAGAGCGCCGTTTCAGCGTTTCACAATGTTCATCTTTCTTGCGATATCGTCCAAACTATAACACTTGTAGCAAAACAACGCGATGATCAAAATACGAGGAAATATTTTACATTCTGTATATTAAGAGGACGCAAATTTGCGTGGAATCTCGCCACTGTCAACAAAAAGGTTTTTCCGTTTCCGGGCTTTATAAAATACGTTTTATGTACACGTTGAAGTTACTAGACTTGTATACATACACACATTGTGCATTACAAAACTTTATTCCTCCATGCGAAATAGAGAAGAAACGGAGAAAGAGTCGAAGACGACACATGAAACACGACGCGGTTCTCCGGCGTGGAAGAATATATATAAGTGAATATATGCTATATATAGTATCTAGTATGTAGGCAACACAGAAATGGTAAAGAATCCCACCATTTTATAATAAATATTCATTCCAATGCTTCTTCTTACTTACACGAACTGTATAAGCAACATTCTATATGAAAATTTATTTTTAATATTGCGAGAAAAGTTTTACGCCTTGCGCTGCACAAAACTTTTCCATCCATACTTCTATTTATAAAATATCATAAACCCAAATATCCTTAAAAAGGGTAAATATATTCCCAATACCTTCCATATTTTATTATTTTTATAGTAGTATTTTTTCGTAGCTTTGATCCCTTTCTTTACTCTAAAGAAATTGTACAGCTTATGGTACAAATCCTTCATTAGCTGAACTGATATTCCTGTCGTAATGCAAAAGGGAATTGTGTTCTCTATAATCACACCTATTTCCATATTTGAATATTTATACCCTGATGCTGAAACTGCATAAGAAGAGAAACAGGCATGAGCACCGTGTCCCCCTTTTCGTTTGTGTCGTGCTTTGAACACTCGACGCTACTTCCTTTTCGTCCTTTCCAATATCCTAGTCTCTATATAGACACGAGTACCTCTAAAAAGTTTTAAGGACAATCTTCAAGAACTTATACATATATTTTTGATCGATCAACATTATAATGAAATCCGCATATGCTGGGCAAAAGAATTTTTTAGCGCATTCGAGGATTTACGCAAATTGTTGATTAAAACTGTTGCCTAAATAATCAGTAAATAAATTACATGAACGACCAACAAAAAAGCACCTTCGCAGGATATTACCGTACGTGTTTGGTTCTTTGCAAGAACTTAAGGGTTGCAGAACTACGTCCCCCCTGAGAGTATAATAAATTGTATACACGGTAGTGAAAAATGAATGAACGCAGCAGTATGTTACAAAGGGCCGTCGTATGGGGTCGCTTTAACTCCTAGAGTCGTGTGGTAAAAATTGCGGTACGCTTAAAACGATCTGAAACCTCAACGTCTTCGAACAGTTACTTGATGCTTGAATCAACGATGAATTTAGTTCTTATACTCATTTATATTCATTCATACAATTGTATAGCAATCACGATTCGTGATAGACAGGTATTTTATTTCGTTTTCTTCTTGTGCTACTGAAGATGGGGGCATTGCCTTCGTAAAGCGCATTTTGTGTGATGTTTTAAACTAGTAAAATTTGATTAATATTTAAAATTACCTTCATCGACCTGTCTTTCGTTTTAATCGTGTAAAGTGCCAGACAACACATCAATTCTAATTCCCCTTCTCGTATGCTTCTGCCGCTCTTCACTATACGCAACTCACCTGAATACAATCAAGCGCGATCAATTATTTACAGGTGGGTGGACGAAGCGAACGAAACGCCACTGTATGGGTTTATTGTTTGGGGGCGCAGCGGCGTTTCATATATTAGCAAAATTTGATCTTGTAAAGAAATTTCTTCGAGAATAGTTGATCATATTTAAATCCGATCGTCGGACATAAATCGCATGACATGGATTGTGAATTCGTGTTATTCTGTTTTGTGGAAACTACCTCAACAGGATGCGACCTCAATTTATCTCAACTACAGGATATTAGGAATATACGGGAAGAATTAAAAAAATCTTATATCTTTTCTAAAATGTCTCGAAGACTAATACATTCACAAAACTAAACGATGGGACAGGCGTATAGATTTTATTATTAAAGGTCTACGTCAATGGAGTGCCTATTCCAAGAGGGTAATGCAAGTCTCCTCATCCAGCTTGAGTATGAAAATTGCACAGAATTCTTCAATGATGCAGTAAGTGTTGCAGCAACACCAAGCGTCAGCATTTAAATAACTAATGACAACGGAAATTTGCTAGCTTTCCACTGCAAGCGTGAGGAGTCGCTCTTCCCGACGTAAACCACCAAATTGGTCGGAGATACTCCTCCTCTACCATCGTCTTCAGCTGCTGATTAAATTAGCGGGCTGGAATTACCGCAAGAAGTGTATATCACCAGCGCTCAGTGCTTTATTGTATATTCAATTCAAAAACGCTCCGACTGACGCTTTGTGCGGTTCAGCTTCTGCACATCCTCAACTTACAGCTCTTGTCTTGCCAGCTATCAACACAGTGAGCGTTAATTAAATACGTGCCGACACTTCTGACAAATATCTCTCATATGTCAAAATCAGCCCACGAAATGCTAAGTTATACATGAGCGAAAGACGGAAGGCTGTTGCTTCGGCTGTTCTGACACGAAGGTCCTAATACGGCAGGAATCGTCCCATGATATCTAAAGACAAGGCAAACCATGGCGAACACAGGAATTAATAAGAACTATTAAATTCCCATTTCACGTGTTACTTCTCTAGCACAAATAAACATTAAAATCACGTAACTTACTGTAAATGATTTAATGCAAATTTCTTGACCATTAAATTAGAACATATTTCTGTATTGTTCGATTACAACTTTATCTAATTTGCTTCGGCCTGTTTGTCCTTATATCCTTTAACAGTTGGTATACATAACACGTAGCCACCAACCGACTGACTAATAAATGTCGTTGTCTTTGTCTATGTCACGTAAGATGGTAAGAAATGTCATCTCGTTTCATTCGCCGCGTAAGAAATTGTCTTGACTTTAGCGTTCCATCAAGAAGGACTGAAGGACGTGGAGGTGCTGCAATTTTTACGACAACCACAATGTTTCGTAATAGAATTATTAAATAAATTGAACTTTTATGTTGTTTTATATGGTTTAGAATTCGTCCGTTTGATGACTTGGACATAGCGACCTCTAAGACCAACTACACGCATAAATATAAACAATTCTGTAAGAATACTATCTTCGGTGGAACTCTATTATACGTCAACAAAGGATAGGCATGAAAATGGATACGATTTTTTATGCTTCTTGGCGTCCTTTTACATTGGGAAAGTGAAATATAAATAACCTGAAGTGTAGATTTTATGAGCTATTATTTTAAAGACCATCGATTCAATAAAACATATGCGTTTTCTGTTACTTCAATAATGATTTCGAAATGGTCCAAAGAATGTTTAAAAATTCATATCAAATATTAAAAAATGAAAAATCTTATCGGGAAATATTAAATAAAAAGGATATGAATATAAGGAAATAAGCAAACGTGATCCCATTCTCAACGCATTTATTTAAATGATTACAACTCTTTGATTGCTTTATCGTATTTGATTGATTGATTGATTGATAAAATTCAATGAAGCGTCAGTTGGCGCGTCGGATTACCATCATCTTCCAATAAGAGATAAATTAGCCGTATTCGATATCGATGATTTGTGAGCGAGTAGAATGTTGAAATCTCCAATATTTCACGGTCGTTTTAGCCTTACGCGTGCATATACATGTCGAAGAAGCGAGCGAAATGCCGGGAATAACTAAAGAAGCGCCAGTATGGAGCACCACATTGCAGCCGCTCGAAAGCCCATCAGATCGGATCGGTTGGTCCATTTGTGTGCCGCCGGAAAATCACTCAAATATAATATTAAACTAGTCAATCAATGCCTCGTGGTGAATCTAGTATATATGCATTAAGAATTTGAGAAATGCCAGCTCTCCGGATTATCGAAAATGCTGCAATCCGATAAAGTAAAAGTTCGATTTACTGGGGATCAAAAATTATCTACACAACTGCAGATTTTTGAATGCAAATAGTGCGCATATATATTCAGTTATAGCAAAATTTAAAGTTACATTATATATACGATTAAAAGAAGCTATTATATTATAAACTATTGTTCAACTCGCTCAAGCGCCCCAAGATTCTTCCAAAGATTACTAAATCCGAGTTTCATAGGCACAGAAAATCTCCAGCAAGAATTCAACTTATGTCCATCATAGATAATGATATTTTATCATTAAGCTCGATTTATCGATAAACTCGCATAGAAAGAATTGATTTGTTGATTGTTACAAGAGAAGATGCAACATGTGCTATGACATTTCACAGAATGTGCCTGATGAGTTGTCGGCGTAAAAAAGTTATGAAAAAACATTTTCAGGCTGAAAGAATCATCTGTTGCACAAAGCGGAATACGGGAACGCGCGCGTGCACTGTATAATAAAATTTAAAAAGCTTTTCGTGTCATTTTTTGTACGGTTCCGGTATGCGGCCAGTCATGCGTTCATCTCGATGCAATCGGTTTTTAAAACACTAAAAAAAAAGCTCGACGAATGAAAGCGCGTGTATATGAAAATAAATATTCATCCTAGCGTGGTACACTGAATTACCGATGAATGCGCATATGCATACAAGAGGCTGAAAAATAAATATTTTATTCTCTCACGTGGAATTTTTCGCGGAATAATTATTGTAACGGGTGGACTTATGTGCGGCAATTTTTTTTGTAATAATGTAGTGGTAAATATGGAAATTTGCTGCAGGCATCATTTTGACCGTAACTGTATATAAGTAAGCTGAAGAGCTAAAGTAAACTGAAGTAGCGATATGAATCGAGAGAGACAACTCATGAATTCTTCTAATGATTTCATATTATAAATACTATGCAATATAATATTATAAAATATATTACTTTGTTGAATATCAATGCGTAGGTCTGAATTAATGTATATTATTCAAATAAAATCGATTAACTGAATTATTTATGAGAACTAAGTGGCTTTGCAAATTTCTCTGCAATGATATTTCAATGTTTAAATGTCCTGCAATATTTATATTGCAGAATTTCATTCAAGCATTTATTTATATAAAATAATTATGTTAGACTTGACGCAGGACCAATTTTCATGATTTTATCATTCCGTTCTTCGTTCTATCCTAATAAGACCAACACGTATCCGTATAAATGTAACAGGTCCTCAACAAGAATAGCCATTGGATGTTAGACGTCTTAACGAGTCAGATGCGTATAAATCTCTCCACCCCAGTAATGTGTGGGGACATCTTCGTCTGTCAGGATTCACATCAGATGGGATGTCTGGACACGACCCGCCAGCGGGGCGCCAAAAAATCTACCCCAAAACGGTAGACACGCGAAAAATGTTATTATTAGAGTTTGCCCTCTTCTAACTAGGATGATAAAGCGATAGTAGTTTTGGGGAAGGACTTGGATTGAAAGTAACGAGGAGTTGTTGTTTCTTTCTTGACCTACGCTTAATTAGTTGAGGATGCGTCGAAAAGCGTATTCGTATTGATGTTCAGTACGTCTAAATAACTTTATATCAAAAGTAGTTTCAGGAAGAAATTAATTCGAGTAATGGGAATATTATATCACCGCACGTCGATATGTTTTTGTGTAATATGTTGTTTATATCACACACTTTCATTCTTTATGCCAAAACATATTTTCCATGGCATGGTTAGCAGTCCCTCCGTTTGACAGCTAATGCATGAAGATTTCCCTTGAGGGGAACGCGAGGAAAAACACTACACTGACCACCGGGACTTATGGCGTGAAAAACTATAGTCAAGGATTACCACCAACAACTCTCAATGTGACGGATAATTTATTATTAGGGCTGTTTAGCGAAAAAACGGTTTTAGCAAAGACGATGCTGTGGTTATTTTATTACTTTGAGTTTATCGATCATTACAAGTACAGTTATTGTACAAGAGTACAGCTACAAGGAATGGTATCAGGCCCAATGTTATTATGAATATGTATCAGGTAACTGAAAACCAATAATCCGCTTAGATTCTATAGCTTCATGTTCGCTCATAGTGGGTATTATTGTCTAAAATTGTCGACGGGAAACCGCGAAATTTGAGACCCTTTCAACTGAAATGCGTACGCTTTCCATAAGCCATCCTGTGGCCAGGATCCCTAGAGACCACGTTGCGGAGCCACCGAAATTTAACGCTATAAATATAACATTAAAAAATGATTATATAATTTTAGCAAGTACTAATAACAGCTAACTATCTTGCGTAATATTTAAATTTGCAATATATTTGCTGGCACATCATAAACCTATTTATTATTAGAATTCATGACCCAAATGGCACTAATCTCACGGCATGTTTACAATTTATATCTTATTACATGAAGAGGAACCAAATACGATACAATATTATGCGTCTTATATCGTATATAAAATATTTACGGCTCCACTCTCGCCATATTTAGCGACCAGACTTAATTACGACCCGATGTATATTATTATTTATGTCAATCTATTCTTCATCGTAAATAACGTTCATTATTTGCACAGGTTAAACGCTCTTATATTTCTGTGTATATATATATATATTGTTGACAATAAATGGATTTATGAGAATCTTATTCCCGTCGTAAATCAAAGAAATGCAGGCGATGTTTATTATTATTCCGAACTCCGTTACGAGAATATAAATCTTAATTCGTAACCGTTAATAGTCGAGTGTACAATACAATAATGGCGAAATGATGGCTTTAAAATCACATTCTTTACGTGAAATTACAATCATAATAAATATCAGAAACAAAAAAAATTCTATATACCACTAACTTATATCCTTTTATAATGAAATATAACAATGTTGGTGTTGATCGGTGGCGCGGTTCCTTATGCAGGCCGCAGGGCCGCGCTCCCCTCCTGAACAAATGAGCGCATCACCGTAGATATATAATTGTATTGCGATATTTTATCTCGCCATTATTCTTCCTTAAAAGATTAAGCTTGCGCCGCGAACATACCTAACACTCATGGACTCAACACGATATGGCAGCTAGCAAGTACCAGTCAAATGCATATGCCCTATCTGTTGGAAGCGCTAGAGTTAGAGCGCTTCCAACAGCCGCACAGTACAGGTTAAATGCATATGCACTCATCTCACTCTATTGCAAGCAATAGGTGAGAGCGACCGTATGCAGTATGTCTTCTCTTTTTTTTTGGTATGCTTGTACTATATTACGACTAGTATGCAACATGCCAGCGGCTTTGGATGAGTCATAGCAACGTGACGTCACGCTGCTTGTACAGCGAGAATATATATCGTTGTTTATGCTATTCTGGGCTACGATTCTTTAGCGTCCCAACAGAGAAGCCTAGTAAAGAGTAAAATTGATATAGATATAGTTGCATTGTTCTGTGAGTTACGTATGTACGATTTTGCCACGTGTTCATCCAAGAATATATTTAATAGAAATAATTTAATAAAAATGAAGAGTGTTTTTTATGTTCTTTATTGAAAATAGAGTTTTGTAGAATTTCTCTTGTGGACAAAGTAAAAATTAAAGAATTATGTAGGCCATTGCCTGATTTAAAGTTATCGCAAACTTGTGCAGGGAGTGCTCAAAACCGGCATTTCAAAAGATACATTTAGAAAAATATATATAACACAGATAAAGGACAGATTCTCATATCGTGGCCATTTACAAGCCGCTGAGTTATTTAACACGAAATCGATGCCAACATTTTCTAAACAATTTCCAGTGGCCCTTTTGGAAACCGTGTGTCATGCATATCCATTTTTGAATAAAACCAGATTAGAAGTCATTTACTCGCGTCCGGATTTTTATCAAATAATTGGAGCCACAAATTTTCTTTCGTTATTGCTACAAAATAATCTCAGTGAAACTTTCCCGGAAACTATAAAAATACTTAAAATTATTTTAACAACCCTGATGACCACTGCTGAATCAGAGCGTTGTTTTTCAACACTTAAAAGAATCAATTTTTTTTTGCGAAATACTATGGGTAATGATCGTTTAAATGCGTTGGCGTAGATGTGTATTAATAAAAATGTAATACGAGATATTTACAATTTTAACGAAAAAGTTTTGGAAAAGTTTATATCAATGAAAGATAGAAGAGTGGAATTCACTTTCAAGAAATGATTGAATTTAATCATTTCGCATCCATTTTAGGTAAGATTTCTCACTATTATGTTATTTTTTAAGAAATGCGCCCCCCCAGATTGATAAACTTTTCGTTTGTTTATCTCACCGACAATGTATGCACCGATATAATATATAGTCTGATAGTCAATCAATCTTTCACCGAGGCGAAGATTGTATTATTAAACACCTCATCACGCGAACATGCTAATAAACTCATAAAAATGTAAAACTGGTAGCTGATACTGCAGCTCCTTTAGTTTAGCATCGATATATATTTTTTTATATTGCGGTGTATCTTTCAGTATTAAGAAAAATTTGAAAAAAAAAGATGAAAAAGGTTCGAAACAATTGGTGCTTTTTCGATTTTTGCAAGGACTACGTATCGAGAAATACATATTGGTCAATCTTGGTGAATATATATAATCAAATAAACCGTCTAAATAAATTATGGATTAATCACATACTCTATTTCTGGCAAAGTTAATAAAACCCTAATCCATCCCTGATGCGTTATCGCAAAATATACACACTGAAAATCATGACATGCATCATGCGCAATGATGGTCTGTATTATTTAGTAACAGTAGCTTTTCATATAGCGTTGCGATTCGTATTTTACAGATATTAATTATTAAAACACATTGGGCAGACTCACGCGGGTACGCTACTTGTCACGCAATGGTACAACGGCCATATGTAGTCCAAAAGCCATTTGTTATAAACCTATATGCAACTGCAAGGACATTATGGCGGTATGTATCAATAACTAAATGAAATGTTGGTGTATTAATTGCAAGTTGCAACGTTATTGACTGTATCATCGTGTGGGCACTAAATATCTTGATAATGCCTTCATTAAATGGAGAGGAGCTCAAATGTTCATATAAATCATTTATGATTGTGTATAGCATGCAACGATATTATTATTGACTGTGCCGCTATTTCAAAAGGATATTGTTTAATTAGCCTAATTGGCAATTTAGTCTATATTCAAATATACATGCAAAATTACTACAAAAGAAAAGTCAGTCAATGAAGATTTTCTTAAATCTTTTTCTATTTTTTAAAACTCCAAATGTAATAGGTGAATATTCAATTTGCATAATAATCAATTCTAGCCTTTGCACATGCTTCTACTCTCCAACGAGGAAAATGAGTGATTAATTATCTAAAAATTGAAATTCAATATTTCCCCAAATCAATAACGCGTGGGGACGTAATAATAAATGATCTGCTCCTAAACTCTCTGAAATGCAAAACTGAGCCCTGCTGTTCTGGGGCTGACAGTTGACGTTTCTTTATACTAGCGGACGAAATGCGGTCGGTTCGGTATATCGTATCCGTGCCTTTTGAGTTGCAAAGTATAATGTGTCAAACTCCTCAAGAAGATCGACTTTTGCTTGATGCTTTCTTCGGCATAATGGTTAATAACTATTGGCAAAAACACTGCGGGAAGAGGAAATCACTCTCTAACCATAGCAGAATTCCTGTTTATCCTTTTCAAAGGCACGAGGCAGTACAGTAGGTTTATATAAATATTTTTTACGAAAAACTTTTTGGTTGCAAACGAATATTTAAAGGTACAATCGACAATAAAACACCTACCAATAGAACTTAGATCATTAATTTATGACAAGAGATTTTTACAGTTAAATGGTGCTGTTACAGACTTCAATTTTGTCGAAGAGAGTTCCTCCGATACGGCATTGATTTCCAATATGTATGTAATGATGATAAATGATAAAGGGATAATGTATTTAGATTTTTAAGCGAGTGCTCATGGTAATCAATCACATCTGAATGGTTAAATCATTTCACGCGCATACATTGTTTTAATAGTCCCCTCGGTAATGATGGACACAGTTCACTGTTTAATTGTATGTTAAATATGCGATGGTTCAATGCCTTCTGAACAATATTCTTGTAGCACAAGGATCATTAGAAATTGATGATCAAAATTTATCAATATAATAGACTTACTAATATAATTCACTATTATTGATCTTCAAGAAGCGGTAAAGAATAATTCAACAATGTGAATGATTTGAATGTAAATTGATATTGGAATTTCAAACAACAATCAGCTCCTTGTTTGATTATTAATATTCATGTAGCAATTTGTGGCAGATACAGCGGCAAATTAATAATTAATCAATGCACCTGTATAGCGAAGTCTCCAAACTTATCCTCGTTGCAGGTAAATGTAATAATCTATGCATTGAACACTTATTATGCCACTCCACCAAGCATATTTGATTAGCGATGGCAAATGCTGGATATATCCAGTGCTTGAGCTCCAGATAAATCATTTGCTAGATGCAATATAGTATATTATATTGTGACAAATACAGAAACGTGCATTATACCTCAGAGGTCGACTAAATTGAGATTGGGGATCTAAATTGGGGACACACCTCGTATTAAATAATGATTTCGCGGCTTTACTTTATCTAACCAACCTGCACAAATCCCTGAAATCCCCTAAATATTACGTGTTATTAATTTTTATTACCAACGATTAATTCAATCTCGCCAACTGAGGGCTGCTTCGTAGGGAACCTACTAATCTCGGACCAAGGTTCGAAAACGACCACACTATCGTACAAGGAAATTGGCCGCGCAGAAACGTTGAAACACATCCTTCTTATTTACCGCAATTTTTGTTTAGTCCATTACTGTACCAAGCGTAATATTTGGGGTGCTTCGCATCCACGTACAATGGTTTGGCGTCTGAATTTATTAGGATTATTGTCTGTTTTATTTTGGGAACCGAGCACCTGAGTCCCTTGGATTCATTTAAGTGCACTCGGACTATTGATTTTATGTTTTGTACAATAGAACAGGGGAGAGGATCGTTAGCTCGAATTATTATTGTAGGTTCGACGATTTGCAGAAAAAATTGAGCCAATGATGGGGCCTTGCAATACATCGTTGTGGATGGAATTTGAAAATGCTTTGTCGATTTCAAACGTTATTGGAAAAAAATTGCTCGAAATTTTACTTGAAGCAGTTAGTTAAAGAGTCTGCAATCCTAAAGATTGGTTGGAAACAGCACGCCATGCCGATCTATCCTGAGCTAATCCCTTCATCTCCCTATAGCTATTCATCTCAACGTCTTCAACTATCTGACTCACATACTCCAATTTAGGCCTACCTACCCCTCTCTTTCCCTCCACTCTACCTTCTATGATCAATTGCATAATCCCCCCATGCCTAAGGATATGCCCTAGTAATCTGTCTCTCCTACGCTGTAACACTCTCCAAATACTTATCTTCTCCCCTACTAACTCTAGTACAGCTTCATTTGTTACTTTATCTTCCCAACCAATCCTCATCATCCTCCTATAACACCACATTTCGAATGCTTGTAATCTACGCTTCTCTTCCTTTCTTATAGTCCACGCCTCACACCCGTACAGTGCTACACTCCAAACATATACCTTCAGTAATCTTTTTCTAATACCCAAGTCAATATTTGATCTTAAAATCTGTTCCTTTTCTACGAATGCCTTCCTACCCTGTGCTATCCTACACTTTATATCTACCTTGCTTCGATTATCTTTTGTGATTCTACTGCCTAAATAACAAAAATCTGATACATACTTCTTCGATTCTATTATCTCCTATTGAGATCCTCATTTTTCTACTGCATTCCTTTTTGTCACACCTCATCACTTTAGTTTTACCTATATTTATTTTCATGTTAAAATCCCTAGTCAATACTGCCTGCATACCATTCAATACCCTTTCTAAATTCTTTTCGCTTTCTTCCAATATAGCTATATCGTCGGCGAATCTCAACATATATATTTTCTCTCCCTGTACATTCACACCTACACTATACTCTTCTTTTACTTTGTTTATTGCATCTTCTATATATAGATTAAATAATAACGGTGAAAGTGTACATCCCTGCCGAACTCCCTTCCCTATTTTTGCTACCTCTTCTTCCCCCTCAATTCTAACTAAGGCAGTTTGGTGTTTATATAAATTAAAAATTAATTCCTATTTTCTTCGGCATTGTTACTATTCTACTACGCTGAAAATCCTGTGGTACTTCTCCCTTCTCATATATTTTACAAACTAACCTGTATAATCGCTCCTGCATTTTTCCCCCTGCGTGTTTTATTAATTCGGCTGGTATCATATCAATCCCCGCTGCTTTGTTATTCCGTAAATCATTTAATGCTCTATGAAACTCTGACCTAAGTTTGCTAGGACCTAAGTCATCCTCATCTATCTGTTCCACACTTTCTAGCTCCTCCATGTCCTGCCTACCTTTATATAAATCTTCAAGATACTCCTTCCATCTTCTAGCTTTTTCCTTATTTTCTGTGAGTTCCTTACCCTGCTTATCACATATAATGTTACCTTTGGTTTTACTTTAGAAAAATGTGACTTAATTTTCCTGTAGCCCAAATCTACTTTACCTCTTCTCATATCCTCTTCAATATCCTCACAATTTCCTTTTTTGAAGCAGTAGAGTAGTTTAATATGTTACAGGCTAATGTTTTATAAATTCACAATCGAATGGCATGCTATAATTTCTCCTAACTCTGTATTAAAGTAATTCACGAAGTCACGTAAAAAGGATGAAATATTATATTGCTTGTGCGTCTTAGTTTTGATATATTCGATAAAATATTAACCTTTACATAACAAAAGAAAGCGTACATATTAAAATAATTTATCGTTTTCTTGTTTCTTTAAATCTGATTAAGGATTTTGCATGGTGGGAAACTTACGCTAGTAAATTTCTCACCCCATACCCGTATAATTTAAGTCTTAGATCTTCTCCACGTGAAATTTCTATTATTTTACACTTAGTCGGTGGATGGAAAGCAAATATCGACCTGTTTTGCATATGGGAAAGATCTGCAAAGAAAACACCTCAAGGACGAGATTTGCGTGTGCGTGCTGTGTGTGTGTGTGTGTGTGCGCGCGCGGAGATGTCCTTCAGGCATTATCTTGCTGATCCTGAGTGAGTGTGTGAGTGTTTGCAATCCTGATGAAAAATAAACGCTACGCCCTGTCCAGAATACACATTAAAACAAAGCGCTGGAGCTGGGAAAAATTGAAATATGGCAAAAAATAAATTGCTAAAGCACTCAGACCATAACAACATTCACTTGATGAAATCGACACTTAATGGTCCACACAACGGAAACAATTTTAATTGAAAGCAATTTTATATTTTCGTAATGACGGGTGTGAACAACTGGAATGTCTAATTAAGGAATAATCAACGAATTCATATTTAATAGTCCATAACCTTATGAATTTCTTAGTATACTACAATAGTTTGTTGTGGCTTCTCAGGTATCTTTTAATCTTTTTTTTATCGAATTTACAGATGGTAAGCGAATGGAAAAAATCAATGTAAAGTGGGATCTTCTACCTGCGCGATCCTCAGTATACCTGGTCCTTTTTTTGTACCCATGTAATTGATAATTATACACAATATAGTAACTGCAAGGTATCACAATGACATAAACGAACTTTTATGTTTAAGAAAATCCCATACCCACCAAATCTACACGAAATACTCTGCTAGTCTTTTTTTGGCCCAATGCATTGGACTTTATATATAGGCATACCCAAAGTTATAATAATCATTTTAAATTGCAGAAAAAAATGATACACAGTAATCGAGTTTTGGGCACAGCATAGTAGTGTAATTTTCTGAAATTTCGACCAGGGAAAAAATAAGGCAAATAAACAAACGTAGCCGAAGGAGCAATATAATAATATATATACTGGTCCATCTGTCATCTAATTGTCGTGTAAACGCTCGTATCGAATGAAAAATAGATACGAGTTGCTAAATACGAGAAGATAGAACATTTTTTTTTGATACTCTGTAAATATTTTGTATAAGCGGTTGCTATATTCGTGAAGCTGTCCAAATTATAATACCTTCTTCTTAGTTGTTAGCAATTTATTGAATTATTTAAAAAAACTGGACTAATTACTTCTTACCAGAAGTCCCCACGCTAAAAAAAATGTGATTTCTTGGACCATCGTGAAATTTGTCAATAATTATAGTATCACTACGACACTGATCGCTTAAATCACCTAAAGGTCTTAATATTAAGACGAACTGGGACCCATTTTAGAATCATAAAATTAGATAATTCTACCCAAAATATTTACTCTAGGGATCTACGCAATAGGACAAAAACAGAACGAAATAAATGAACACTAAAATCTGGACTTGTACACATTTTTAAATAAATAAGTCAACATGACAGAAGTACTTCAAAAATGTAAATATAAATCTTTTAAAACAATACAAATTAACAATTAACAAGTAACAGCAAAAAATATTGGTTTGTGAAATCTAAAATAACAAAAAATAAATAAAAATATACATCTAGTTACTTAATGATTTAAGTTACGGTATTTGGGTGATATTCTATATTATAATTTAACACCGTAGTGATAATTTCAAAAACAAAAATTAATGATAAACGTTATATCGGCAAATGCTTTGATGTAGTTGCTATAAAAAATTAGTATCAGTTATTGGTTACAAAATAAGGTGTGAAACAATAATAATATAAACCAACTTATTTGTAGCAGTAATCTGCAATAGATTGCATTGTTAAAATATTTAACGTTCGCTTTTATTAGTTGGAATTAAAAGAGAAATGTACATTGATTCATCAGAAATTCCGAATCGATGTATTATTGCCTGGCTATTTGAGGCTAAACATGTTTCACAAACCGCAAGCGTAAATATACCTTCAAAATTCTTGCCATAAATTTGCTAAATAGGTATAGGTTTGCGGAGACAACAATACCCAATCATTATCTACAATGTTCCAATAAATTGGGTCTTTGAAACATCGAAATAGTTGATCCTAGATCCCATTGGAATTCCGCGAATTTAAAGTAGTTATAACCGAATTTTAGGGGGAATTATAACAGTGCGAGTTATGAACAGATCGACTCCTCAGGTCTCTCTGTATAGTTATTCCAGTAATGGGTGTTTAGATCGCTTTTGTCCACACTTTGACAAAAGCCACCCAAAATGGAGCACATTCCTGCTCAGCTATTGCCGCCATATTATATGTATTGATACCAACCTCTTCCTCAAACAATGTTAATGCTAAAACACCTGTTATCCAACCTTTATGGCTCTACGGCCATTATCTCGATTGTAAATTGACAACAAAGTTGGCAATATTAAAGAGGAGCAACTTAAAGTCGAGGTATATAAACGTTTCTTAATGTAGATCTTTTAAACTGTGAAATTTGAAGAAATGTGCAAAGCCAAAGCATGGTCTAATAACCTTTGATGATAACAGTATTTAAGAAGCTGGCTCAGTGTGTTGAACGTTCGCAGATCCTGAGCACATTCTATTGTAACCACCCTCTCTTACCACAGTAACAATAATTCCTCCACGCACAATAACAATATAATATCTATCGAACACGAACAGCTATATATTATTTATGGTGGTGAACGATACAAAAGCCACAGGACGAAAGGACGGGTAGCTATGTTGCTACCGTCCGATACTTGGCACTTAAGAAAATAAAATAAAAAACCTCGAGGATCTTTTATAATATCATAGAAATTGATAAATTAGCTTATAAGGCTATTTGAATTTTGAAGGATATGGAGGGTTTTGTAAAATAACTTTACAAAGAAGTGTTTTCAAATTTCCAGCTGAATTTTCACTAGATCATTCTAGTCAAATATCAAATCAAATTTTTGTAATATCTTTTTATGTGATCCCAAATTAATATACCTCTCTAATAAGTTTCGAACGAACTAAATAGAAAGAACTAAATACGTTTCATTTTAGTAGAACATCAAACTTGCGCATAATTTCAGTAAATATTTAAAAAAATGTATAACATGACAAATATTTATCTGAGTAATAAATATAATGCAAATTTTAATGCGGATTTATTTTGCAATATTAAATCTGCATTTTGGTTAAAGTTATCATGCGTGGTAGATATATTATAAATTGATATAATTGCATTTTCAGGTTTTAATAATTCAGGAAAAGCATTCAATCTCTAAATGAAATTTCCGTGTTTCATTTTGAATGGAATTTGTCCGCATAATTTACGAACAGCTACCAAAAAATCCAACGAATTATTACTGTCAATAAAGTATCTAAACCCTGAATTTCGGAATTAATTCAATAGTACAGGATTTTGAATAAATAAATATTAATTACATAATGCAATTCTACCGAGCGAAAAATACAATTTACATATTAATTTTACACTTTGTATATATCCGACGTTATCACGCGTTTATTTTACTACAGTCTCGGTGGAAAAATACATCAAACAAATATTTAATTACAGCAACGCCCGTAAATACGCAACCACTTTTTCAATCGTAATTTTAAACACTCTTTCGAAACTCCGCCAGGATGCATAATATACCTTTTATTCGCCGAATGTACCATTAAAAAATATTATCATCGTGTGCCATTTGGAATTTATACATCAGCACCTCATTTGTAAGCTATTAGTCCATGAAATGAGCTCCTTTGATGAACGTTCTGACCGGTACAGGAAATTTGGATAATTGACTCACCAATATTGAATTTACCAGAGTGCTAGGTGTGACCGACCACCTTTTACTAAAGCCCCATAAGATGCAATTCCCAGTTCAAATGAATGTCCCTTATGCGATTATAAATTTACGGAACGTATCTAAAAGGACCATACCCTGCATAATCTATTCCTTCACTATAGCATTTCAATCTGAATTGTGGTCCATTATTCAGTAGAGAATGTTAATTTAATACAGGACATAGTAAATATGTAATAATGACAATAATATATTGTAAAATTTAATATTGAATTTTACTATTTGATCAACAAGAGTATCTACGATAATTTGTAAGAGAGTTGACTGACCAATGATTGGTGATAGTATTTTTTTATAAAAACGTATTGACATAATATAAAATTATCTCGTGCCCTTGTATTATTATTAAAATATCAAATGATTGTTTGTTGGAAGTCCATTTTATTCTTTGATGGCATCATCGAGCCTAAAAAATGCACGCACACTCATCTAATTCCGACCAAACGGCGTAAGTTGCAAATCGAATGCATCGATGTTGGCACTACTATAATTCGTACGGTTTGCTATCAAGTTTTGAAAGAACAAAGGCACAACTAAGTGTAGAGTCGTTAGATACATCAATTTTGCTTGCTGCTGTACTGGTAGAAGAAAAGGTATCGAAAGAAGCAACTGATGTTGACTGAGCAGGTGTATAAAATACGTATATGCGTGATGTGTTCAAAATCTTCGGCAATGAGAAGAACAAGAGCGGAGTTAAAGAGCACTAAGCTCAACTAAAATTCCGATGGGACATTAGGGACGAGATATAAATAAAAAAACATGTAGGGTTACTTTTTATTTAAACCATAAGGAGTTCAATTACCAGCATACGTACCAAACAAACCCTGAAAATTGGCTACCTAGGCACTTTCATCGATTATAATTTTGCGAACCATTCCTACCTTTTACCCTGCAACAATGCCAATATCTTTCCCATGCACAACACTTCTTGTTCATGGGACTCCGCGTAAAACCGTATGCTAACACACCGATCCGTCGTGCTACGTAAAACGACTCAGCGCTCTATGTGGTGGGGTCCTTTTGTTGGCACACATGGAGCAGGCGCTTAACGGACGATGCTAGGTTAGTGTCGAATCGGCCTCCGCCAGAGAGTGGTCTATGCCAGTTTCTACGAAACGGACCGCCAATTCGTAAAGAATCGAAACATCGCGTTCGCATTGGTATCGATAGCATTGAACAAAAAGCCGGTACGCTGAATGTTGTTATCAGAAACCAAATGATGATGTGGTTATTTTGTGATTGTTGAAGTGGTCCTTCATTGAGGAAGGTTAGGGATTATGTCAGACATGAGGTGTTGTTATAAAAGGTAGGATCTTCAAATTGAATGGTGTATGCCAAAGAAACTATATTACACATTGAAATGAAATGAATAGTTATTGAGAAACGGCACTGTATTTTTTCAGCATTTCAAATGTCCTTCCGAATACCTAAATTTAAAACCTTAAAATTGGGTGACAATGCAAATAGACATGATGGCGAAACTGTTTAACACTTTTGGCAAACCCATAGAAAATAAATCGAAACCATTTAAACCGTCCTTCATTTAGAAACCTTTACAGCTGTTATTGCACATTATCAACATTTCATTATGTCGATTCGCGATGTAAAAGCGAGCAAATTTCCAAGTCTAAATATGATGGAGTGGCGAAGAGATGATGGAATGGAATTAAATAGCAGGTTTCGCGAAATAATTGATTCTTGTTGCGAACGTAGGATCGGCAAATTATCATTTTACTTCATATTCATATAATATAAAATGAACGGAATTGATTATTCCGTGTCAGTTGGGCGCCTGAATGCATCAGCGACATGTTTGCGTGTGGTAATAATGTCTTGCAGTACATTATTCATTCGCCATAATTGCAATCTGGAGTACCTACAATGCAATAGGTAACTGGAGTTGATTAGAAATACCTCTTGTGTATACCGAAGTCTGTAAACATAACATAAGGAACTAATATTATGATGGGCGATATTAGTTGATTTAGCTCAAGAAGCTGCCAAAATATGTTTATCCGCGAAATTAAGTTCTTCTATAGTCCGCGAAAAAATAAATCATTCAAGTATAATATATCTTCTAATATATTTGTCTTTAACTCCACTATAGTCTTTAATTCCACTTGCCTCGTCGAAATAATCATAATACTATCATTACTTAAGTGTCTCCATCTCAGGCATTCCATCGTCCTCCGATTTTCCATTTATATCCATTCCATCCAGATTTCCACACAATTATCCAAGCCTAAATCGCATGCAGAATTGTGTATGTGTTTGTTAACTGCTTTGCACATAAATTCATATTAAATATCCCATTGCCGCACCCGATCCCAACATATACTATCCAGGCTCATTGTTGGCGCATTTTGGAATTGACATAACGCAAATGCGTCTAGGTTTAAGTGAAACACTTCTTCGCCAACATCACACGATTATACCATACCAGACATGTATGGTTATATATTCCCAATGGATAATGCAATCGATGGACACTTTGGTTTCAATCAGATTATTGCATATGCAGATAGATGCTTGCGCAATAGATAACAGGGACGGTTCAAATATGCTCAGGGTACTACAATAATGGAAAGAGTCTTCAGTATAATAAAGAGTTTTTGAAGAACGTGCAAGAATATGGTGTATGCCTTTCTAGTCTGATAATAAAAATTCGATGCATAGATTCAGAAATGACCCCGGCCCTGATAATGTTGGTAGGTAGACGACATTATATTTGGACACGGGCATGTAGGATAAATCCATATAGCAGGATTTTCGCACTTCAATTAACAACAACACGAGCACCAGCGGCCAATATAGCAATGCAAATGCTTTGGCAGATATTATCGGCGACTGTCAAACTGCTACTACAATGACATTTATAATCATTGTCATAACAGGCAACGGGTTTAATTGAGGAGCGTTTGGGATTGATCATCAATTGGACTGAGAGAGCTTGATTATATTATGCGATTGTTAGGTAAACAAATATGCTAATTAGATGCATATATTTGCAAGAAATTAACCGTAGAAATTGAATTGATACATGAAATAGTTTAAGCTTTACCGAAGAGCTGTTTTACGTCCTGCAGAAGGTTTTTTTTGCGAAACGATGCATCCATTTTTTTAAGAACCATATAATTACACAAGTTATTTGAAATGTGAATGAATAGCGTTGTCCATTCATTATGGCTCCATTTACGACGGTTCGCGCTTAGAGCGTTGGCTTGTACATTTTTTTCTTTTAGATTTTAATCTCTTGGTCCGAGCCAAGTATTCCAAAGATATGTTACAAGACGTAGAGATGCACCCGCTGTAACATAGCGTATTAAATTTGGTAGCTGCATGATATCAATATCAAACACACATCTAAGAATAATTATCATATGATAATGACAAGTCGTATAAACTAAGGCGTGAAGCGTTGTGCCTCATCCAACGGCATTAAACTAAGAACAGACGGCTGGGTAAATCCAATTCTGTTTTTGATATATTTTATATGACTATTAAAAGACCAATAGTATGAAATTTCAATTTTATAGCATTCGAAATTCACAAGGATCGTATCAAGCTGTAACTTACGACATAAATTTTGTAAATAATAATCAAAGGCGTCCTAATTTCCACCTCAGACCTATTTTTTATGTTATAGTATTAGAAGATCTTCAATTTGATACTTAATGGAGATCTGTAACTATTACCAAACTTACTCTCACTGAAATCTTTGTCCATTAAAGTGTTGTTGTAAATCCCACAAGTAGAAAGGAACGATGCCAATATTTTATTTAAATCTTCAATCTTGGAACATCATTTCCTTATATCTACACCAATGTATTATTGTCGTATGACTTATTAAACACATTACAATTCATTTTGAAGCGCTATGAAATAAAACAGAAATTCTTATGGCTATGTAATCGGATAGAAGAGATTAAAGAACGTTAAACATAAACTGTACACAATAAAATATGTCGCGGTGAAACCAGACACAGGAATTCCATATTTGAACGAACTGTTTGATGCTTAGCGAGTGCTTGGTACAGCTGTGTTGTTATTCCTTGTCATTCGAAAAATATTGCTCATGTTATTGAATTCTTTCCATTCAATGCTGCATTATACAATACAATGTTCATTTGCCAGCTTAAAAACTCATCTTCAGTTAGCTTAAAAAAAATCAACTGAATTTTATATGCTCGTTTTTTAACCGATGTATATCTGTGATGTATATTTTTCAACGTGTATAGCAGACCGTGTTCTTTCAACAATAATTTTTATTTTTTTTTGTAAAGCTTCAGATAGTACAATGAATAATTCCATGTTCTTTTTGCGCACAGACATTTCTGTAATTGAAAATGGAATTGGAAGCAACAAGAAATAGCTTTTGCACTCATACTCTAGAGGCGGGAGATCGGAGAAGAGGAATTCCGGCTTTCAGTTTAATTACGTCGATCTCTATGTTCTGACCTAGTTTTAGTTTTTGTGTATGCCTGGCCATCTCGTGATTATAATCCTTCCGACATTGTTCATTTAAAATCGAGCTTAAAATAGATGAGAATTCATTAAACGAATTAAGGAACCAGAATCGGATTTGCAGATGCATATAGACAACCTAAGAAAAATCGAGAGGCGTATATGTAATGGCCTAATAAATTATAGCCACCATAAGAGATTTATCAATTAGAAGATTTTTTTTAACTTATATCAAGATATATGTGTAACCGAAAATTAAGACACGACGTTATATTAAGACAAATATAACATTTGTTATATTATGTGATTTAATTATGATTAGGTCTGAATGGCGTCAAGATATACCACCAAATTTACCCAATTCATGGTTGAACGCACCATCGTTTCGCTGAACTCGACATTTAAATTATTTATCGCGCATCGGCGTCCGCCACGGCTAGTAAACTCCAGCCTCAAATAGAGTAAACATCAAACCGCCCTTTCTATAGTTTTCTTTTTTCACCACGGGCACGCCACTAGAATTCAATTTTTATGCCACCCCTTGCAACATCCCTTCGGCAAAGCGAATGTCGTGGAATACAGAAAGTGCTTGTGCACTTTGAAGCAGTCCTTAGATGCTTATAAATATTCATGCACATGCGGCCAGCAACTAACAGCATTAGTTACTAGAATATAAAGACGAGCAAGAAAAGGGAACCGAGCAATGACATTTTACATCAAGTCGCATAGTTTGAAAAGCAGATTAGATACTTACACAATATGCTGACAACCAAAAAAAAAAGAAGCGATCGTGCTGTCTTGGAAATCGTTTCTTTGAAGGGGATGTTAAGATATGAGGGATTAACTTATATTATCACTTTTGAAAGTCGGTGCGAGTCACTCGTTGTTATTGTTGGACAATAGAACAAATAACAATACCTCAAAAGTCCTCAGGTATGCGAAATAAAGAGTCGATCTTTATACAAAATCTACATTTACTACTGGTCCAGCAAAGTGGATAGTTAATTACCTTTTCTCATATTGAACTAATCATTCTATAGCTACCTCGATATCTACCTGTAGGTAGTAGGATTCTAAATAAGGATCATATATATTCAAGAATTTATATGGCGAGTGCGCTAGCGCCATCAACAGCATCAGCGAAGTTATAAATATTAATAATAACTAAGGTTGAATGAAGACAAACTCTCAATTTGGCATTATAGTGCGATGTAACTTTTGCCTTTAGATTTACCTGCATAAAACACACAACAGCTTTTATAGCGTAAGCTTTATTCACATGTAATCGTCAAATTTATTAGTTTGATCAGATAGTGTATAATACAAAGATATGTGATGTAAATGTGCCAAATTTTAACAAAAGGCTTATAAAAATAAAGGCAAATCATCATTCAAACTATCGCCTCTTTGTATAATTAGAATGAGTATACAGCATCATCTGAAAAGAAGAAGCGCAATGATTCTAATTAAGCCTAAAGGTGAGGATTGTTTATGAAGATCGTTACAATTCAAAAGAGTCGATTGCCAGGTATAAATATTGTTTATTATGGATAAATAGTAATAGGACAAAGCCACTAACTAACTAAAACGTCAAGAACACAGATTCACGCCAAGACCACACTATTAAAAACAGACAAAACACCAGAGAAAGAAACAGACTTTTGACACTCCACACACAGGCTTAAATAGTCATCATCGAACTGTTAAAGCCTATTTAGTGTCTTGAATGCTAGGATGAGATGCATTATTAATATTGTGCATAAAAGAGATATTATTGTTAATGATCTATACGACATAATGAGTGCAGTAATTACCCGAAAATTAAAAAATAATATACAAATATTAGTTAGTTAAAGAGTCCGCAATCCTAAAGATTGGTTGGAAACAGCACGCCATGCCGATCTATCCTGAGCTAATCCCTTCATCTCCCTATAGCTATTCATCTCAACGTCTTCAACTATCTGACTCACATACTCCAATCTAGGCCTACCTACCCCTCTCTTTCCCTCCACTCTACCTTCTATGATCAATTGCATAATCCCCCCATGCCTAAGAATATGCCCTACTAATCTGTCTCTCCTACGCTGTAACACTCTCCAGATACTTCTCTTCTCCCCTACTAACTCTAGTACAGCTTCATTTGTTACTTTATCTTCCCAACCAATCCTCATCATCCTCCTATAACACCACATTTCGAATGCTTGTAATCTACGCTTCTCTTCCTTTCCTATAGTCCACGCCTCACACCCGTACAGTGCTACACTCCAAACATATACCTTCAGTAATCTTTTTCTAATACCCAAGTCAATATTTGATCTTAAAATCTGTTCCTTTTCTACGAATGCCTTCTTACCCTGTGCTATCCTACACTTTATATCTACCTTGCTTCGATTATCTTTTGTGATTCTACTGCCTAAATAACAAAAATCTGACACTTCTTCGATTCTATTATCTCCTATTGTGATCCTCATTTTTCTACTGCATTCCTTTTTGTCACACCTCATCACTTTAGTTTTACCTATATTTATTTTCATGTTAAAATCCCTAGTCAATACTGCCTGCATACCATTCAATACCCTTTCTAAATTCTTTTCGCTTTCTTCAAATATAGCTATATCGTCGGCGAATCTCAACATATATATTTTCTCTCCCTGTACATTCACACCTACACTATACTCTTCTTTTACTTTGTTTATTGCATCTTCTATATATAGATTAAATAATAACGGTGAAAGTGTACATCCCTGCCGAACTCCCTTCCCTATTTTTGCTACCTCTTCTTCCCCCTCAATTCTAACTAAGGCAGTTTGGTGTTTATATAAATTAAAAATTATTCTCCTATCCTTATAATCTATACCCGTTTCTTTTAAAATTCTAAACATTATGTCCCAATCTACATTATCAAATGCCTTTTCTAAATCTACAAAAGCTATGCAAGTTACCTTTGCTACCCTCTTTCTTTTTTCTACTACCGTTCTTAGTGCTAGAATCGCCTCCCTCGTCCCTCTGTTTTTCCTAAAACCAAACTGATCTTCTCCTAGCCTTTCCTCTACTTTATTTTCTAATCTCCTATAAATAATCTTTAACAATATCTTCGATGCATGTGATAGTAGACTAATGGTCCTATAGTTCTCACACATAAAATATAAAATATACAAATATATCATACATAAAATAATTCTTCGGAATTTTTATAATGGAACACTAAATCCTGGCTAAGTTTACTTTCTTGCACAACAATGAAATATCCGATAAATCTTATCCATTACATTTGTAGTATTTTATTGATCCTCGTAGTACAATAAAAAAATCTATTAATACCTCCGCGGGAAAAAAAATGGAATCTATTCGCAGAGGTAAAATAAAACGGAATAAAAGGAACTCTTGAATAAAAAAATCCCATTTCAATGCAAGATCCGCTCAACGATCTTGCAGTCGTATAAGAGATGCTTGCTTGTGTGTTTGTGTTAGCACTTTATATCTCTCTATTTTATATATTTACAAATCGATTTACATAAGTGTGTGTATAAACCTTCGAAGGATACCACACGCGGTGGTTGTTAAAAAACATATAAATAATTTAAATAAATATTATTTTATGGACAATTATTAAAGCTGAGGTGTGTTTCTTATGTATCTGACATTTTGAACTGAACTATATTAGCCTAAGTTGTTATATATAAACTATATAAACCAAACATATATTGATGTAAAGAGAACAAGAATGTAAATACCACCATAATGTCTACAATATTCAAAATAATGATGACTCAACCCAAGTATTGAACCATGTAGGGAATTAGAGCTTTTTTACTATTCTATATACAAATTATAAATATAAGGTAATACATATTTTAATTTTTATTAAAAAAAAAGGTTATTTTTATCGATTCAAGTAAATCGGATTGTTTCGCATCTGGAACCGAATAATCAACACTCCGAGGTGGCGTTTTTGTAAAAAAGTACGAGTGTTTGTTTTAACTCTGTATATATGGTATGTTCGAAGTAAACAAAGACCAACAGATGTGAAGTGTAAATTATTGAGAAAATGCAGATAATTTTTGTAGCACAATATTACGTAGATCCAAAATTAAATAAAGGCCGTATATTTATTAATTCGCTAGTGTTAAGAAGCTTAAGAAACTACACGGCAATGTGCATTAAAATAAACACAAAGTTCTTGAGTAATTATATTTTTACCTAGAGGTCAAAAGATTCATTTAACTTTTCTGAACAAGTCGTAATAAAATACAAGAAGTTGCTAAGTACTCGAGCAGCTCGATTCGATAGTACAGTAAATTGCAATTTCAAATATTTGATGGAGATAACTATTCCAACGTAGCCAACCATCAGCAGAAGCCAAGTTTTTGTGGAAATTACACATTATCCGCTATAAAAAATCGAATTAAAATGTTTTAATAACTTTTAATCTTGATTAAAGAAGCAGCTCGAAGCCGATGTTAGTTTGTACCAAACAGGACCGAGGTAGCATCTTTAGAATTCTATTGCTTTTATAAGCTCATCAAAATCCAGGATCATGGTACCTCATACCTGTGTGGGTAGTTGTAGATTTTAGATGAGGCGGGAAAAGTGGAGATAGGTAATTTTGTGGTGCGCGTACAAATATGGCAAGAATTAATTATTGAACCAATTAGAATATTCAAATAGGCCGATAGCGTCGGCTTCACAAGCCGAAGAGGAGCCTTTCTGGGCTGTTATGTGTGTGTGTGTGTGTGTGTGTACAGCCGATTTGTGACACTAATAACCGATAAATTCCTCACCACGGTGTGTTGACACAAGACCGCCTGGAAAAATGTTATTAAAAATTTTTACAAGAGGATGTTATGGTACTGTGGATAGCACTAGCTCGTTAAGAAACTGTTTTTATGGGCATGTACGGTTATGCCAACATATTATGTACATTTTAATTACAAAATGAATGGTAAAACTTTCTTTGTACAAATTGTAAAGAATACAATTTTAATATCCTAATGGTTCTGTGGCATTAAAGAAAATTTCAGTGCGAAAACGAAATCTTTGATCCATTTGATATTTATATCAACTACTCCATTCATATTACAAATGTAGAGTGTTTCTTTTACACACTCAGCCTTTGTTTGTTTAAAACGTTGAAAAATCTACGGCAACAATTTGTTACAAGAATAATCTAAAAATGCATTTTGACAAAGTCTTCTATTTACCTGGGGTACCGCTACAACAGTAGCCTTATCTGAGTTTGGATAGTGCCCTCATTTATGCAGAAGCAACTAACAGGGGCCCAAATGGGCCCAAGGTATAGCAACTACTTGGAAATTCAACATTGTGATTCGGTAAACATGGAATTTTAAATGGGCACTATACACCCACAATGCAACTGTAATATAATTCAAACATCTGGGCACCGATGGGAATCCAAAATATCTAACTAACAATAATCCATTTAATTGTAGGCTTGGTTGAGGTATTTAGAATAGTACTAAAAGTGCCTTGAAGAAAAAATAACATTTTTGTTTGATTCAATTTTTTTTTGGCTACTATAATGATATTTAGGCATGTCTAAATGCCTGATTTTAATCGTATGTACATTTATACGACCGGTAAATATTTACAGCATTTTCATGTATGATTACGAGATATGTGCAAATGTGAGAAACACACGAATTTTAGTCGCCTTTTTGTGGAATTTGCGAAAATTGCAAACTAAACCATACATAAGCGTAGTATCGTTTCCTCCAATGATGGCATTTTGATAGCTTAGGTTAGTTTTTATCTCAACAAAGCAAAACTTAATTCGATCGAATTGATAGAATGACCACTTCGAATTTTGATTTAAAGTTAAGGACTTTAAGTCCTCGTCAAAGATAGTCTTCTCTTTTCTTGGAATGGACGTTCCCATCACTCTACTGCCCAGTGTCCAATTATATTAACATTTGTATCCACCTTGACAATTAAAAAATATGCGCTTCAATGTAAAATTGCGAATACATCCAACTACCATCCTGACAATACACAAGGTGTGATGTTATTTCTTTGCATATCGTTTAGATGCGAATAGAATGGATTGTGATAATTTATTCCACGTGGGTTCGCCGTCATCCTGTCAATTACTATACAGCCGTTCATCCTGTCTAGTTAGTCACAAGTGTTTGTTTTTACACTTACGCTACTTGCTGTGTGCATGTTGGCCTCTTAGCTCACAATGTCAGAACAGAACAGCAAACGGCGATATATATCTATGTTGAATAAGACGACGACGTTCGCTTTCAGCTTATAGCACTTTATTTGCTTATTCTGGGACCTAAACAATCAATTGTGTGTGGCCAGCTTTAGGTCTCGAGATTAACTCGATGCTATTACGGTTGCAAGTTGTTGGACAGCATAATCATTATAAGATCATTGGATGGTTATATATACACTCCTTACTTTTGGCGAAAATTTAATCGTAAACCGTATAAAGGGTCTTATTGATTAATCAACAGCTTACGTGATTTTGATTGCATTCGAATTGCATTCTCAGAATAATAGCTTATGCGTAAATGCATATTTACACATTGATATAAAAGGTGATATGACTTCGAATACGAAGAGTTCTTTAAACTTGACAATTTCTTATCATTTATTTGTATGGTAACTGATAAAATCGTTCATCGACATGCGATGACGAATATATTGTTAATAAGATCATATATTGACATACATTTAAGAGTATATTCACAAAAATCTAAAACCCTTAAACAATTCGATAAATTTATGTGATATATAATTTTTTTTTTCTGCACTGTAAGACGGAAATGAAATATATACTTTGGTCCTGCCGTAATTAGATTTTCTTTTAATACATTCATTAAATAAGCTTACGGCACACCAGAAAAAGGCGCAGATAGCGCAAGAGATCTTATTTTAAAGTTAAATTCACCTTAATTAACTGCGAGGATTTGACGAGGGAAAATAAGAATCTCCCGCGCGACGCTTTTCTCTCTGAAAGACTCTTGGAAGTCTTCTTTATTTCATTTCGCACGCATGTAGAATAATGGGATGTTAAATGTCTCTTGAAATTCCGTTATTCAAAATTAAAAGCAGTAATTATTTTGCGGTGTAGTATTCGACATTTATAAATGAAAATTCCGCTTGAGTTGTAGAACAATTCTTGCAGTTGAGGTAAAGCATCGCACGAAGTGGTAAATTTTTATATTCACGCAAATGCTTTTATATAACTTATGATTGTTTTTAAAAGTATTTGGAAGTTTCTTGGATACAATCCAGGACGTAATTCTGCATCTCTAGTAACCAAATATTTACCTCAGTGTAGTCAGATTCAATAACGTGAAAATAATTTACTACAAATAGCTTCCTACTTTTTCTGTTCAGCTATATTTTATCGATGTTATATTTTCGAGGAGGGAATACGTATTTTGCGGAACCCCTTTTCTATTTCTTTCGCATCAATGTGTGATTTGGTGCTCTGTTACCCGAGTATTCTTTTGCTACGCTGTAGTGGTCCTGTTTGTGGATTTCGGGGAATATTTGGCGTTAGAAACAGAAAATAACTTAGGTACGTCCCATTTCATCTGATATCCAGGATTGCACATAGTAAAAAGTACTCTTTAAAAACGACACTTAAGGTTAATAATGTTTTAGATCATCGCTTACTTGAAAACTAGCTGGGAACTTAGACGCTTCTTTACATAATTCCATATAATTTACCTACCTTTAAACCAAGTGTCGCCATATTCCTCAGAGCCTTCCCTGGAGTTATTGCCACGCTAGAACCTCTTGGAATAAAACATCAAAATGTTCCAGTGCTCTTTGGATTGTATACTATTCTCCGATGGTAAACAGTCAAAGGGGCGAAATGGAGCAACTTTGCCATGCATGTGTGGATGTATAGGGCACTCAGGGTGGCAGGCAGAACCCCCCTGTCGCCGTCAGCGGCAGAAAATAAATAAAACATGCGACAAAGGCAAACGTATACGCATTTAGAAGTATAGGGAATATTTAACTTTGCAAAGAAAATAATAGCAACAATAAAAGACTAAAAAATCAAAAAAACGCAAAGTAATACTAATATCATGTTGATATTTGCGAAATGTTTAACTTCTAGAATATATATTACAGGAATGAACTAATACACCTTTACCAGATACGTTAAATACTATATATTGGAGAGCAACCCATTTTCACGACTCCCTAGGGAATTTTCGACGTTGTGCATATACTCTACTGAAGTTACATTTACTTTTTAACAAGCCTAAAGCAACCGGAACTTGAGCTCAAGTCTAATTTTGTCATTCTCAATTTCTGCTCAAAACTAAAAACAGCGTAATAAAAATAAAAATACCCTGTAATCTTTTGTCTATCTCAGTAACTTAACACGGAGTAACAAACCCTACCACAGTTGGTCCAATAAGCATTTTCGTTCGCATGGGTTAAATAAAGCCGAAAATGTCGCTTTTCTGCCATTCCATCCTAAATTCAATCTATATCAAACATTTATGGCTAATTGGTCGTGATCAATGGTCCCAATAAAATAAATATACAGGCCCCGACGGTTCTAAATCCCCACGTACAATGGATCCACGTGTACAACGGTATTGTGAATCTAATTGGATTAGAGAACGAAATACATGGGCATTGTAACAAGATACGGCGAAATTTGGGCGCAATTCAGGAAAAGTATAATTGAAAACTAGAGGTGTTTAATAATTTAGGCCTTCTGAAAATGCTCACTGCAATCTATCACTCACTCGCTCGTACACGTAATTTAGGAATCGTTGAATAAGACGGAATTCCTTAAAATTCTACCACTTTATAAAATATTCAATTTTACATCCAGGACCAAAAGGTGCTCATCGTGCGTAATAAATGCAGCCCGTAGGCCACTTCATCCATTAACCCAGTTTTGTGATATTACTTAACTACCCTTGTAATACCACCGCTGTAATAACTGTCGTGTATCGCATTAAAAATATGGAATGTCGGTCCACCGGATATTTATGTATAATATTTACCCTATATTTAATTTTATGGCCCGTTAGACCTAACCCATTTATGGGGCCGCAATATACCACGTAATCGCGCATGTACTCTGCTACATATACGTTTTGTCCGTTTTCTGCACATGCATACTTTATTACCGAACGCAGAGTAGTTATGGGTGGCATATTATCCACATATATGGCTAGAAACATGGTCCCCATTAATATAAATTTTCTATTAGAAGTGTACTATAACGGTGCCCTTTAGGCATTTAGTATGTCTTAAAGTTTTTGGTGGTCGCTGAAGTCGAAATAGTTTAAGACGTCTTTTAAGATCAGTCTGCAATTTATTTACGGGAACATGTGAATTCGGAATATTTTAAAGCTTTATTGTTTATTGTCGCTTAATGGCAACATTTATCTGCAGTGAATTGCTTCTTCGAAATACTTAGATCGAGATCATCTACCCACCGATTTTCTCGATTCCAATTATGAGATGTTTTCCCAATGAAACTAAATTGGCTGCTACATATCCTAAGAAGCTTTACATATCATTTCCATGATAATCGAATTAACTACAATATTTACATAGATAAGGCAAGTGGATTTACAAGACTTGTTACGTTGATAATCCCACCATCAACCTTACTGGTTTCTTCAACATAAATTCTACACCTGATAAAATGCAAATTGATTGTTTTTAATCAAAGTGGAAGTGATTAACAGGCTTATATTAATTCCTGGACGCGTGTAAGTCGTGTCAATTTAAATATGTCGCCCATCGAGAAACGCCAAGCGAACTCTAGCTAAGAATGGATCTACTCTGCATATAACAAGTATAAATATTGATGCAAAGTTACTTTGACATTGCATAGCAATTTACACCTATACGCCTCACGTCTTTCCACAATAATTAACACTCTACTGAACGCCTGTAGAATATCGTGACGAGGTAAATATACTGCCAACTTTATATTGAAGAAGCTGATTTTTCTCGCTTTAAATGGGATCTAGAGTTGAGTTAAGATAATCCCGTAATGCAAGAAATATTGAAGAAACCGATTTATGCGGATATGCATATTATTATACTATTGCTTCCAGCTGTTAGAAGAAACGTATTGAAATGGAAAATGCAGATTCTAAAAGATTCTTCCATAGAATACATCTTTTCCGAAACCGCGAAGTCTATTCCAATAAATAAATATGGAACTATTTCCATTGCCACAACTGTTGTCTTTTCCTAATATCTTTATACGCACGAAAATATCTGCACGTTTCTTGTACAACTCTTGACAATTTAGGCATGGCGCCGTAATAATCCGAGATTTATGCAAAACATCCACGCGGTCAATACAGCTCTGAAATTAAGCTACACGCTTTATTAGCATAAAAAAAGGAAACAATACCTTCGCAGCTGCATACAATTTGCTTCGTTGATCAAATAATACACCAAAAAGTACTGCACTTTGTTGAACTACATAAGGTACCTCTGGGAAGAAAGAATCGAATTTAAATTGGAACACCAACGTATTATTTTGTGTGCATGTGTAGTAGTTAGAATAATGATCAAGTTTGAAGCAAATAAAAGTGATAATTAGAGAACGTGGAGAACAATCCTACAAGTACAGTTGAAGAAATGTATTAACATTGATACAAATATGAAA
Source organism: Leptodirus hochenwartii (assembly GCA_947310635.1). Lineage (NCBI taxonomy): Eukaryota > Metazoa > Arthropoda > Insecta > Coleoptera > Leiodidae > Leptodirus > Leptodirus hochenwartii. The sequence goes on along the minus strand of OX371183.1, from coordinate 2,277,024 downwards.
GAATGGAAGTAAAAATAAAGCTTCTAGCTAACTATCTGCAAAAAACTCATTTAATTCATGGATTCCTAAAAAAAAATCATTTAATTTAATTCGTGCATTTAATTTATTAACCTTTCATAAGCACCACAAATGAACCAATGCTGACAAAACCTCACCATCTTTATCCCTTTCAATTTTTTCTTATTATTACTTCTAGCGTATTCTGTTCCTTATCTAATATTCTGACAGCTATTACTAACTATTACATAGCCAGTAGCGAACGTTTCGCCTTTACAATCATCATCGCATGTAATAGTCTTCCATATAATCAAACTATGTGTTGATGATAACGCAGCGAATACCATACTTCCATAGAACATGTTCCATTTGGAATATGTTCCATGTGCCTGATAGTTCCTGGCAAACAGGCGAGTAAATTGAATTAGCTATGTCACGCTCCACTATAGGTCCTTGCATTCGTCCTTGATATGCAGATTGGAACGGATTCAAATATCCTGACAGCTAAACTATTCATCGCAACATGTATTTAAATCTCAAAGACCGTCGAAGGTTCTTAAGTTGAGGTATAAGATGAACTGGGTAAATTAAACTTACCCAATCATATAAAACTTACCCAATCAGATAAAACTTACCCAGAAGAACGTACCCAATGGCAATACAAAATGCAATTGTTGATTTCTTTTTATGTTCTATTTGAACCCATGTTAGGTCATATCTTCGTATGCCAAGATATGTGATTTCGATATCATGACTAGCCTTCTATATATATGCAATAAACTGATGTAGTTCTTATCTGAATCTGTAATAACGCCAATGTTTGTGTGACATCGCAGCAAATGGAATAGAGTCGACTATTCGGTGCACACGATTTAAAATTGCAATTCGCAAATTGCAGACGAAAGTAACGGCTTAAATAGATGTTATGCTTACACACAAATATTTACGATTATAGTTAATTGGAATTTTAAATCACTTCTATCAGAGTAGGAACCAAACCATCAAAATTCGTACAAAATTTTATGAATCAATATCTCATTCAGGCTTCGTACTATGTGGCATAAACGTTGAAGCCTTTCGATGTCGCTGCTGTTCCAGATGGCTTCTACGGAAGGTGCAATATGTTTCCAGCCACACTCGTATCTTTAGGTGCAACTATGTGCTAATAAAGACGCAACTGATAGAGGGGGTTGTGCCGTCGTCACCGTTGCCGTCATTTTCACCGCCTCCGCTATCACAAGCCGCCGCCAGGCCCCGGCATAAGTGAGTAGTCCAGGACTGGGTTCTAGAAGAATATGCGGATTGTATGACCACAAAGAACGTACCATGTTATGCATTCAGGCTATAAATATTTCTGCAAAAATGGACGATATTTGTTTCAAGAAATGCGCTTCTGTTCAAACACTGTTTCGATTTTTGTCAAAGTTCCAATTGCTTACCGTAGACTGTTGATTAATCCGCTTCTGTTCAGTACTTACCTCTTCGGGGGGCGTGAAATATGATCACGACCACAAAGAAATGCATGTGACAACGTGGAGAACATTAAAAACGGAAGTGCAGTACTTTTTATGCCGAGCACCATAGATAAGAATACAAAGAATAATGCTATAAGAGGTAACAAAGCTTGAAAAAACAACAAAGGATAATGCACTACTTATATATGTCTTGAAGTTCATGTTAAGCAGGTGCATTGGCAAACGAAATAATGATAGTTTGTTTAGGCATTATGTATGTTATTAAGCTATTAAACTGATTGTTTCACCCATCAGATTTTCAATTATAGTACCATGGAAAGGTAATATTTAGCAAAATTGTTTTTGCTTGTGAAGCTCGGTGTACTTACGCCCAAGATCGTACACGAGATGGGCTGTAATAACTAGGTAAAGAAGTATTTGTAAGATTTTCATACAAGGTTAAATCCACATAGTACCACAGAAATATACCACTATAATAAATCTTACGTTTGTTTGGAAATAATGATCAAATATCTTCATAAATATATTGTTCCTTATGATTTTAGAATTAAAAGATAATTTCTAATGAGCAAACCACATAAATATATCTTTAATTTGGCGAGGAAACGGCCAATTTGCTAATTCATCTGCGACATATTTCTCGTCCACTACCTCATCAGTTTCTTATATAGCCTAAAACCTAAATACATACAATATATGAATGGGATGGCATCGACATAACTGTATGATTGACCGGCCAACATCGGGCACTCAATAAAATGGACATCAATAGCCCGCCCCTCGGGGGACAGTAGATTTCGTTTCATTGCTGTTGGACGAGCGCGGGGAAAAGAATCCCAGGGCTTCGGGCATTTATACGACGTCCGAACCGATGATGTTGATGATGATGACATCGAACATACATAAGAAAGGCATTGAAGATAGTCTTATATGTTGGATTGTATCGATACAGGGGTGGATAACTGAAAGCAAAATGAATATCAATGGCTATGCAGACGTATTGATTGAAAAATGATATCAAAAATGTGTATGATTAGCGGTATACCGAAGAAGTTACGTTTTGGTAAGATAATTAGAAAAGACCAGCCTGAAATTTTTCTTGAGTACAAATTTACAGGAAATATATCAAATATGTTTGGCTGTAGAGCACTTAATTTTTTGTGCAATTTATCGATAATCCTGTGTTTTGAGCCTCATCATTTTCCATCAAATCCTTTAGTGCACAACCAGCAAAAACACGTAAATACCCACTACACACATGCCGTGCCAATATTATATCTTGAGCTGTGATGGCGTTATACACTCGCGACGGCGACCGGATGATGAAAGGCGTCGCGACGTCGAAGACGACGATCATCGAGTTTTTATTTGTGCACGAGTATTATATGAGGACCCACTAGCTATACAACTACTGACAAGAAGTAGATCAAGCGTTAAACCGTTTGATGTGTGAATCTCAACGTGTTAAACATGAGCTTACCACAAGCACAGTATGAGTGGGAACTGAAAAAAAGAGTTGTGAATCGGTTCTGAAGAGTGTATTGAAAAAAAAGTGGTTTGTAAAAGATATAGTCGTGTAAGATATCTCCATCTTACGTGCGAATATCAGTCATGTTATTCAAGACAACGTACCCTAAAGTAGTTAAATTAATTCTCCGTTAATGGCAATGCAAACCGACACTAGTCTATATGCACATGAATGTAAGCATGCATATTATCTACTACTCCGGTTTATGCTAAGTGCGAACCGGAGGAACATCTCGACAATCCAAGAGTGTGTGGTTGGAAAATCTGTGCCGAGATAACACACGTCATTATCTGGGATGAAGTAGGTTCTCTTCTTAGCTCAATGGTATAAACACTACTGTATTATACACGTACTGGAACAACAACAGATTTGATCTCGATCTTCCCAAGTGTGTAGTTACGCTGGAAATTACAGAGTTGAATCAGTGTTTGCTTTCTGAAAGCCTTCTCATTGAATATCTTTCAATTTTAGCCATTGAATGGATGGAATTTATATCACAGACAAATATTTTTCGCAAATCTTAAGCTATAACTATTAAACTGTATAAATCCATTGGGAATACATTTATTCATGCCGTCTCTGGGCCATCTAAGAAAGTCTTTGAGTTTCCACTGTTCGTTCTAGTGGTGAAACAAGATTGTTGTTATAGTAGGCGTTCATTATGTAAATATCTGAATGCAGCTGAAGATACAGTATGAATCTGAATTGGGACTCCATAACCAGCAACAGATGGCTCTGACATCGTCGAAACTTTATATGTATGATGGTTTCTTCGCCTTCGCTCGATTTTATTGCACAAATGGAAAATGTGGAAACTTTCATGGTAGATTTTAGGAAAGTGCAAATTAAAATGCTGCTATGCCAACACCGATGTAAGCGAAAAAATGCCGATGATTTTTACAAAGCTTCCGTTGGATTTCTATCCCAATCTAAATTTTACGAATGAGCCAAATAGGTTTGTTTGATATTTTCCACTACGCCAACTTATTTATTCCACGGCTTTATTAAATTCCCAGCCGCTGCACTTTCAAACAAATAATCCACCCCTTTCACGAGTGCAAGATTTAACCCTCTATGCGCTAGTTTCTCTTGCGGAAATTGCAAATACAATATGTTACTTTGCATTCAGAACAGTATTAAACGACACTCAACTTATGACCAAAACAAATAAAACAGTCGTTATAATTTGGCACAAGCGGGAGAACTTATGAAATAAGATTCGTATATATATATATATATATATATATATCGACAACTTTGTTCTGCTGCATAAAGTTGTGTGAATGGCTATGAAAGACAGCGACAGGGAAACATATTTTGCCGGCTAATAATCTCCAACCGTTGCTCCTTAATATTAAGCTGTAAAAGGATATATAAAGCAAATAGAGGTCCTTAAGACCAAATGTTGCCAAGCTAATATGGTCCTATGCTCTTAGAAAGGAATAATTATTTACATACACTGGTAAAACCACATTAAGAAAATTCATTCAATATTTTATAGATTAAGAAAAAATTTAAGATAATAAAAGATATTTCCATCATCTCTTATAATATTGACCCTCATATAATATGCACTGTACGCCGTTAAGAGCTCGTCCAACATTTCCTTCCATCCTTATCATGTCATGTCTTCATATTGTTTGCGACTAAGGATGACGTGTTCGTTCTCGGTTTGACCCGTCCTTCTCGAGGTATTAGTATTATTATTATATGAGGAAAATTGACTTAGCTAATGTCTCCTTTATATACGTTTGTTGGACAAGCAGTAAATAAACAAATATAGGAAAAGAACTAATGGAAATACGTCCACTCCATGATTACTCTAATAACTATAATAGTTATACATGTTCGACGAGATTCGCGAGAGCACGACATGCAACAAGAACAAAATAAAATCTAGGAATATGAGCCTTTGCTTATGGTATGACGTAATTTTATCGTTTAAAGGCTGAGATAGTTAATAAGAATGAAGCACAATATTATATTTCAAGTACTTATTATAATTTCCAAATTGGATACATCTAATGTTCGTAAATGTTCGTAGCTATCATTTAAGCAAGTGCTGCGATTATTGTTGAGTTTACTATCAATAGTCGTTAAAAATATCTTGAGAAGACCTACAAAAATCTTCGTATATGATTCTCCTGTTTGTTCCTCGAGAAGATTCCTTCAATTTTGCAAGGCTGTTAGGTACAAGAGCACTCTAGGGATATAACCAGAATTTTTTTTACGCTATAGTAAATGTCTTTAGCAATACTCAAACTCGTGCTGGTAGCCTGGAAAAGCAGGTGTTTTCGACTGCCATGTCTGGAACGCGATCCCATTGGGAATGCGATGGCTTTCTTTTCGAAATGACTTGGCGAAAGAGTTGCCTAAATAGCGTGAGGGAACGTAAGAAATGACGTAGCGCCCCTCTCGATTTAGCGATGGAAATATGTCCATTAATCACTGTTTTAATTAAAAAGTTCTCGCCCGAAAAACATTTATTATTTGTCTCAATTTAGGCTTTGTGCGGTCATTTATTTTTTCACGCGAAATTATCGTGCCACCGCTCACAGAATGATATTTTGGGTACCGCAATTCGCACAACGAAAAACAGCCTATTGTATAATATTCCCATCGTCGTAAGTTCATAACAAAAGAAAGGAAAAAAAGTTAGATTGCACACATTTTCTCTCGTACTATTCTCAAAAAAATGTCATATGAACTTTCACGAATACACTGCATGAGGTCTTATGAAATACAATTCGGTAAGGTTATGATTTTTTTTTTGAATCAATAAAACTGTAGAATTTAACAGTCGTATAACGACGGTGTAAAGCGTCTTGCTAACTGACACCGTCTTTTTATTGTAAATATATATTCGGGGAAGAAAGAAATTGCTGGGAGGGCGATAAACATGATCGTTTAAAATGCGAACCGTTAAAATTTAAAGACCGTGATTTGGTTACTTGCCGTTTAAAAAAAGTTACTTGCGCCTAACACTTTTATACATAGAGATGCAATGTATTTTTAACCTCTTGATTTTACAGACTTCCACTTGCTAATGATACTATAAAAATACCATAGTAAATATTCATTAGGTGATCCTCACACATGATGTTTCATTTTTGATACGGTTTTTTTTTTATGATGATGCATATGCCTAAAAATATCGCTTTTCTTTAATTAGTTAAAGAGTCCGCAATCCTAAAGATTGGTTGGAAACAGCACGCCATGCCGATCTATCCTGAGCTAATCCCTTCATCTCCCTATAGCTATTCATCTCAACGTCTTCAACTATCTGACTCACATACTCCAATTTAGGCCTACCTACCCCTCTCTTTCCCTCCACTCTACCTTCTATGATCAATTGCATAATCCCCCCATGCCTAAGGATATGCCCTACTAATCTGTCTCTCCTACGCTGTAACACTCTCCAAATACTTCTCTTCTCCCCTACTAACTCTAGTACAGCTTCATTTGTTACTTTATCTTCCCAACCAATCCTCATCATCCTCCTATAACACCACATTTCGAATGCTTGTAATCTACGCTTCTCTTCCTTTCCTATAGTCCACGCCTCACACCCGTACAGTGCTACACTCCAAACATATACCTTCAGTAATCTTTTTCTAATACCCAAGTCAATATTTGATCTTAAAATCTGTTCCTTTTCTACGAATGCCTTCCTACCCTGTGCTATCCTACACTTTATATCTAGAATCGCCTCTCTCGTTCCTCTGTTTTTCCTAAAACCAAACTGATCTTCTCCTAGCCTTTCCTCTACTTTATTTTCTAATCTCCTATAAATAATCTTTAACAATATCTTCGATGCATGTGATAGTAGGCTAATGGTCCTATAGTTCTCACACAAATTAGCTCCTATTTTCTTCGGCATTGTTACTATTCTACTACGCTGAAAATCCTGTGGTACTTCTCCCTTCTCATATATTTTACAAACTAACCTGTATAATCGCTCCTGCATTTTCTTTAATAATCGAACAAAATCGTTTGCTCTGCACGTTATTCCTTGAAGCACATTCCTTGAAAGAAAATGGAATGCTATCAAATTATAAAAAATTCAAAGGTGTGGCAAACATTTCTTCGAAAATCTAACTATATTAATATTTTACACAAATAATATTTTATATACCCCATAACCCTTGTTGGCTTATCTCCATAGAAGCTGCGTATATTCGTAGATGGCGGAAGTGTCCCAGCTGGGGGGTAAATGTGGTTCGGAACTGTTTACACTTCCGGTTTAGCCACAGTGTCCGGAATATAGGCATATATTTGTATCCTCAATGTTCGGGTGATATTAAATGAGCTATCTATGAACATTCACTACCCCTTAACTGATAAGAACAGTCAGTCCTATGTACATACGATATAGAGCATATTCGAGATTGTTTATTTAAAGATTTCGTCACAAAATTGATGTATGTATTTTACAAAGTACTTTTTTGAAAGTGGACAGTGAAGCTCAATCAAAATTTTAAATGAAAGTCCCGATGGAGGGTCGAAAATGCATGAACTAAGAAATATAATTGCTAACCAACTAGGTCACCAAAGACACTTCATTGCAGTTAATTTTATAGATCTAGGCGGCAAAGAGTGATATTCATCGAGAACAAGTCAGATATATTATTAATAATTTGCTGGAAATTAAATGCTAAAATGTATCAAGAGGTTCTTAGGGTTGCAATAAATTTTGTCGAAACGATTAACCGAAATAAATCATACATTTGTTGAAGACCGCTGGTTCTATTTGCATAAAACTGCTTCGTATGCATACTGCACTTATGTAAACGTTAAATTCATATTTACTACCCGAGTGGACACATTCAAATAGCGTATTAAAATTTCATCCCTCGCATGATCCGAACTCATCGAAGACACTTTAGCTGGCGAATATATCATCGATATTTCCCGCGGTAAAGTTGACAATCCCTTTCAATATTATAGCAGTGGATATGTCAAGAGTTATTTATAACGCAGCGATAAGAAAAAATATACCTATATTTTCAATGGCAACATTCGAAATTGAAATGTAGTATTTTCTGAAACGTTTTGAAAACTGCATATTTATTATCTTCTCATGTACGGTAAGATCGATTTTAAAGGCTCACATGCAACGGGAATAAATAAATTTAATCGAGCGAAAAGAATTACCTACTCTAATGCATAATGAATTAATGTCTTTTTTATGAATGTTGGTAATATTTCTCAGGCGTCCCCTTTGGGAGGAGCGTTGTTATCCTTTTAAGCAATCAAAAAATAATATGTATATATTAAAGTGGTTTATTACACTCCAGTGTACATAATAACACATACTGCACTGGATTATAATGGAAAAAGTCCTTTTTTTTTTGATAAACTACAGTTATAAAATATGTTTAAAGGTCCTTTACCCCCGCAGAAAAGGTGAGTTTAATTTTTTATGAGCACATGCGCCCGCATATAATCGACATATATATGCCCAGCAGATCTGGATTTAGGCAATATAAAGTAAAAGGTCTTAAAAGGACTATATATAACAATCTACTATTGAAACAGTTTATTTAATTTTTTATAAATAAAATTCATAGACGTTGTCGAGTAAAAGATACTCTGAAAAGGGACCATAAAAATTCTAGTTTCGCAGCCGAACCTGTCCTCATACCTAATAAATAAAAGGAAGTTTTTTTTTTATCTACATCGGTCTTCTCTGCATACATGAATTTATTCCATTCATATAATGGCCCGAGCACTATATATTATCCACACATGATTTTTTACGAGTTTTCAAAATGTGTCCTAACCCTTGCGATGTGGCTTAGTAATGGTATAAGCGATCGTAAAAAAATAAATATACAACCAATCTATAATCGTATCCAAAAGCCATTTCAATATCAAGAATAAATCTTTTTAATTTAGAACCACGAATAGGAAATGATAATCTAGGCTTATAACGCTACAATTCATAGTTACTTCTTTAAATATTGTACTAAAAAATTTTAATCATCATTTTTCGAAGTCTTACAACGACAATTGTTAAATAAATTAATATTAAAATAAGATATTGTAAAGATAGCTTGGGAGTTCTGCAAGGATCCGCACTGGAACTTTTATTAAATATATTTTAAATTCACCTTCATTATGTTCTTTTTTTAAATTTAATAAGACAACTCTGCACTAATTTATTATTATTTTAGGTAATGAGTACTCCCATTGAGCAACTAATGCGAGTTTGTCCATGAATAAACAAAACCGCAAGTCCATTGCTCTTTACTTTGTTGATTTACTGTTAAATCAACACATGAATAATTGTACTAAATTATTCGTAGATCAATATTGAGAGCGGATTGTTTAAGTTTTATATTAAGGCACAAATAACGACTGAAATGCTCATAAAGGAGAAATTCGACTGAAATAATACTAATAAGCAAACGTGCTTTCAAAAACACGTGTCGACAACCATCTAATCTTATTAGAAACTTAGTTGTGGAACCGTTAACATTTCTTTGGAAATTTGTTATGCGATGTCTTCAAATTATATTTGTTTCCATTAACAAACGGGAAATGATATCACTATATGAATACGAATTCATCATTTTAACATAACGCTAATAGGTGATTTAACATAATAATACAGAATAAAATCAAAAGGAAAACATAAGATCTATACGTACGTTTCTGTCATGGAATTCTCTAAATACGTGCAAAACTTTTTGATATATACGATGACAAGACGAAGACAGAAATCTAAGAACATGTAGAAGGAAACGGGGGAAGAGAAAAACGAAATAGACAGGCGTCTAGCGTCAGTGAACCGTTTTTAATTAGTAGTTCAAGCTTATGTTTCTTCCTTTTGCACTAATGAAGAAGTAATGTAAAGCTTCTGCATTATATTATACTGTAGAATTGCTACAAGTGTTGGATTGTATTCAAGTTACTTATTGCAAGTTACTCAAGTTACTTAATATTTGCATTCAGATTTATATCAGAAAACCAAAAAAATAGTAATTCATTAAAATCATTTTAACTTCGAAAGCAAATCTTATCTGATTTTGTTACAAATTCAATAATGATTTTTTTTCTATTGTCCTGATGAAACGAATGGTCATAAAACGTATCTTCCAATTGAAACTAAAAAAATGCTCTGATTTCGATTTTGGCTGTTTGATATCCTTTAGATTTTAGCAAGGGATTCAATCTCCCCGAGCTTTCGCTTCAAAGCACATTCGGAATATATGTACCTACAGATGGCACTGCATTCCCTGCACAACATATACGCAAAACAGTCAGGACTTTTGGCAAAGTTATTCCGTAAATATAGGCACATGCGTGTACAGGGTATATGGATGCTTGTATTGTTATTAGATGTCACAAGTCTAGTCTTAGCAGACTATTGGAAGATTCTTGAGACTCCAGTTAGTGAGTTTCCAATGTTCAAATGGTAAAGTTATATGTAAAATGAAATCTGGAATTCATTACATGCTTAAATCAACCGATGGTATTAGAGCTGCGCTTTGGAAACTTTCGAAAATACGAATCAACATAAGTCACTTAATTTCATCTAATAAAATTTACTGAATGCGAATCGCAATTGCGACATTAATTTATTCGCATTTCGCAAAATCATATTCACGATTCGACGAACTTGTACCAATTGTGCTGACCAATATTGTCTTTGCAATATATCCGGTCACGTGATAGCTGCGTTTCCTTTCTCACCACGAGTATCTTCAATGTCACGATGGACATAAACCGCATCAAAGGTAACGACGTTGGATGGAATATGAGAGACTTCAAGGCACCTATTTTACCACATTTGTAATATATACAAAGGCTGTGTCCAAAATATAAAGTCCTACAGTACAATGAATTAGAAATACGCGCTCGTTAAAATGTACGTTGAATTGGATGCCTCAGATATCCAAAATAGTTTCGAATATATAAGTTTCGTGAAACGATCATAGAATAAATAATTCGTAGGATCTACTATTGTAATGTACTGTTAAAGTTTTTCAATAATGACTGAATTAGTACTTGAATTGTTAATGTTATCGTAGAAAATGTAATGATTATCGGTTGGCTCAAATAGATAGCGACATCAGATGGTAAGATCGCATGGTTTAATACGTAATTAAGTTGAAAATGGATGGACTTCTACGTGAATTATTAATTTAAAGCCATAATGTTAGCAAACTATGTTAGCAGTTTCTATGATGTTAATTATGAATTTCCATTAGTTGGGAAACGGTATTCCTTAGGTCCACCTCTACATTTTTTGAAAAGCGGAATTGATCATTTCACTTTATTATTTATGCTGAAACAACGATACCCATATGATTGTGTTCAACTGAAACCATTAATTGTATTTTCGTTTTATAAACGGCCCATAACTACCGAAAGCATCCACCAAAGCAAGTCTTGAAACAATCTTTTCTTGTGCGTCGAATGGCCCGTTTACAGCCTGCACGTATTTTTGTGGGGTGCCCGTAGATCGTGTACCTAATACCTTCGCCGTATTATGATGCACCAATAAAGCCCTGGAACAGCCATTTCTCTCATTACTGCTGTACGGAGTCTCCTTAGAACAAGGGAAAATAATGACAGCCTAAGCTTACCATTTACGAGATGGTAGCGTATATTGTGTTGCTCAAGAGCTACAGCTAGAAACGTAACCAAGAAGAATTTATTAGATATCGAACTAAACGTATTCCAAGTATCGTAACATTTTATATGATCGAATAATTAATCCACATAATAGAAGGAATAAAACGACATTAATATCAGATCATAATTTTTAAATAATAGAATTCATTTGAATTTACACGATCGTTGTGACGCTTATTCTCATAAGTTCCTTTTTGTAATACCACGTGTCTATATTCTACTTATATCAATACTTTCTCCCCTATACAACTAGCCTAGTATATGAGAACAGATGCTTCCTAACATACTCTTATGGTTAGCACTAAAGCATCTTAGACGACCACTTGATGGCATATAAGTTGCGGTATGTAACAACATTGACTGTAAAGGTGCCAGGGAAGCGACGTAATAGGCTAATGAAGGAAAAACTTCCTTTGTGCTAAGACTTACCTCGAGGAACTAAGGAGGACCAACTTTGGAACTTATAGGTGGAACGGAAAGTTTCGCACTTGTCGCAGATAAGTTAAGAAGTGCTTCGGTAGCGCTGAGCTAGCTTCACTACGACAAGAATGCTTATTGAAAATGATTTAATAATAGGACAGCTTGGGGCGCATGTTCGAGTATTTATTAATCACGGGTTTTAGTATGTTACAATACCAAGGGAGTCGTTAATAATTAAAAACTTCTTAGGATGAACGATTTTCCGATCAAAACTAAATTACGCTTTAATATAGATGTAAATAGAAGTGCGCTGCTAATCTTATCCTCAAATCTACAACCCTTATCGACTTAATGCATGGGGGATGCAAATCTCAATAGCAATAGCTAAATCCGCTGACGTTTCACAGTGACCTAAATTGCGCCTATTTCATCCCTTTCCGTAGCGGGGCAATGCCGTCACGGCCACACCAAAAACCAATGATTTACGGCCACAAACCAGTCATAATTACTGTGTATGAGCACATTGCAAATAGAGGAGAGGCAGTAACAGTGGCCCCACCGAAAATGGCACACAAGCTTCGTAGGGTATGCTCGTTAGTAGAAATGGTAGTTATTACGGCACCCTCTTCTATTTCTGGGGGGACTAAATATACCCGTGCAACCAGCAGCCCGGATATTAACACTAAATCCCTTTGACCTGGAAGCAGATATCTGTTTAGCACACATTAAACTAAACACGTATCCTGAATTAAATGTTTCGTCCATAAATTTCCATGTTTTTTCAAACGCCATTTTCATCCTAAGAAAAATGAGATAATGCCAGATTATAAATTTTTTTTGGACATGCTATATGGGAAAGATCCCTCTAGTTCATTCCAATTAATCCGACAGCAGACACGGGGTGACATTGAACCCACCTCAAGTCAATATTAAGGCGACATTATATACGACACTGAATTGACAATTCAATCTGCGCATTAACTACTCTAGTGGTATTGTTGTGATTTTGCGTTTTGATACTTTGCTCCATGAAAACCAACGCTATTAGACAAAAAATCGAAATACCATCTCAAAAAAATGTCAGGAACACAACTCGATCAGAATTCTATTATGAAAGCAGTCATAGCCAGACCAAAGATTAAAGTTCTAAATAGTCACGTTTACATTACCCCAACATCTCCATTCAACAACCTATTTTAATGGATTACACATCGCTTCAATGTCTTTGTAATCACACTAAATCGCATTCCGCATGCCGGAATATTTGGAATTTCTCTATCTGTGTCTGTGAATGTTTAGGGCTATTGCACAGTAATGCTGTGATGTGGCCAGACCAAACCAAACCACCACCGAACTAACAGGGATTCCTTGAAATGGTGCGTAAACAGGACAGTTAATCCTGCTGATACGCTCTATATGGACAGAGGGACGTTATTAATGGACCCAAAGGTCCATCACCGCTGTACATTTTATGTTCATACATATTCGGTACAAGTATACAAAATATTTACTTATTTTTATGGTATTCCTAAGAATTAGTGATTCAAGTATTCGATTGTAGGAATGTCATTTTAAATTATTTTTCTGGGATTTGACTCATCCACGTATAAAATTACAAGTACCTTGTTACATCTAACAAACAAATTCATTAATTTAATTAAACGCATTCTAAAACTAATTGCTATTGCCGCAAATTCGTCGAAATACCAACAACATGAACCCCCATCTATAGAAAGTAACAAAAAATTCCTATCCAAATTTACGCACATACATTTATTTCATACCTCAAAGGTTAGGGAAACAGATTTGTCTCCCAACGTACATCGAAATTCAAAATATCCCGACCGAATTTAACGCGTGGACGCTTTACAGGGCTTTATAATCAGTCTCAGAGCTTTCTCTTCACCCTATCGCCACGCAGAGATAAATATGCTGTGGTGAGGTAGTTACTGTTACATGGGACAGGGTAGAATTTAAATGTCAACAAGTCATTCCTTTGAAAATCATATAAGTTGCATTGGGAAAGAAATGGGTGTCATACATTTTCAATCTTCAACATTTCGTAGCTGATGTATTGAATTGACCCTTTTCTAAATATTCGAAATGTTGATTGTTAAACAACACTAGTTTCCACCGCGCCATTTATGTTTCATTTCTTCGCTTTGGTATCATTTATTAAGCGATAACGTGATTTTAAAACTTTTCCAACAGTGTAACACTTAATGGCAGATTTTCTGCTAACGTTCTTGCATCTAAATCAAGTTGGCAGGCGCAACAAAACACGGCCGTTTTCAAGAGAAACAGTAGACTGGCAGAAAGACAAACAGTCAGGAGATTACTAAATCCTTGGAAAAGAATTCCCGCGCAATTTACACCACATTCTTCTCTCGGCGTGTTTGGTTTACAACTCCGAAAGTTGAAACACTCGATACAATATTATCGTACAGTAATAACACCATACAATCTTCGTGGATATGCATTTTCCATATAAAATACAGTGTTTTAATTATATCTCGTACTGCGTGTATGTTTAGAATAACTATTCCGAACTTCTGGTAATGTTAACCAGGTTCTGTTTGAGATTAATATGCAAAGAACGACCCGCCGAGCGGTCTTCATTTGTTCTGTGCCGGCTTGGCTTTGGCGTATGTAACGTAACTTCGTCGGCCGCCATGGTACAGTATATAATAATAACATAATAAAGTTTGTGAGAACGTATCGTACATTTAAAGTGTCCCCTGCTAGTAAGCCCTGGATGGTATTTGTACTGTGGACCCGCTCCAATTCAGTCTCCCCTTCTGGAAGCCGTCATGGTGGTTCAGCAAACTGCAAGAAACAAAATTTGCCGCAGTTTCGGTAGTTGCCACTTGATAGTTTAGTTTTTGTTTTGCATCTATTTTGTTAAAATATTTGGAATCTACAATTCCGACGATAAGACATATTATTTTTCAAAGATGTTGCTTTGAAGAAAAATATTTTCTTTTACTTATCTCCGGCAGATCTACCCTTTTCTTCGTTATTTTTATAGTTCCTCAATTGAACTGGCCTTGCACTTGAGAATAACTAGCCGATCCAGAGCGGGTTTTATGCCTGGAGCATGTTGTTGACAACCCTCTTCGTAATGTCACAGTTAAACTGGTACGTGCAAACTGACCAACCAATATTGATGCCAATAATCTGCAAGTACACGTGCGGTAAATGAAAATGCCAGCAAATATTGCCCAGTGTCTGCACAAGTGCAGAAATGCGTAATTTTTAAACATCCTGTTTATGGACTAGAAATACTCGCTCAAACCCAAATAATATATGAAGTTTGGATATATAATCTTGTATTATATTGCGCGAGCATTGAGGCGGTCATTTGATCTTGAACCATACTTTTGGTCGATTTTATTGACCACAAGTCTACGGATCCTGTATACCACTTTATGGTCAACATCATGGCATTCAAGTGCTGACAGAATGTCATGGGGAAGAAATATTGACTTTTAATTTCACGGCTTTAATGTCGAGGTCGAGACTATTAAATATGCGCGATTAAATTTTATGGGCTGTTAAAAAAGATATAGAAGAAGAATTTTCTGGAAAGGTTACATTAAAGTATTTAGAGCCATTTTTTAAAGAAAAAATTCTTGCGTCTATGGAAAATTTTCTCCTCTGATGAATTGTCATGTGCAAACGTATAAACTAATATAATACGTGCTCTAAAATATATATGTCTGAGACCTGCCTTTTACTTTTCCCTGTTTTTGACCATTCATATGTTAGGAAAAGGAGTCAAGCAATAAGAAGATAAAATCCATGTTTTTGGCTGGTCACAAACACTGAAAGTACATAAATCTGACGAAAGAAAGCTCTTTCAACTGAAAGGAAAACCTAGCAACGTCTCAAGTGTTCATTCGAGGCAGTCTGCAGTATTATTTATATCTACTCCTAGATATTTGTGAGTATAGGAACATTTACCGTTTTTGATGATGTTATACTGCAAAGAGGTTGTGATTGAGAAGTCCTTTCTGGGCTAGTAGAAATAGCACGACTAGAGTTTACGCTAAACTGGCCGTCCTGAACCGAAATAATATTTCATATACGCACTTCTTTGTATAAGATGTGTGTGTGTTGGTAATAGAAGTTGAAAGAGAAATGGAATAAATAGAATCATGTTGCTTTTCATGCGTTCTAGCGTATAAGAGAAATACTCCAAGAACAAATTCAGTAAGATTTATACTATTCTTAATCTAAAATATATTTATTACAGTTTGTTATATTGTAAACATTTAATTGACGTAGGCCCATATAAATTTTTCGTATCTTATTTTATGATCGCTTTGCTACTGTTCATGTTCATTGTGCCGTAAATTTGCGACATATGCGCATATATCACAAATTATACAAAACCCCTTTATCTTTGTGCATGATCTAAATCTACCCCTCATTAAAAATAAAAGAACCCTTCAAGAGATATGACGTATACCACGCATACGCATAAAAGGAGTCTAGTGGCTAGAGCATAACTCTCTAGATGGGCCCACATTACAAAACAATCCTTTTTATGAAAAATGCCTATAAATATTATACAGGATTTCAAGAGTAAATGAACTTACACGAAATCAAATCTGCAAACAAAATTACCAAATTAGTTTCCAGTTCTACAATATCAATCATATTTTAATTATTAAAGAAGTTTCCCCGTTATCAATATCTTGATTTATATTTATCAGGGGTCTATGAATGGGGTAGATAAAGTGAACACCCTGTATATACATTCGCTGAATCGTCATATATGAATGTGTGCCACTTTAAAATGTATTCATTCCCTATACAGCAGCAAACATATCCTACGGACTGATATTTCCGAAACATTTCACTTCTTGCCTTTCCACAGGATAGGGCCTCCATTTGAATATGGAATAAATTTATTCATAAGGACCCGCCAGAAACTCCTGTAGCGATTCCTTTATATGTGAGTGCTCTGATGTGTTTGTAACTTGTGCCACTCAAACAGCAAAATATGAATAAAATGTATAGATCTAGATCCGCAAGACTTATACGACGACGATAAATAAATACAAGGTTTTTCTGCAAATAAATATATTTGACTTTATGCGCAATTCCTTATTGTGTGCAAATATTTTTCAACTTCTAGCAAATTCAGAATCTCCAACTTGAACCTTACCCCCATCGATCGGAACCGCCAATTATTATTTTACTTAAAATTTACTGAACCATATGAAACTTCATCTCTTTTAACACCTGTTCAGGTCAATGTCAATGTCTTCCAGCTCTACCTAGTCTCGTATATATAGGTTAGCATTGGTATCCTTCTAAAGCCACCGTCATTTAACTCACGTAGCCTGAAAAGTATATAGTGCATTTTCATCTCTACACGTGGCAACTATGTACAATTCAACTGGCAACCCTGGTCGATGACCGTACCATGTCACGGGACCGGTACCGGAACCGGAATACACTATATATACCATACCTTATGTCAATGGCGTAAATAGCGTGTAGAGATGCGGTGTGTTTGTGGTAGTGGCAAATATTACTTTGGATTCTCTGTTCGAAAATCAGAAAACGAAATAAAAGTACAACTGAACCAGTGAAAAGCTTTAAATATTTTTGCTTATATGTATATTATGTCCTCCCAATTTCTAAACTTAACAGTGGCGGTTCCTTATGCAGTCCGCAGGGCCGCGCATAGATATATAATTGTATTGCGATATTTTATCTCGGCATTATTTTTCCTAAAAGATAAAGCTTGCGCCGCGAACATACCTAACACTCATCACTCAACACGATATGGCAGCTAGCAAGTCGAGTCAAATGCATATGCCCTATCTGTTGGAAGCGCTAGAGTGGGAGCGACCGTATGCAGTATGTCTTCTCTATTTCTTCGGTTCGCTTGTACCATATAACGACTAATGTACACACATTCCAGCGGCTTTGGATGAGTCATAGCAACGTGACGTCACGCTGCTTGTACAGCTAAGAATATATCGTTGTTTATGCTACTCTGGGCTACGATTCTTTAGCGTCCCAACAGAGAAGCCTAGTATACAGTAAAATTGATATAGATATAGTTGCATTGTTCTGTGTAGTTACGTATGTACGATTTTGCCACGTGTTTCTCCAAGAATATATTTAATAAAAATGAAGTGTTAGTTCTTTATTGAAAATAGAGTTTTGTAGACTTTCTCTTGTGTATTTATATCAATGAAAGATAAAAGATCAATGATACCTTTCAAGAAATGATTGAATTTAATCATTTTGCATCCATTTTAGGTAAGATTTCTGACTATTATGTTATTTATTAAGTAATGCGCCCCCCCGATTGAAATATCACGAGCCACCACTGAAACTTAATATTCTGATATAAATTGTGAATTGATTACGAGCAGAAACTTGATAATAACACGGTAGTTTAACAAGATATCGTAATTGCAACGATGAATATCTATTTCTTGTCGTTATCATTAAATAATCGCAACTGAATTGAATAAATATATTAAGGATCGATCAGAAATTATTTACGTGAACATAGAAATTCGATTTCGTCACCAGAGTTGGGTGGTGTTAGTTAATAATTAACAATCTGAAAATAAGGGTCAACATTAGCTCTGGCTCAGCGAACCAATATACGAATATAACGAATTTCCGCATTTGAGGTGGGATTATATTCTAATTTGATGAAACCCAATTAACGGCGCTGAGCTAATTATACCACCTTCGCTCCAATGGCCAAATATTTGCTGTGCATATTATAATCGAACTGCGAAACATATTGTAAGCCATGTACTGGGAATTCACTGTCGATATTTTAGAATCAATAGCATCCAGGTGCTGACGTGCTCAAGGTAGATTTATACTTTATTGATTATTAATTTGCAGGAATTATTTCGAAATGCTAGTTGACGTATAATGTTCTAGTACGCTCAAATGTATCGGATTTGATGTTAAGCGCGTAGTGCCGAGCTGTTCTTTAAAAAAATGGTAAAGTGTCTTCGCCAATTGTCAATAATGACAACGTTGCACTTTGGCATTTTTATGCGTGCCTATTAGAAAGGGTATTGTGACCGCAGATTTTTGAAACCTCAAGTTCCTTACATACCCAAACTGTTAGGCATCTTGCCTTTTTGACAATTCTAATATAAACAACAAATTATTATCGTTATTCTCAGCATACATTATATTACATCTAACATCTTAGCATATACACACGAACATGAAATTATCAGTAGTCAGTGTCTGTGTTCCCGAACATGGACTGTGACGACTGTGGCGCTAATAAATAAATTACCACATCAAACAGACTGGCATAATGTATTCCCGAGTTGACATCGCACTGACGTCAATAGGGGTGCACTACTATTGCTGGGGGGAAGCACAACGGAAGTAACGGCACGGCGCCTGTACCCAGAAAATCTTGTTTAGGGATAACTTCATAGACACCTGGTGTTACACGTTGGAGAATGTTGTCGTATCCATGATAGAATTATCTTAAATCTGCATATCGTATAAAATGAAAGTACTTAAAGATATTATATACGCCATCTTATAAAAACGTGATCTTCAATATGTCTAATCGCTTAGCTTAATATAAACAAAACTGTTTTCATGTTAGAATTAATTTACGCAAATAAATAACACAGATTGACAATAGCAATTGACGACGACACTAATATGTTAGAACTTCCATCTTGCAAACAACAATTATATTTAATACATTATACAATCCTTTTATGATCTCATGTACTTCTTGCGCACTGACATAAGATTAGATTGCACCTACAAATATTTCTCGTAATAATATTTATATTACGTTATTGACAAACATCAATTCTTCTTCTTCTTGTCGTGATTGCTTCGATTCTGTAACCCAAACACTGTTCGAATAGATAAACCACCTTAATTCGATAGTCGCTACAGAGTTCGCAGAATTTGAGGGTCATATCATCGGTCGTGGTAGAGACCCCTGGGGGGGACACTCAACCACGTCTGTGCTGTAATGTCACCGCTAATCCGCGACGTCTTAAGGTCGGCTACTGTCTTCGCACGAAATATACGGAATGTTGGATGCGTTGTGTTGATTGAAACAGAATCAAACAACAAACGAACAGCTTTCTTTTTTCCGGAAAAGTATTTAAGTGTAAAGTATATCTTGCAGTACTGTGGTGTGGATCCCTCAACTATAATTTGGCGTAGTTAGAACTACGCTTCCTATGCCAAGATTGGCGAAATATCAACAGTCATAAATGAGTAATTTGTTCGTATAGAGTGGCTAAGACGTTAAGACATCAGTCTATATGAAGAAGGTATAGAGGACCCTACCAGTTCTTTCATATTAACCGATTCAGAGCAGTAGGTGTTGGGATTGGTAGATGTCTACTGATGAATTTATAGCTTTAGACTTTAAATTAGGAATGCATTTTTTTTTAAATTTAATATTGCAATTGATGTCACTATCAGTGTTGGAATGTTTTAATTGCTATGTAAAAACCACTCATTATATATATTGTGGCTCGTAAAACGTTGTTAACTACAGAACTAGCAGATCCTGAATATGAACTAGCAGTTAATGATTAATCTGAATATAAACTTCAATTCTTGGTTGATAGATAATATTTGGCTTCTATATTTTCATATCCATGCGTCGTTATTGGTTACTATAGACCCATCTCCACCGGTAGGCTAGGGTGGAGAGAATCCTCAGAGCTTTGCATTTTGGTATATTGTTAATAATGTAAGATAATACATCTGAGATGGGATTAGGCAAATGCGGTGTACGGTATTTCCCGCGGCTAAATCGATTGTTACGCGGTGCTGCTTCGTTTAACAACGACGGTGGATTGCGACAGTTCGCTATATACGGCTGTGGTGTCTCCCCATTTAAACCCAACGAGCGCCAAGAAGCCGAGGGAGAGACTCACCACCAAGAGCCATGAAGTAATATTATCATTCCCCGTTGCTGTATAGACTATAGAGTTTCACTTTCAATTCTAACGTCATAATAATCAACAATCGCCATGTAACTAGTTCAGTTGCGAATCTTACCATCTTCATTAGAGTGAATTGACTTTAGATCATTAATATCAAGGCGGAATTGAAATGGTTACACCAAGTAGGATCATTTTTTTGCCATAGGTCCCTTTTACTTCAACTAAATTCTATACAATAAATTAAGCATGAACGAAATTTACGTTGGTAGAAGCCCTTCTATTTGTGTTATAATATAACTTTCAACGACGCAATACACCAAATTACTATACTACTTAATATACTTAATTGCCCATTAATATGGACAAGAACACATTATCCAACATTTATCAAACCGATTTCAAAGCGCAAAAGAGACAATGCGAGTGTAATTAAATAAACGCACAATATCGCAGCCAGCTGTGGCGATCCATTCGGTTCTTGGTCAAACAACAATAAATCTAACTAAACACCATTGGCAATAAGTCCATACTCGTTACCGACTTGTACAATATGAACGGAAGCACGCACTTCTGGTCTTTGCAATTACCACAGACATGTTAAGCAGATAGCAAGTCTTCTATTACTAGTAGAGAATTTTACCATTATTTGATGTTCTATGATATTTGCATGTTGGTTGTCTTGGGTTAGAATTATCATTGCTTTAAACAAACACCCCTTTTTCATTTCATGATGCGAATATTACGGTACTGTATTTCTATACTACGAACGGGCTTTTTTATAAATAACCGGTTATTTATTAGTTGGTAATGCTACCGCCTGTCAACGATGTATATGCAGTAAAAGTTGATTGTCCTGGTTTGGACGTCCTGCACCACTTTTCCCTACAGGCTATCTGATGGGATACGGTTATTACCATCCATTTCGGGGTTCCAATTGAGTTATTGGAACAGCGACAATTGGAATTGTACAACCGATACATGGTTGTCTACAAATGCTCAAGTGGTTAAGAAATTGTCATGTCGTATATAGAAGAACACCCGAACAGCAAATTATTTTCTTGTACTTACCAATTAACCCCAAAACTGAAATAGTTATCATACGCAGTGTTACTTTCTTGTATGGTACATTACAGTTTCACCCCGTATATTTTATACCCTAAATATCTGTCTTTAATTTAACAATACTCCCTAAGGCTCGACCATACCCCATTTTGCAAAATTTATATAAACAGCGAGGCTATAATAGAGCTCTAACCGAACAACCCCGCGTGTTAATGATGAAAATCAATCTGCCCTGGCGCTGGATCGATGCTCATTTATTTACGGGGGGATAATTGGGGGAGTCACTCTCTCAATGTATATTATATATTGATTTATACTGGATATAACGTTCAGCGTTTAGGTAATAATTCGCAATAAATTTTATAGTATTTGTGAGGTAATAGAATCATCATTGAAGAATAGCGAAGGAAAGATTGAAGTGGAGGTTCATACAAAAGAAGTTAATTGACACCGTTATTGTTGATTATTCTTTCATTAAAAAAGGAACCAATAAATATCAAGATTCTATATACACATTTTGAATTTTCAGAAATGAGCCTATATGACGTATTATTCTGCGTTCAATTCTCCGTTTAATTAATTTCTACCTTCAGTAGCGGATAATTTACCGATTCCGTTCTGTATTCAGATGTACGCTCGATGCACATGCTATCCTACTGTTTCCTCTATGACAGACAAGCACTTTGTCTTACGACAGGAAGACTAATTCGGCATTCCATTGACTATTGTGCGTATTCTGTATTACGGTTTGCCTATTGACGAAATGGTTTACATGTGTCTCGGATTAGTAACACTGATGAAGAATAATGAATTACAAGCAAAAGTAGATGGAAGCGAATTCATTCCGTGGTGAATGCATCATTCAAGAATAGATTATCTGTTTAATTGCTATTGATTTGATAGATAGAACATAGATTTTGATTATATGCGAAATGTTGTTGAAAATTGTCCTGCACATCTTTCGATATATGAAGGAAATTTTCAATTAAACTATGCTGTTATTGACTAATATTGTATATTATAAAACAATGATTTTATGATATTCATTTTTTTAATAGTTTCTCTTTGTTACAGGTGTCATGAAACATTGATCTGATGTTTAAGGATCCCGATCCTCAATTCCTCAGTTTGTCACAGAATGAGAACATCACTGTTACCATTAATTTGCCTTACATGCTTGACAAGGATATCAAATAGTGTAGACCCATGTAAGTATCCTTCTTCATTTCATACTGATTTAATCAGGTTCGATTCGAATTTATAATAATGGCTTTCTTTCTACTTCAGCGCAATGCATCGCTCCACTCGGCTTAGAAAATGGAGCCGTACGAGACGACGACATCACGGCCAGTTCGTCCTTTGACAGTGGAAATGTTGGTCCTCACCACGGCCGGTATGTTCACATAATTATTACACCATAACTTAGACAATATACTACTTTGCTAATTCGTAATAATATTTTAGCAAACAACATTTTCTTAATGATCAAGAATGCAATAATTTCAATGACGGTTTCAGCGAAAAATATTATCTACAACTCACTATATCCACGTGACAGTTTCTTTCCGATAAATTATAGACTAGTGTTTAGAGTAAGTCCTGGTGTTTACGTTAACCAACAGACTGCGACAAAAAGTTGTGGGTTCTTGTGCAGACACAAGAACTGGACACATTTGCATTTGGAGAGATTTAGTTAGAGTTGATGTACTGAATTTCCGGTGTAGTAATAATAATGTAGAAACTAATATCTACTACATTACGCGATTACTACTATTTTAATCACAAGTATAAATAAAATGAATTTTCCAATGCCCATACAATTTACTCCATTGTTCAGAAACCACCTCTTCTAAACGAACAGTTACTTTCAGTACGAACGTACAAATCCATCTTTTTAGTTTTTCTCATGAAGGTGGCTGTCGCGCAAAGTTATTTTGTGGGTTTTCCTTGACTTTGGTTGGCTTCCACCAACTGAAATTCGTTTGTATACCAGTTTTCGCTACTCAATCATTCGCGAGCTCAGAGCATTTCTAGTCGGGTCGTGCGAATTCTGACACTTTTATGAGAATTTAAAACTGTTTTCACTTGGCACTAGTAGTGCTCCGTAGAACGCTTCCAGTTAGCCATAGGGAAATTGTAACGCAAGCAGATACTGAGGTGTATTTGGTACTTTCAGACATCATTTAGACAGAATACTTGTGCAGAAAAAAGTCACTATTACCTTTTTACTAGATATTAAAGCACATGTGTCGTTAACGAGCCTGAAGTAACAATATCATGTTTATTTTACATCGTCTTTAAAATTAAAAAAAAAAAAGATTTGACGTATCTTCAGCTGGTTTTTTCATCGATCGTGGCTATATAGCTAGAATACATTCTTATATGACCATCCCGTATACTGGTAATATTTTTATCCCACATCAAACGTGTGCGTACGAGTATATGCTTCAAACTTTTATTACAACCCTCGGGGCAATTATTTAATGGTATCATTCGTGTGGGCGAAGATAATAATAATAACAACACCACTACTTCAGTTCGATCATATATAATCCATATCGTTCATCGATCTCAATTTATACATCCAACATTCCGAAGCTGTGATTTATTTTATTACCCTTTACTTGCAAGAAATTAGT
This sequence comes from Leptodirus hochenwartii, assembly GCA_947310635.1. Taxonomy (NCBI): domain Eukaryota; kingdom Metazoa; phylum Arthropoda; class Insecta; order Coleoptera; family Leiodidae; genus Leptodirus; species Leptodirus hochenwartii. Next base: position 2,252,324 of record OX371183.1, on the reverse strand, counting down.
TTGTAACGCAACAGTGAGTGATGTCGTCATTAGATTTGTGAATAATTCTAAAACGCGACAAAAGTCTTCAGTTTATGCAAACAGAATGCAGTTCTGAACAAGGAGGCGTATGTCCATGTCTTTGGTAAAATTGATCCAAATTTTCTGAAATCGTGAAAAAATGTAGTATTGAAAAATTGTAAAGCAGTTGATCCTTCGCTGGGCGTTTACAAGTTTTTTTTGTGAGCAATCTGTTATGAATTCGAGGCAGGCTGATTGAAACCACCATAAGATGGTCCACACAAAGCACAGGGCTGTTATTATATTGATATATTATAGAAAATTGTACCGGACATAAATGTTAAAAAAATATTTATAGGCGATCGTAATATCGGTACTTTAATTCCATTTTTCTTTTTTGGGATAGAATATACTGACATCAAGAGGATCAAATATTAAGAATGCACGGCAGATGCGCTTTCTACGTACTATGGGGGCAGAAAGTAGGCAACGGCTAGTATATGCATGACAGTTAGCTATCCCTTTCGAGAAGCCTCTTGCAGTTCGAAAAGAAATCAATGAATAATGTATTTACTCTCTTCTTGGCGGAATTGAAGTCGCTTTTCACGTTATCCACTAGATGAAAGTTTGTTGGGTATTTAAAATGTTAGTTCATAAAGTAAAACAATTTTCGAAAGTTCCTTTCCGACGAAAAAGATATTTTGCAATTCTATTACCGAGCTTCTCAAATTACCTAAGTACATTCTTAAATGATATTGCCTAAGTACATCTCCCAACCATCTGTTACAATTTTATACTCACATATTGACAATTTTCCAATACTGTTACGAAATTCTCATGCAAAATTTAATTTTCCATTGAATAAGACAAGCGCTTAAAATAAATTCTATACAATATGCCAGCTCGCAAGTTGTATAGAATTTCATTTTCGGTCGCTCAACATGACAATTGGATACAACACATCTTCCATCTACTTCGTGCATGTTTGAAGATACATTAAATCAAATAAAAAGTGTGAATGGAACATGAACAATTTTCCGAGAAAGCATGTTATGTGTAATAAATAGATAGAATAAAGTAAATGTGCGTGTTGGTACGTTTACAACATATTGTGTCCCACAAGAAAGAACTGTCGGAGAAAATTAGTTAAACGAATAAAAAACTTATAGTTAAATATAGCATCTTCGGTAACATTCCTAAATTGTATGTGGCTGGAAATGTTATTAAGAATAAGTCGTCAATTTTAGTAATAATTTCTTAATGACCTAAACAAAACTTTAGTGTGCAAGTACCGTAATTGGTAACGATATGCCTTTCCATATATAAAACGAACTTAAAACGACCACTAATTTCGTAGCTCGTAAACTATTGAAATCGTGCATACTTAGGATTTGAATATAAAAGCGTCTTTTTACTACGAAGGCGGTTTATTATATGCTAAATCTCTAGTTTTAATACGACAAAGCCACCGGCTTCTCATACCTTTATTTTAGGCTTTGCTTAGATATAGGATATAGTGTAACTAAGTCCGGATTAAAATTTAAATTTCAATCTAGAATTGTTTACGCTTGTTAGCACACACACAGAGAGAGCGAGAGAGGCGAATGGGCACCCAACAACTGACAACCTACCAACAATTCAATTCTTCCTACGACAATCTTAGGTGAATACCATTATTTCATTTGCACTAACTAGCTGTGCGGTATTTCAATTTGAATGTGAATGTTTCCGGTTTCAAGTCTATTTCGAATTAGAAACACTTGGTTTAAGTCATCTATAAGTTTAGCGTGTAATATCATCCAGAAAATTTGGAACACATACCTAAAAAAAATATCATCTAATATATTGAACTTCTAATACATAACTTCCAAAAAAAATTCCTTACTGTGTTCAGAGTTTTAGCTCCTGAACCACTTTACTGCTTTCCTATTGGCAAATTTAGAGCTGAAGAGGTCGGAAAAACAAGTATATTACAACATAGTATTATGGTATTGACTATAGGAGATTGTTTGTGGTATATATTATTGGTTTAGAGCTTGATAAATATTCATGACGTGGTTGATAATATATCGTGGAAGTATTACATGGCATTGTTATACGAAGAAAGGAAGCAGGGGACATACAGTGTATTTGTAAAACAAAAATTGAATTTCTTAAGGATCGGGTGTAGATATTATTTTCTCAAAGAAAATGCGCAGAACTGTCACAAATTCGATTTTTTGAATTTTTACATATCAAGCAAGATCTGAAAGCGTAGGTAATAATTTTAATTTGAAATGTGAATTGAAGGTGAGGTATCAATTTCTAGCATTGCGGATAATTTTAAGTAAACCTTGCTTCTAACACTCTGTATAGTCTATTTTTATGTTTAGTATCCGTGAATTTATTGGAGCTCCTTTCGGAGCTCCCAGAATATTATTCGGGAAAAATGATGCCATTCTGCAGGTTTCGCATATAAATATCAGCATTAAATTAATAACAGTATTATGAATGATCTAGTTAGAGTTCGTCCGATTTTAATCTATAAAATGTAGTATTCTGTTGTACATTGTTCTAAATCCCGATATAAGGATGTATGAAGACTTTGGATTTATATTTTTTTTAAAATTGTTTTACTTGCCACGTAATATTTCGTCCGTCATCTCAACAATTTTTAAATTAAAACCATTTGCATTACACATTTTGTAAGAAGATATAGACAAGTAGCGAGCAAACAGAAAATGGCATAAATCGCATTCCATGGTATCTTAAGTTCTTAACGTTTAGATAAAACAATAAAACTTTACAGGTGGCTCAGATCTACAACGGCAGCAGTTGAGTTTTCGCATTCCAGAGCCGTAAAGATTAAAGTAATAGAATTGTTTGCCTTTGTTGCTTTCGAACATAAATTATGACATGGACTGTTATAACGTGTGTCTTAAGAAATAGTCTGTATTAAAACAATAATTACTTTCATTATTTCCGCATTTGTATTGCAGTGTTAGAACTGAACGAAATGGTGGGGCTTGGTGTCCCCAAAAGCAAGCCACCACGGATCCTGAGGAATGGCTACAAGTGGATCTTCGTTCTGTACATATGGTGACAGCTACCGGCACTCAGGGTCGTTTCGGCAATGGACAAGGTGTCGAGTTTACAGAGGCCTACATATTGGAATACTGGAGGCCTAAATTAAACAAGTGGATACGATATCATAATGTAAAAGGGGAAGAAGTGAGTACATGGAAAACGAAAAAAACGAACAATTTTTTAATATTTCAACCTGTGTTCCAGCAAATTCTCTTCGTAATGACAAAATAGTAATACGATAATAGTACATTAATTTTTACACTATAGATAATCTTAAGCTATATGCAATCCTGTCGTGGAAAATACAGGGACATTTTACTTTCCATTGGCATCATATCGTATTTGCTTGCCTGAAGGACTATTTCAAATTCAATTTTATAGAGTACATGAATCGTATACGAACCTACATTGCATTTATCTCATATATTCTGTACGACTGCTCTTCTATAACTATCTATTTGATGTACATCTTTGACTCGGATGATAATAGTATACACTGGACTATTCTTTATTTCGCTGTAACCAAACGAAAGATGTCTTTCCCATCATCTGACTCCGAGGTAGAAATACGATTCTTGCAAAATGTCTATGTAATAGTACACATAAACATAGAATCTAGAAGAGGTCATCTAGATTCGATGCGGAGTCGGTCAGATAAAATTCACGATCGAAAAGTTCAAAGCGCACGATGTCAATTGTGTTAGAGAGTAAAGGAGAAGAAGATATTCTACGTGATGTTCAGTACCAGAACTGTAATTTATGTGATATTATAAAATTGCGCGCTACTAAGTCGTTTGTTAAAGCTGAATGGAGAAATCTTACTTTACTTTCAAAAAAGAATTACAAATAATTATTGACATGTGTTAAAAGCAGTTATCTTCTATCCCACTATTCACGTGCAAAGTCGTCTAAAATCCTCTAAGACTCTGTAGGGACACAATTATTTTTCATTTCTTTTGTACCAAACAAAAATTCCGCCATTTCACACGAGTTGTACGCTTGCTTATACAAAACGAAGGAACAATTCTTCATGGGCACGTAACACGTACCAACTATCCAATTAGACTTCTGAACCTCAAGCCATAACAGCGTAAATCATCATACGCGTTGCGTAGGCGCAACGTCAAACTGCTTATATAAAGAAAAATGTCCGCATATAAGCAAATATTTGTTATATGTTAGCAGCGGGAGAGCAACTACACAATATGCACGAAGACAGCAAAATGAGATATGGCATTTTAAAGATTATTTTGCATTTTGATTAAAATAACGTGTTTTATTTTGTGGAATTTAATGAGCTACGGCGTCTCATGAGCAACGAGGTGAGATGACAGTCACATTTCGTTTTGTTATGCTGTGTGAGCTTTCGGAATTTAAATGGGATTGGATTTGTTTGTGAAATCGCGTGCGTTTTACATTTAAAGAGTTTTTTTTTCTCATAAGATAATTTCGAACGCATTTTCCTGTGTCATTTTACCGTTGCGGTCACGAACGGTACCTAAATTCGGATTTTGTATTTAAAATTTGATAATCTTCTTCTGAATCTGGTACCAATTCTACTGTGAATTCTAACATCAAAGGCCACCTACATGAATTGCCCCATTCTCTTGCAGCGTTTATTCCAACACAAACGCGTCTTTTATTACTTCACCTAGTTTATCAGCACCAATTATCTCCGCAGTGTATATTTTGACATTACAAACGAACCCCAGACCTCGACAAAGTACTAATTAGACATAAAAATGATTATAGAATAAAGGCGTCATTAACAAAACGCTTAGGAGCCGCAGTGTACAGGGGTTTAATTATAATTCTCTTGAGTTCTACACTCGCTCAAACGTACCAAAATAGCTACTGAAACAAGAAGCTGTTACCCAATTGTAGTTTACTGAAGTAAACGATTATTGTTGCAACAAAAACTTGGATGTAAACTTTTCTTCTATTGTTTAGCATTATAATAAAACTGGAGAAATACGTTAATTGTTACCGTATGAGTCTTCATGAGCTAGTGGAATTGTCTCTTAATATTATATAGTGCGGGTTTACTTTATCTTTGAAATAAGCTACAAATAAGCAAAATGAATCTTACACAGCTTGCAGAAGATACGGAATATTAGCTAGTGCCAAGAAGAGACCTCCACTTTGGCTGTACACTAGAGTTTATTCATAAGGATTATCTTCGAAGAGCATCTGCTGAATTATGAAGAAGATTCACTTGCACTACTATGTTTACTAAAGTATAATATTGTTCTATCTCTTTTAATGTATTTGTCAAGCAAGGAAACAATGACTATGATGGCTACGTTTTTAATATTGCCATCGTGTGTATATATTGTATAATTACAAATGGTATAAACCCACATCAATTTAATTCTTTTACAAAATGTCTTTCTACATAAATATTAAATACCAGGGTTGTGGTATTTTCAAATGAATTATATGTCAAGACATTATGCAAAATGAGTTAGTTGCAAATTACTTGCGAAACATATTTACATATTTCACGTCAATTACAATGTAGGAGTGCTTAATGTGAGCGGAAAACCTACTCGTAGATAGTTTTAAAAAAAATTGACGATGCGCTATGTAAAAGTTTATTTCTCTTCCTCCCTGTTTTCATAAAGTTCCATTGAGCTATCCCATTGTGTGGCTCATCACACTTTATCTCTAGTTAGGATATTATTTATTGATTTAATGTTGTTTGGAAAGTAAACATGCGATGTTTATTCGTCTTTCTGTTCGCAACGTAACTGTGATGATACTACACTGTTGAATTGGCTCCCGCGGGTAACAGAAGATGTCTCTCTTTGAATCGGATTTGGGAGTGTCTTTCTCCCGTCTGAGAGTAGAGTATCCGGTCTTCTTTTCTTCTGTGTTTCTGAATGTATGCGTACGAGGATGAATGTATGTATGTAAGTTTGGACTATATTTATCATCCGCTCGGTAATAACTAATAATAACGCTAAAATGCTTTCGGCCATGTGGTTTGGGATCGAAAATAAATAGTACGTTTATTCATGAGTTTACTGGTGTAGAGTATGTTATAATATCTGAAGAATTGATAATATTACAAATAATTATGAGTAGCTTTGACGATTGCAAATCTCTAGCACTTATCCATTGATTACTACACATCTTTAAAAAAAATTATTTGATCGTACAAACGATTAAGAAAAATGGCTCATTTTTAACTTTGTATATTCGCAAGTTTTAACAGCATTTATATACGATTTTAAATCTCTTAATAGAACCAGTCAGTCGTAAATTTATTATAAAATCACTTTGATGCTACTCAACGAGAGAAACCACTTATGATCTTTGCGACGAAAAATAATAATCACACTTCCGCCAAAGATACACTAAAACACAGAATAAAATACTACACTAAATCGTCCTCATGTACTAAATAGATCCAAGATCTAACCCAGAATCCATGCAATAAATAAATAATGAAACATGAGCACCAAATTTGAATTTGACGTTGTAACAAATAATTTCAAAATCCAATGGATCTGTTATTATAGTTACATTTGACCGGGGCTGTTCATTGACACACACTCCCTCTTTCCTCGCCAGGCTTTGTTTGCATTTACTGGGGGGGGAAAAACGCCTCCTAATTCTAAGCAGCAGGAAGAGCTCCCTTATATACGCATACAGTTCCCTAATATCATTAGGGAGTCGAAAGACGCCAGGTGGTACGGGCGGGGAGCTAGCCATCAGAACTGCATACAAAAGGGGAGCTCGTACACCGCTCACTGCCGCCACAATAAAGAAATCAATAATTCCACGAGGTCGCGTGACGAGGCTAATAATAAATGAAGCCGAAAATGTTTGGCGGCTCAGAAGGCCGTAGCCGTTAATCATGGAAAGTAACCGTGAATGTTTTTCTCTGGATGTGGTTTGTGATTCGATTCAAATGAAAATGAGAATGGTGGCGAATGTGTTTATTTGTACGTTGAACTTCAGATGGTTTTCTAAGGCGCATGAAATGGGCAATAATTTGTTGTATCCGTGATTTATTTGACAAGAAATGGAAATTCGATGTCGTTAAATTTATCATTAAAGTAATTCACTACAACATACCATAAATTTTGAAATAATTTTGAACATGGCGATACAAAAATCTATAATTCATGTCAAGTATTACGTCTTACCGAGGTTTTTATGACGTATTTCCTGAATCACTAAAAGCGAAAGGGCAATAAAAAAAAAAACACCACACACAGCTTGTACTTAATTTCTAGTTTAATAGTCTGAGTATCGATTGTCTTGAACTACAACTTCATAAAGGACGTATTGTAAAAGTAAGAACCTTCTAAACTCTCCATATTTTCATTTTATGCACCAATTGAGATCGAATTTTATTGAACACATACAGAATGTTAAGTTATATTATCTATCTGAAACTGACCACTTGTATAAGTTAAAACGTTCGCTTATCTTAATTACAATATAATGTTCTGTAATACAGATGAGTTGTTCACTTCAAGCTCATTCGGTTCTTGTTTTACTTATTTTACTGCAGTGTCAGTTTAACATTCTAAACCCTTTCTGAGCGATTTTACCAGTTCTTAGTAAATTTGATAATGAATATATTTCATTAGTGATTTGATTATTTATTGGAAGAATAAATCATCAACTATCTACAGCTCAGTTTTATTGAATAAATTAAAAATCCCTAACTAAAGAGTAAACTACAATCAATGTAAAGCGACTTTAAAGAACTGCTTAAAAGTCTTATCAAACAGTTACTACGACACATGTAGTAAAAAATGTATGTTTCCAAAGTGGAAGGATTTCCTCCAAATGCACTCCAACTCTACTGATTATAAGCCGTAAAACATTGAGTAAAATAAAAGAATATATTGCCATATTTAAAAGCAAGTTCGAATATTTACTAGACGTTTCTATGATTGTATTTATACAAGGGATTTGTTTTGAAATGACTAAATTCATTTTCCAAATGTCTAATAGAGGAACAGGTTTCTTTTTAAGTTTCAATAAAATTCTGTCCCATAAAATTGATACTCCCAATAAAGACATGCAACTGATGATAATTTATATCTCGCATAAATGCATCTGCGACATAAATGTCAATTTTATATTTACTTAAAAAGGTAATGCGTTTACAATTCAAATTTCCTCTGAGGAGTAAGGTAATTTCATACGAGACTGCATATGTTGGTTATTATCTTCAATTTATCTACAATTGACTGTTTCCTGACGCCAAAGTCAGTCAAGTCGGTCCCATTGTTCGTCAGAGACCAGAACCAGAGGCATTGTCAGTTTCTCAGCCGTTGTACAATAATGATTGCACAATGTGTGCGCATCGGAACTCGAGAGACCAAACTGCATTCAACTGTTCTGCATCATTACACATCAAGGTGGAGAAAGAAATGACACCATTATTGAAATATCTGATTACATAAAATTCTAGTTCGATTTTGTAGTAGTTACTAAGATATTTACGGTGTCTTAATTTTACACCTTGTATATGTTATCGTGATTTTTCCGCAAATTTCACTAACAGACATGATCCAAAGTAGCTGAGTAAATCGATACAGCGACAACATAATACCCGAAGGAAGGGTGCATATATTTGATGGAATTATTCGAAATGTGGGGAGCATATCATAATGCTGTATATTTTATATAATGCCGTGATGTCAATTCTATAATAACGTTGGGTATTTGTTTGTGTAATACCATCAAAAATATTTTTAAACGTGATTCGGAATAACTTTTGCAAAATTTTAGCCGATAATATGCTTAGTACTCATCGACGAGTATATTTGAATCATGTAAGTTTCCCAAACACAAACACATTCTATTCTTCGTAATCAAATTTTAAATTAGTCAATTGATAAACCAATATACTGTACTCTTTTCACATTGTCTTTAGGTATATAATACTTTCATTAAACCTAATCGTGAATTAACGTAACTTATTGAAAATTGATTTATTCGATTTAAATTAGTGTATCAATTCAATTGATTAAAAATGCATCTTTAAATTATCACGAGTCTAATTTTTATTCATCAATATATTCCCTATGTATTTCTATAATTGAATTAATCGGGGTCCATTTCCATTATGAGTATTTGGTCACGAGAAATGGTCACATCGCACTAGAGTCCGATACGAATAAAGTGTGAACTCCCAGTTTTAAAACATCCCCATCTAATTAGATTAGGCGCTTAAATTGGGTTCAATTAATTAAATTGCGCCGCATATATGATGCATTCAGACTGAAGCACAGGAGAGTATTTATAGATTTTTTTTCTATCTACGATATGTAAATTTGAATGTAGCAAATTATAATATACACAGATAGCATGCGCATGGACAGCGCAAAGTTCCAAAGGATTTTGACCAAAATCATAACAGTTAAATGATCACCTTAATATTCCAACCAATTTATCTACCTATCATTCTTATTAAATTTTATTCTACCGATCGAATAAAATTTCTTTCTAGTATTCTATACGATAGACAAAAGACTATTGTCGATTTTGACAATTGAACGCATCACCGTAGATATATAATTGTATTGTGATATTTTAACTAGGCATTATTTTTCGTAAAAGATCAAGCTTGCGTCACGATAGCACACAACGCGGTGTGGCAGCGAGCAAGTATGATTTAAATGCATACGCACTCCTTCTATTGCAAGCGGTAGAGTGAGAGCGACCGTATGCAGTATATCATCTGTTTCTTTGGTTCGTGTATCGTATGCGCCGCAAACAAACTAGCGGCCCGGGTTGCTATAGCAACATGACGTCACGCTAAGAATATATCGTTGTTTTAAGCTATTCCGGACCGCAATTCTTTAGCGTCCGAACAGAGAAGCCTAGTCTAGTATACAGGAAAATGAATATAGAATAGCCAGATAAGACAGTTGCATTGTTCTGTGTATGTACGATTTTGCCACGTCTTTCTCCAAGAATATATTTAATAGAAATAATTCAATAAAAATGAATAGTGTTAGTTCTTTATTGAAAATAGAGTTTTGTAGACTTTTTCTTGATGACAAAGTAAAAATTAAAGAATTAGGTAGGCCATTGCCTGATTTAAATTTATCACAAACTTGTGCAAGGAGTGTTTATATCAATGAAAGACAGAAGAGCGGAATACCACTTTCAAGAAATGATTGAATTTAATCATTTGCATCCATTTTAGGTCAGATTTCTTACTATTGTGTTATTTTTTAAGAAGTGCGCCCTCCTCGATTGAAATGTCAAGAGCCGCCACTGAGCTTCGTGGCAGTGTTAGATGAGTCGCTTGCGATTTGATTATATTAAAACTGACCCAAATTAACGACTAACCACCACTCATCAATATCAATTAGATTGAAGAACCATGTGTAGTATATGAATCAGCGCAAGTGTCGATGAAATATACAAATTATTATTGAAAAACTGCCAAAGGAGTCGACTTAACTAACAAAACTTTTTTTCTCGTCCTTGTTCTATGTTTGCAGAAAACCCTCATACTGTGTTTTTCTGTAAACTTTTTAACGTGTTTTTTAATTATTTATTATATGAACACTATCTGCCACAAAGCGTTGCTTTTATTGTTTAATAGTCACCCTATTATTGTTCTTTGTAATCATAGATAATCTCCTATATTATTATGGCCCAAAGAAAGGAAACACTGTATGTACAAACTACGATTATTCTCGACATTGTTCCGCGGAAGTACATCGTATTTTCTTTCTGTTCAATAAAGCTTTATAAGAGGTGAGTTTATAAGCCATGTTGAAGAAAAAAGGTTCGCACAGTAGTTGCCGTATGTTTGTTATAGTGTGTAGTCATTTGTTCGCCATCACGACGACTACAGATTCTTTCGTAAGCTCCCCATAGAACGCAGAAAATATAGAGACAATAAAGGGAATAATAAGAATTGTACGGGTATAGAAAATGCGTTAAAAGTAGATAACCGTAACAAGAATATTATTCTTCAACCACCTTCTGCGTCAACATATTTATTTGAAATTATAATTCGCTGTTATAGGATCCTCAAACTTAGTTTCTGTTTCTGGACTTCGTTTCTAAACCTTAACCCTGCACCGTGACTGATAATAATTAAGAGCCGGAAGATTATTCTTATTTTAACTGTTGAAATATAATTTCCGTTTTGGAATTCATATTACATTAGAAAGAAAGGTATTTAATAATTGATGCATTTACTCATGGGTGATGTTTTTTTTCTTTTACTTTTCATACAGCTCTTAGCACATTTCTATTACTTCATTTGACCAAAAATAATAGAAACCCTGCAAATATACAATTTTACGATTCTTATCATTTGATTCTGCACCCTGTAAACTATTTACTTATAATCCCACCCTATATGTCTACATACGCAAGAAATCCGACCGACCACCCTTCCTCATCATAGGCGGCAATAATATCCAACTCATGCAACAAACATACATCCACATAGTGGTTCCTAATTTCTTTGGATCACGCGATGGCCGTTCGCCAGTTTGGCGCCCGTGCTATTATATCACTCTCTTACTCAAGTCATATACGTAGAAAGGACTCACGGCAATTCGATTATCACCCTAGTCCGGTGCGCAAAGCCTTCGTCCAGTTCCTTCAGCTACAATGCGGTTTCCACCAACCTCCCAGCAGTATGATCAGGCGGTCATGAACAAGTTCTATATTCCTTCCTTGACACGCATTGGATTGTTGTAAATTAAAGTACGTCCCTGCTTGTTGTGGTCACGCATGTGTTGCAGTGTTAACTAAGCGCTGGAGTATGAAAAGAACTTATATATATATTTAGTTGAAAACAATCCCTCTTCATTGCCGAGTATGTTAGAATGTCGAGTGGGAATGTATTGATATTTGTACTTTATTGTTTGGACGAAGGATATTTGCATGTTTAAGGGATATGACCTGTTATTAAAATGTAGCTGATTGAGTTTGGATTGTTAAAATATGCACGTATTACAAGTAGGTAAAATGGATCGATAAAACTACGAATTGTATGAAGAACAAAGGCTATAGGATAGTTTATCGAGATTTAAATCAAAATATTTTCTAGATGTGTTTTAATGCCAATACTGTGCATTGGTACAACTCTGAACAGAGAACAATATCCGAAATAGCATGCTTGTATTCCGGACACGCGTATTGCCACGTATATGAAAAGTCTTTGTTTAATTGTTGCTGCTGTTTCTGCCATGTTGAGAAGCAGAATACGTGTATATACCAACAAATGTGGTTCATTTTCGGACATTGCGTCGTTTTTTTACGCGCTCTTTTGTTATACAACGGTCACATCGCTTTATTTTTAAAGAACATTGTATCCAGGAAGCGCGATTACCATCATTTTAAAACTCTGGCAGAGTCTAGTGATATAAACACAATTTTCAGTTAATTAGTGAACAACCATGCCTTCTGTTCTTTATCTAATTATGAGATTTTCCACTAATTTCCCCTGTTGTGTAAATTCTGTGCACTTTTGTGAGAATTTACTTCTACCAATTGAAACTACTACAGAGTTCTTTTCAAGCAGCGGTAGAGCGAAAGTTGACTACATCAATTAATACATTCAGAGATAACATGTTAATTTATTTTACTTGCAAGAAAAAAAGTGTAATTTAAAGACAGGATATATTTTTCTAATATACAGGAATAGTCCTTTAAAAACAAGTAGTATAAACAGATATATGATAAAAAATATATATTTTAAAATTGTAGGGCTTAAATATATATAATACCGAACTAATAATTAAAAATTACAAATATTTGTCTTGCTATAAATATAAAATGAACTAGTACGAAGTCTAAAATTCTAAATTATCACTTCTTATTCTTCCCCAACATTTTCAAATATTCCCCAATAACTGCCTGGTTTCCTTCACTCAGAATACTATCAGCAGCTATTTTAATATCTTCCGCCATGTCTTTCCTCATATTGTCAATTCTCGTTTTCCTCACATAGTACTTTGTTATTCTCCTCGCCACTTGATCAGCTTTTAAATACCTCCCCATCAGCTTCTCCGCTTCTTTGATACCTGCAGTTTTATCAGAAACTAACTGATCGACCATACCCATTTTCAATGCATCTTGGTCATTGTAAATATCACCCATGTTAACTAGGAATTCGCCTTGCTTCTGCCCCACGACGTCAATCATGCTTTGACTAACCCAGAACGGAACTGGGACAGCTAGGATTACTTCGTTAAGGCCGATTCTTGAGTTTTGGGTCATTATTCTATATTCTGCACTATTGGCAAATAAGCACCCTCCTGAAAATGGACCAATTTATATAAATATTATATTAAACAATGAATGTTACCAGCGATTGCGTGACCATTTATGACTGCAACCAAAGGTTTGGTAAAACTGTATGCCGCTAACCATGACTCTTGCAGGGCAGTCCAGAAAACATCAAATTTATCCCTTGGAGATTTATATAACTGCGTTATATCTAGTCCAGCGCAAAAGACCTTCCCTAGCGCTGAAGTCAATATAACTCCATTTACGTTTTTATTGTCTGCTAGATCATTAAATGTCTTTTTAATTCCCAGCATTAGTTGTAAACTTAAGGCATTAACTGGAGGATTATTCAAAGAAACTGTAGCTACTTTTGTAGTCGAGTTGACTGTTGTGTCTATCAAATTGCGTACGATAATACTAGTAGAGAACCTTCGAATGGAATTCATTTTGTTTGAAGGTTCAAGGCGTGTTATTGCGTTTATATCAGAGAAGAGTCGGTTGTGAACTGCGGACTTGATGTGCTGCGTAATAAGACGGTCTCAAAATCATTTGAGACTTGTAAACTAGTTTTATAGAATGGACCATCATAAAAGGTAGAGCTTAGTTTCAAATTATTTAAATGTAAATACGTTGAATATTTTTTTGATTGTTGCTGATATTTGGAATTCGTATGCTGGTAGGTAAAGAAGAATATTAATAATAAAAATTAATAGATTCAATTCATATTTTTGTTGCTTCACCATTTTCATTTTGGTGAGATTTTATTACATTGTATGTATTTGTTATCAATTTTATGTATAAAATACGTTGGTTGATGATAAGATATCATTTAGTTGGCGATCCTATATATTTAACGCGGGTCACAGAACCCATGTGAGGTTCTATTTGTATCGATCGAAAGCACGCTCTTAGTTATAACTCTAATATCGTTCAATAAAACCTTCGACTTGGGTGTATAAAACATCACCTAAATATCTTCGACTTACATCTTTACTCTCTTCAAAAATGCAGTCAACAAAAAATATTGATTAATAAATTCTTTTCAAACAATTTGAAACTGATAGTCAACATTTCCCTCATTTCCCAGGTTCTTGAGGGCAACAGCAATACTTATTTGGAATCCAAGCGTCAACTAGATCCTCCCATGTGGGCGAGCAAGATCCGATTTTACCCTTATAGCTATCACAAACGTACTGTCTGCATGAGAGTTGAACTCTATGGATGTCGTTGGTCAGACGGAATTGTCAGCTATTCCATGCCCCAGGGGGATAAACGGGGTTCGAATTGGGACTTCTACGATAGCAGCTACGATGGGCATTGGGATGGCCATGAGCTACGGCATGGTTTAGGTCAAATAATCGACGGCAAATTTGGTCATGATGATTTCAAGTTGGACTTTCACAATGATGTTGGTCAACCTTGGGTTGGTTGGAAGAACGATAGTAGACCTCATAGTAAACCAATTGAGATTAAGTTTGAGTTTGATAGGGTCAGGGAATTTTCAACGGTGCATATTTATTGCAATAATATGTTTACTAAAGATGTGCAAGTCTTTAGTATGGCGAAGGTTTTGTTTAGCGTCGGTGGCAAGAGGTACAATAAGGGTGAACCTATCACTTACGAATATATGGAAGACAGAATATTCGAAAACTCTAGAAATATTACCATCAAACTGCATCATAGAGTAGGCAAATTCGTCAAGATTCAGTTGTATTTTGCTGCCAAATGGATTTTAGTTAGCGAAATTAATTTTGACTCGGTGGTAGCGCATGGAAATTTCACTGTTGAAGCAGAACCTACGACTATGTCTACCACAAATATTGTACCGGGCGCATCAAAAGAACAGGATAAAGTTGAAATACCAGCTACAATATCTAAACTAAACGACCCATTCTATCTAACGATTATTGTTATTGGATTAACGGTCATTATTTTACTTTTGGGTATCGCAATATATTTAATAATCAATCGATTTAGGAACAGAAAATCTTTCAGAAGTCCAAATAGTTCCAACATGGGATTCCCCAGGTAAGATATTGTTCGCTAAGTGTTCCTTCCAAGTACTACATGAATTATTTGATTGTAGCAATAATACCTTGCCTCATCTACACCATCATCCAAATACTCTTCAATCTCACACCGATTCAAACTATCCCACGTATGAAAAGAACCTTGAGAGTTTGGAAGCTTATGGTGTTACCGAAATTAACGATTACCAACAACAACGGCGAAGTCATGCAGGCTCTATGAAATCAAGTCTCAGATCGACATTGCCCCTCCCAACTAACATTGGCATTTATGGTGATACTCAAGCCGATACCAATGAGTACCAAGAGCCCTATCAGGCTTTACGATATGCTCCCTATTACAGTTACAGTACTGTAGTAATGGAAATGCAAGATGTCTTAGATGGAAGTGGAAGAGGAGGGAGTGGTGGAAGTGGCGGAAGTAGTGGGAAGAAATACCCACTGCCCCAAACTGGTAAGATTCATTATTTTAATGGTTGACATATAAAACTTTGACACTGAGTAACAATACTCTTTTAAGATGCATATGATTATGTCGTACCCGAACCTGGTACTTTACCACTTTTGGGTTCAGATAAATCCCTTCCTGTGTATAGAAATCGGGGAAGTAGTGTCACTTCAAAAAGTGCACGACATTCATCGAGTAATCATAATAGTGTAAGTACTTTTACTTGTCTTATGTTACTTGTACTGCATTGCTTAATTAATGCCCAAGATAGCGTTTTTAATTAACTGATAACTAATAGAATAGTCTCATTTATTCTCGGCAGTCACCAACTCAACACGACGCTCTCGCAGCGTTGAAGAAGCGATTAGAAGAGACATATCCGCCTGAGTTTCCACGACACCGACTTCGAATGATATCGAAGGTGTCAGAAGGGGCCTTTGGCACGGTAAGCGGTAGTATAATAATGGCTGAAACTTCAAAGAGATTTTAATGTATTTCGTAATCAGATATAACTAAATACGCACTCCACAGTCTCAATTGTAACTAACTAAACTACAATATGCAATCAGCGCCTATTTATCAGCTAATAGACGTGTGGAGCAATTGGAACATTGCGTGTTGGATTAATTTGCGTTTCTATATATGAACGTTGTTGCCCCTACGCATTTTGGGGGTCTTATTTTATTTTCAGGTATATATCGCTGAGGCAGATGGTATCAGCGAATATTCATCAACGCTCACATTGGGCACACGATTAGTTGCGATTAAGTTCTTAGCTGAAAATGCTTCCGAAAAAGAAAGGTAATAATTTCCTCGCGGAATAATACAGGTGCACAATCACGTTCCAGCGTAAAATTGTAATACTGATTAATGGGACAGATTTCCTTGCGGTTTTAAATGTTTTGGTCAAAATTATAAATTGTACCGAAGTATATTTTTACTAAAGAACCCTTTTACAATTAAAATCCTTATCCGCTTCTTTATGATTTAGGGAAGACTTCTATCGGGATGTGCGTATTTTAGCGGCCCTTTCCGACCCGAACATAGCTCGTGTCTTAGGTATATGCACTATGGGCGAACCTCAATGTGTCGTAATGGAATACCTCGAACACGGCGATCTTTGCCAATTTCTTAAATCTCACGTGACGACCACAGATGGATCTAATGGCAACATACAGCAGTACGGATGCAAGACATTATCGCCGAATTGTTTACTTTATATAGGTGCGCAGATTGCCAGTGGGATGCGGTACTTGGAACAGTTAAATTTCGTTCACAGAGACTTAGCTACGAGAAATTGTCTTGTTGGTAGGCAGTTTGTAAAGAAGATATCAATTTCTTCAATTTACAAATTCATTTTTTTCAGGTAAGGCCTATCATGTGAAAATTTGCGATATCGGAACTCACAACGAATTGTATGCGGCCGATTATTATAAATTAGACGGCAATACACCTTTACCAATCCGATGGATGGCTTGGGAATCGGTATACCAAGCCAAGTATACTACAAAGTCCGATGTTTGGTCATTCGCTGTCACACTTTGGGAGATCCTTACGTTAGCTAGGAGGCAGCCATACTCTGATCTGAAAGATCCAGCAGTTATGACGAATCTGGCATTGATGCATGGTGATAATTCCATGGCATATAGGTAATATAAAAGTCTTTTGCGATTTTCTGCTTCGCTTTCTGTATTCATGTGATATTGGTATCTTTCCTTACGCTTTAGCTTGCAGTATCATATTGTTCCTTGTACTTGTAAGATAAGTTTGCTTGTTATAAAAGACATTTAGGTCGACCAAGTAGCAGCAAAGATATTTACGATTTGATGTTGGAATGTTGGACAAGAAAGGACCTCGATCGACCTTCCTTCCGCGAGATTCACCTCTTTCTTCAACGTAAGAATTTGGGATATGCACCCAATACGTAGTAATTACGTAAAGACTGATTGAATATAGAACAGACACGGTCTCATTTCATATTAGTGACTTGCTCATTAACACTTCTTGACTTTGTATTATAGTATCTCCCCCGAAACTCAAGATTTACATTTGGTATTATTGTTTAGAAAGAAGTAATGTTTTATTCGCGTTTTCTGGAATTTGAACTATAGTTATTCGATTAAACTAGTACTAATGTGAAATGAAACGATCTTGAAACGTTTTAGAGGATTTGTAGCACAGCACCATACACATAAACACTGTTTAGAGGGATCAACGATTATTACTTAGGATAGAAGTTATTTAGATTATTTAAGATTGCAAGTTGATAGCTAAATGAAACGCGAAATAAAATCCTATTAAATAAACACGTATAGTATAATTCCGGTGCGAAAGTTGGTAATTATTAGAGAGAGGCCGGTAAGCGGTTTGTTTACATTTCAGTACCCAAATCATATGGTACCTTAATGAATTGCTTACAAGTACCACACACGTGTTGTATTTGAAGCTACATAATCGATAATGGGGTAAATTTGAACGTTTACATTTTAGAATCTACGAAAAAGTCGAAATACTTGTTTATTTGGCAGGTATTGATTGAGAAGCTATCTTGCATGAATTATTAAAACAATTCTTACATGTATATAAAACACAGGGTGATATTAAATACGTTTAAGTTTAAATTATTCGGTACCTAATAGTTTATTATAAATTGTAAGACAACGCAATGTGTTTTTAATTTGTTAGTATTCTTTCCAGTATTGATTCTTTGTGAATATAAACAACACTATGCTGCGAAATTTTAATAAAACTCTAGCCTAGTGTGCTTATAAAGCTTATTCTTCGAATTTTCTTTCATGTTTCTTTGTATATAACTTTTCATTCAAGATAATAATAATCTGTAAAAACACACACAAATACATTTGCTCAAATGTATGGTAATTGTTTCTTTGTGATGGTTTATAATAATTGCAAGAAATGTTAATACTTATTGTGTGTTTTTGCGAAAATTATCTATTATAAAAACGCCTTTTTACAACTTGACGAAAGTACAGTGCATATACAATAAGTTTGTGTGTAAAAGATCGTTTATATAAAAGAGAAAAATTGATAACCAATAGTAAACGAATGTGTATATCTATTTTAGAGAATGGAAATGAGATTTTTTTTTAATATACAGCCTTTAATGAAAATATTTATCGAAATGAAAACATGGTATGCAGACAATGCACTGTACAAAATATTTCTAGAATTTTTGATAATCTTCTATATGGGGGGCTGAATATATTCTCTGAACCTTTTATATTATAGGAAATTCTCAATAAATCAAGGATCCAGATTTAAAAAAGGTGCACTTTAAATGATTAAGACGTACCTTTTGTGTCTGTTTTGTTAGAGATTTTCTATTACTATAAAATATGTTTGGCCAGTATGTTCGCTAATGCTTTAATCATTTGTTAAATCTCTTTACTGTGGCACAATAATAAAATGACAATGTGTAGGATATTAATAAACAAAATCTATAATAAAAACGGAAAGTAATAAAAATAAATATCAGTGTTACGATACAAATATTTATATTTACTAGTCAATTAAGTCGCATATTATGAACAAAATATTGTAATAAAGTTATTTTAGACGAATATCTATTGTATTATAGAAGGATATTTTCTTGTATTTGTACTTTCCAAGCTTACTCGACGTCGCATTCATATTCTAAAATAATACACCGAAATATAGGAACGAATTATAAACTTATATCGAGTCAAATGTAAAATCGCTTTCCAATCTTAGATTGACTTTAAATATTACTATACTTGATAATTTGTTTCAGTTCCTTTCTTGTAGATGCATCACGTGCTCTTTATTTAAAATTCGCGATCTTTGAAAAGAGACCACGAAACAATTACTCATTGGTAATTTAAACATTTAATAGAATTAAACAAAAACCTAATTGAATTTATTTCAAAGTGCCAATTTATAACTTACCCTTTGTAGTCGCTTCATATTTTTCATAATCGGTAAACTGTTTACACACGAATCACAACTAATTGTAACATATATGCATTCCAATTAAACAAGGGTGTTATAATTCATGTAGCGGCACATAACATATAACATTAAGAATATAAAATATAATTATATAATTGCAATAATTATAGTTTTGTGATTAATTTTTCGTTCTGCATTTAAATAATATAAAAACTGCAAAAACGAAAAAGGAAACGTTGTTCAGATAACATATCAATAAAAGAATAATATCGTATTGCCTCTTATTTACATATATTGTTTGTAAATAAAGTAGCTAGGTTTGTAGGTAAACGAAATAACTATTTATTCTATTTAAGCTTTAATTAAACTCAACAATATAATATTCAATATGCAGCACAATATATTTTAATACTATTTCTATTTTAATATATCAGGTACAGTGCCGGAACAATATCTACGTTTTCTTGGTTCATTTATTAAATACGTCTTTACAAATATATACACAAATACGTTGAAAATTTCTTCGATATATCGCGAAATATCTACATCGTGCTTTAATAAATATATCCCGTAGCATCAATCCAATGTGTGTTCACTGGTAAATTTTCTTCAACTTATTGAAAACAAACTTCTTGAACTCGAGTATGACCTCAACATTTTTTTTATCATTCAGTAAAAGCATAGTGTTAGGAAATAGCATATCTTTCAGACCAACTCTAACTTTTCCATTTTGCCCGAAGGAGCATTCGATTTTGCCCATTTCCCCCGTGGACAACCGCACTTCAAGCAACAAAAAGCAATTCAAATCTGTTTGTTTCTTGAACATATTCTTTATAATTATCGTATTATCCGTTACGACGCGATCGATCGTACCAATTTTTCGCTTCGTCTTGAACACTTTTAATTTATCTTTATAGTCTTGTACATTGGTCTTGCAATCGCAATAACTGAACATATCCCCGTAGAATGCAATTCTACAATTCGGCGTGTTCATGTCTAAATCTAACTTTAAGCCAATTAACTTCGAATTCCGAACAATCAACGCTGGTTTTTCAAACTCCAACAACGCGAAATAATGGTCGGAACTTTCAATGGTTTCTGGTAGTTCGCTTTCGTACGAATACTCGTTGGAAAAGTTGAACGTTTCGTTGGTCGACTTAAATAGTAGCACTGAGGCCATTACAGTTTCGTAACCAATTGTAACGTGAAATTTCGATTTGCTTTTGATTGGGTATCGGAAATATTTGACGCGATTTAT
The DNA here is from genome assembly GCA_947310635.1 of Leptodirus hochenwartii. Classification (NCBI taxonomy): domain Eukaryota; kingdom Metazoa; phylum Arthropoda; class Insecta; order Coleoptera; family Leiodidae; genus Leptodirus; species Leptodirus hochenwartii. The sequence goes on along the minus strand of OX371183.1, from coordinate 2,231,362 downwards.
TGTTATTATTACGCAAGTTGTGAAATTTGCAACTCCCGACAAACAAACGATTCCTCTTTCCATGCGTTTCGGGTCGAACTGAGCAACGCAGATCCCTAAGCGGTCGCCTTGTTTAGCAGTTGTTACCGGTTTGCGAAACATTTGCATGGATTTTACCTTCTTGTATGTATTTAACATCGGTATATCTACCATCTGAAATACACTTTTTTTTAAATATACTGGACAATTTCACAATTACAGCGCACCAAACATGATAAATACATAAATGCATTATATAGATTACCACCCAAATACTGTAACGCAAAGCATTAAATAGCTAGATGCGCATTCCGAAGGCTATTTATGCAATATCTTGTTCTAGTTGACCTAAGATACATATAGGACAAACACGTAGACCTATTCAAACTAGATTTAAGGAACATTTAGCTCATTACAGATTAAATAGAATGGATAAAAGTGCTGTAGCCGAGCATAGTTTTGATTCCGGTCATCCACATGTGTTTTGAATTATTCTGAGTTAAATGCCTCATGCCTAAATCAAAATCAAATTGACTGAATTCAGATTCAGGCGTTTAAAAGATTTATAAGTCATACTATATGCCATTTTTGAAATAACTCTGTTATGTTGAATACTTTATTTAATTATCTAGCAATCACGGTTAGTGGCAGAGGTATTTTATTTAGTTTTTATCTTTTGATGCTGAAGATGGGGACATAGCCTTCGAAATACGCATCTAGCTATTTAATGCTTTGAGTTACGATATTTGGGTTATATTCTATACAATTATTTAACACCGTGGTGATGATATTAAAATATACATACATCGTTAATATGTATCTGTCCCTGCAGGACGGTACCAGTTAAGACGGTACCTTGGCCTTTAATACCAAAGCAATGATCGACGGCAAAGAGAAAATCGTCATCATCGAATCTGTAGGGAATTTTAGTATAATTAGAAATAGTTTCAATTAAATCCGATATTCCCTGTTTAGATAAACTAGAAGTAGCAACGATCGGTATATCTAAATCTCCGAATTTCGTGTTTTTAAGCGTGTTCCATATTTTGCGTTTCATCTAAAATAGACGAAATTCCTTCGTAAAATATCGCACTTAACTTAATTCGATAGATTACCTTCTCCACGACGGCTGTTCGGGATTTCTCCTCGAGCAAATCAATTTTGTTTAGCACAACAATCATCTTCGGGCACGTTATTTCCCCAATGACTAAACATTCAGCAGTTTGCGTTTGCATCCCTTTAGTTATATCAATGATCAACAGCATCATATCGATGATTTGCGCGCCTCCAATTATTGTCCGAATTAAGCTTGCATGGCCGGGACAATCCACCAACGTGTATTGAACATGCTCCTCGTCCGTTTCATTTTGTAACTGTTCCGGTGTTTCAATAACAAACGAACTGAATCCCAAATCGATCGTAATTCCACGTTCTTGAGATTGCGGGTTCTTATCGAACGCTGCCGTACTCGCTACCTCGCTCAGCAGCTTCACCAAGCTCGTTTTTCCCGAGTCCACGTGCCCCAACACGCCTACATTCAGGCTCACGACCATTTCGCTTCAGTTTGAAATTCCCGCGCCGAATTTGCGCTATGTGTCTACCTCTAGTGACGCTCCAAGTTAGCGAGAGATCAATACATTGCCACAATAACCTCACTTTCTGACATTTTCAATCATTTCCAGTTCCGATCATCCAATCTACGATCACATATCGGTTCGTTTAGTTTTTAAACGATGCAGCGTCTTTGCAAATACAATATTATACAAAACTGTTGATTGTTACTCACCGTGCATCGCGGTTTTCGGATCTTGTACTCGGGAGCAAATGTCATCGCCTTCGCCCTAATGTAATGTTTATTATCGACTGACTGGCCGAGAGAATGTTTTCCCAATATTATTCTACGAAGGTGATTTGTATCCTCCATTCGGTTACCAGAAAGCGCAATTAGGGGTGAGTGCTTTCTGTTTTTCTTAGTAATATTTCGCGTGCAACTCATTTTATTAATAAGAATTACATCATTTTCCGGATTTAACTTCTTTCTAATGATCCGCGAACGTATATTTATTTTAAGTATATTTATAATGTTTAAATAGAATTTAATGTTAATTTTAAATGTATTGGTAAATTAGCTGGAACAATGTTACTCATTTCCTGTTATTATTTGTGCCTCGTAGTATTAAGGTACCTGTGCAATATGTACAAAATTGAACAAAATCCTGTTCTAGAAATTTTCAATTGCCACAATTAAAAATGTAAGGCTTAATATGTTTATCTTCACTGTGCCGCTCCTTTTCTAGTAGATTCTTTCTTTAAGTTGAGGTATTCGTTAGCATGCCGGAATTGGAACATACCAATAATAAAGAAATCACGCGGCTGTTCTTCGGCTCCAAGAGTAGGTAGATGAGTCAAATTCATTAAAAAGCTGTTGTTGATCGGTTAGCAGATTAAAGTGGGTATATAGACGCTCTAAAATGAACAGCAACATCATCGGAATTGTTCAAATTTGTTTCAAGTGTTAATTTAAAAAAAAGTATGTGTATATTTTAAGTCCGTGCAATTATTTGATCTTAAGTGCCCTGTTGGAGGGGCTGTAGAATATTCCAACCAGCATCCCGAAACCCCTCCATCCATCCCGCATCCCGAAACCAAACAATTCCTAATTGCATGAAATTAGCACATTATTTTTTCTTATAATTGCATCAAACGTTAATTCGTTCGAGATATGGTCAGGGGGTGCATTTCTTAAAAAATAACAAAATAGTAAGAATTATCTTACCTAAAATGCATACAAAATGATTAAATTCAATCATTTCTTGAAAGTGGTATTCCGCGCTTCTATTTTTCATTGATATAAACACTCCTTGCACAAGTTCGTGATAAATTTAAATCAGGCAATGGCCTACCTAATTCTTTAATTTTTACTTTGTCATCAAGAGAAAGTCTACAAAACTCTATTTTCTATAAAGAACTAACACTATTCATATTTATTAAATATATTCTTGAAGAAACACGTGGCAAAATCGTACATACGTAACTACACAGAACAATGCAACTGTCTTATCTGGCTATTCTATATCAATTTTCCTGTATACCTATACTCTCTGTGCGGCGCTAAAAAAATCACGGCCTCCAATAGCATAAACAACGATATATTCTTAGCTGTAGAGCAGCGTGACGTAACGTTGCTATGACTCATCCCAGTCCGCTGGATTGTGTGCAACATATTAGTCGATATATGCGTCAAGCGAACCGAAGTAAGAGAAGATATACTGCATATCGTCGCTCTTACTCTATTGCTTGCAATATATTGGCAGTTCATAGAAAAAGGTTTCTAAATACTGACTGATATTGAAGGAAGCAATTAATAGCGCGAGTTCATTTGCAGACGTAATAGCTAACACTGACCAAGTAGGTATCGGCGTCTGCATATTCTAGTATTAGATGTGTGCGACAGCGACGATGAACATACACACAGATTACACACTTTTTCAACATTCACTTCGATTGAGTTTAGACATATTTTGCGATCATCAAACGTACACAGCGCTCAGTTCAGGCTTAGCATACATTGTTACGTAAACGCAATCTCTTATCGGCACATGCTATTTTATATGAGCAGTTTCAATGGTAACTTGTCTAACAGTTGAACAGAGACGGCCCACGCTACGACAGCACACAAGAACACTTGCAGCAACTCTCTCGAGTAGTGTTATAATAAATCCTATACGTGTTTGTATTAACAGAACTTTATGTAAACATTAATAAACATTTTGCCAAAATATGGCATATCAGACATAAATGTATAGTGTAAATTTAAAAAACTTAAAAAAAACACAATTAATGACCATTTGATTCACTCGATTGTTTATGATAAATGGCTGCTAAGCCTTTGATCAAGATATATAAGTCGTATGAATATAGAGATATTTGCAACAACCATTATGAATATGAGAATCTGATTTTGGTAAACTCACACTTGACTAGGCTCTTTATGGCTCTGCTCGTATACAGTGCAGAGACAATTCTTTCCAATAGTACAATTTATCATAAGTAATTGTATTAATTTCGTGTATTTAACATATTGAGTCGAGGAAAAAAAAATTCCTTTCGTAAAGTTCAAGGAACTTATTTTTCCCGTTTATTGGATGCAGTTTTTAATTTACCATATTTTATTAATCGTGGTAACTATTGTAAAAGCGTAATGTCCTATCCAGATATCTCTCGAAAGCCATATGCGTCCGATAAATTTGCAATGCTAAAGATATAAGCCAGAAGAAGTTTTGCAAGGCTGGTGTGTCTATAAGCACGTTCTTTAGCTCTAACGGATTATCATTGCATTCTTTTCTTATATCTATATCTTCTGTAGTAGTTGTTTGTATGTACATACGTTTATATGAAACAACTCTTCCTGCAAACGCAACAGTTAAAAATAATCGCATCTACTGGTCTATCTTTCACCAAGACCGAAGAGTTGAATTAAGCCAGGATTGGTCCCACCCAAACAAGTTAAAAATACTCTTTAGCACATCTACATGCACATTGAATAATATATGACACTCCGAACCAACAATCAAATAATGATCGAGAGATTTCTTTGAGTACATAAAACGTTGATGTATAATCTATCGCTCTGATAATCAGTTCTATAGCCGGCAGGTGTTTTATATAACACATCATTTGTTTTTTATGCACATCATTAAGGTAGTTCTATATAATATGGAGATATGGAGATGATAAAACCATCTTCCAAATACTAGAAGATGCATTCCACCATACATGTCTAGAGCTCCTTGAATTGTTATAACGCTTCCGCTAGTTTAATTCTCATGGGTAGCCCCAACAGCATTCGTCAATACTGAAGTGAAGAAGTCGAGAAACGGTATCAACTATTAGCACGAGTTGTTAAGCTTGTATGATAGACGAAAGAAACAGACCACTGCTGCCTTACTCATTTTTATATTTGCGTGTAGAAACCGGACCAGTCCACCTTGTACTTGCCTGAAGTGAACTCGTAAAACTTACAAAGCACACAAAAACAGTGGACAGTAATATGGTGTAACATGTGCTTTGGTTTTGTCGGAAGTTTTGCCGTGTTGCGGGTTTCCGAAAAGGAAATCTGCACAACAGCGCATCAGCGGAAGAGAAGCTACACATCGGGACAGCGCACGTGTGTACTTGTACCGTAAAAGTCCACGGATGATGGAAATGCTTTAAATCTTCAGGAGGTTCGCCGAAACTCACGCCAGTATTGTTTACATCTTTCGTTAGTAAAGATACAAGACCGACTTTTAGGCGACGCTCAATAATTGAGTGATAAGTGATATGTAAAACTTTGTGCTGTAATACTAAATAATGTCTTTGATCAGTTTGGTGGAATATGGTAGTTGTAACATCCACAGAAATTGGAATTCCAGTTACTTATCATACGGAAATATTTAAGGGAAGGTTAGTCAGAAATCCAGAAAATACACTTTCCCTTCTAATTTACCGAGTGTATGTAAAATTGGCTTCACTTTCCAAATGCCTGACTAATAGTGATCAGAATTGCTGACATTTCTTAGCCACACTCTGATTGATAATTAGAATATATCATGCCGGCACTTTGCATTAATTAGACAATGAATTATTCATAGACGAGAGAACGTCGATTGGTATTTTATATGGATTAATTGTTTGTTAATTTATTCTACACTATTTAAATTTGGTAAAAGTATATCTGGCTATTTATGCAGACGGTTTATTATTTGATATGTAAGAATTAGATTAATTGGTACTTGTTCATATGCATTTTGTTGCACGCCGGTTCTTTGTAACTTGTTAATCTAGTGGTGTAAATTGTTGATGGTTCCCTTTTTTGTTGGTATAGTACAGTGATTACAATTTCTAATTTACTTTCCGACTTATCTACCATCGAAGTTATTGTCTATATTTAAGAATCGATTTCATTGGAATTTATATCCGAAAATTGCAAACGGGACTGTCGATCATCCGTTAAGAAGATGCATGTGCCCATCAGATCAGCTGTACTTTCCCGGTTGACTTTTACCGCTTGGGTAATCCATTGCTGATTACACGGAAAATTTGCCTATCCGCCATAATCTTCGAACTCGGATTTGCAAATTTAAAGCGAGCATCCATCGTAATCGTTTAAAAATCCACGTTTATGCAATGCTTGTTCAGTGAACTGCATATTAGTTCGAAATTGCGGTACTGTTAAGGATTTAATGAATTGTAAAATCTTCGGAATATAGATGCTACTATTCTTTAGCATTCTTCAACTGCGTGTATTTGCTATACTTAATTTTAATGCGTATTGATATACACAGTGATTATTCAAACTATGAACTAAGTTAGGGCGTAAGTATAGTAATTTTCTATTTACCGGATCAGATATCTTGCTACCGAGCTACGAGTTGTTGTTTGTTGTACTTCTTCTTTTGTAGTTTAGTTTAGTTTGCACAATCGAGTATTTCAATTACCGCTGGTTCCGGTGTAATATGCAAAGTTGTTATTATTAGATCTTCCTGTTTATTGGATTGCAATTGTGCAGTTCCATAATGCTAATAATACATCTAGATGTAAAAGTATACGATTATAATCTAGAAGTAATTGCTCTGCATTTCTGTGTCACTGAACATTACTCTTGTATGTTCGCGGTCGTTGTTGTTATACTATTTTTCATATAGGCCAGATGATTAAAGAAGCATTTGGTGTTATATCATTTAGCAATTATATGGATTTAGCTTTTGTTATATATTCCTAGACCAATTTTCGTATTTGGTTTGATTTTCTTTGTCTGCAATTCTTTTAAGAGCTATTTACGTCCATCAACAATATATTTTTGTTAGCAGCAAGTATTCTAATAGGATATATAAAACTAAAAATGACAATTGCAGTGAAGATTGTTATAGTTGTCTACTGTTGCCATTTTTTTTAAAACCCGTTCCCAGGCTGAGCTGAGCACTGACCGTATAATAGTTAACTCTGAAGAAAGGTTTTTAATTTACCACAATGATGTTTATTGCAGAGATAGAAGATTTTCGCTAGCACATTTTCACATAGATACCACCAACACCAGCACTTATAGCTATGAATCAGTCAGTTGGTAATATTCCTTTTACAGATGCAGAGATCGATTGACAATTGGTATGCTTGGATAGTCTTCAATTTCCGTTCGCCAGAAATTGCTTTTTTATTATTGAATATGATCTTGAAAAAGCAACGTAGATTTTATTACGGGAAATTAATGTACATAGTACTAAAAATATCCTCAATTTAATTTGATGAACAAGAAGCGTAATTATTTGGAATTATGAGCGTATAAAAATTACGTTACGCCATGCCCTAATAATTATCGTTCACAATTAGTATAGTATAAAGATATTTCAGAATCATATGGTATTATTTAAAAGAGTTTTTTCTGTGGTAATTTAATTGGTACTTGTTTACTATTTAATTTAAAAAAAAGGAATGCAGTAGAAAAATGAAGATCTCAATAGGAGATAATAGAATCGAAGAAGTGTCAGATTTTTGTTATTTAGGCAGTAGAATCACAAAAGATAATCGAAGCAAAGTAGATATAAAGTGTAGGATAGCACAGGGTAGGAAGGCATTCGTAGAAAAAGAACAGATTTTAAGATCAAATATTGACTTGGGTATTAGAAAAAGATTACTGAAGGTATATGTTTGGAGTGTAGCACTGTACGGGTGTGAGGCGTGGACTATAGGAAAGGAAGAGAAGCGTAGATTACAAGCATTAGAAATGTGGTGTTATAGGAGGATGATGAGGATTGGTTGGGAAGATAAAGTAACAAATGAAGCTGTACTAGAGTTAGTAGGGGAGAAGAGAAGTATCTGGAGAGTGTTACAGCGTAGGAGAGACAGATTAGTAGGGCATATTCTTAGGCATGGGGGGATTATGCAATTGATCATAGAAGGTAGAGTAGAGGGAAAGAGAGGGGTAGGTAGGCCTAGATTGGAGTATGTGAGTCAGATAGCTGAAGACGTTGAGATGAATAGCTATAGAGAGATGAAGGGATTAGCTCAGGATAGATCGGCATGGCGTGCTGTTTCCAACCAATCTTTAGGATTGCGGACTGTTTAACTTAACTAATTTGTACATTAATTACAAATTCCATATCATTTATTCAAGAATCCAAGATGTCGTAGTTTTTATTAGCGAAATTCATCTTCATTTTTTTTATTGAAACCACTAATTCTTTAATGTTGTATAAATATTCGGCTTTTTTATTATTTCTATAAGTAGAATTCAAATTGCAACTCAAAAATGTTCAATTGTCACTCGGTTTTACCAACTATCGGATAATAATCCAAACTTTCTCAAATATTATTTAATTTCGTATCATTCCACCAGCTGTTGGCATTGCAATTTAAATTATTTCTAACGCATTTCTACGATATTTACATGGACTCAATTTACCGAAAGTAATAAATATCATTAGAATATGTCTATACAATTAATTTGTCACAAATACAATATTGAGCTCAAAGAACCCGACTTTCAATTATATAATGTATTTGGTTTAGTTGGAGTTTAAATGGCGCATCTGGTGACAAAGTTTCGGTTCAAAAATAGCTACTCTTTACCGAAAATAAACATTAAATACAGTTGAGAGACTAGGATAGACTCAACTGTCACCGAAAACTATTACTTAATAACTAGGTCTTGCGCGACAGGATCATTTATTTGACAAGAAATAAATTTAATTGCATTTGAGAAAATGAGGCTTCCTTCAATCTATGTTTAGAAGTACAGTGACTCTACAACTGTTAATAATATTTTAATAACCGATGGTGAATTTGAAAATTGGTCCTTCGAATCATTGAATGTCTTTACTAATTCTTTGTAAATATTCGCATTAATTTGCATTTATTTTTCACTTCTACTTTGACCATCTCTGATACCGTATAGTTGTAAACTCGTAAAAGTAGCTTGCGCAAGGCAATTTCTTATTATTTTGCCTAGTTTCTCTCTTATTATGGCCAAGACAATTCATGTGATATGAACCTTAGATATGAAAGTATATCGTGTTCTTCGGTGTGCAGACCTAACGAAGGTGGTAATTGAATCTGCGAATGAACTTGGCTTTGGGCTTCAGGTGCTTAACATACACCAGAATATTTGAATATTTTGTGCAAGTGGCTGCACACTCTTATAGTGTTGTTATAAAAGCCAACAGGGGGTCAAGAAACCAACGGTGATTTCATTATTATTTTGCGTTGTCTGCAATTATAATACGCCGACAGACTGTGGTCCAATTTATAGTTCTTTAGTTAGAACAATACTTTTTGCAATTCCGATTGTGTAATTGTATCCATGAAGTCTTCCCTTGACTTTTACATCAATTTAAATCATCAAGTACAATTTTTCATTAATATCATCTTACGGCTTTATAATGGACTTACCTTTGGTAGAGCTGGATGGTCTCACACGCATCGGTGCTCTAACTGAGAAGGAGTTTTTATCGATATTCCTCATCTAATTATCCAGGATGGCAGATAAAAAAACTGACACCGACTGTGCACAAAAATGCTGGTCTCACCGTTAATTGTCCTGTCATTATACCATTCTCAAATTGTCTTTCCATAGACAATTACCCCGATCTATGTAATTGTGGCGATTGGATCTTTGTAACCAGTCTAAGATACGTATTACACAATTTACTTAACTGGCTTCGAATCTTATACTTTGTTCATGCAATTCGCGCGATGAGATCGTATAATTTCAACTTCTTTCAATTCTATATACATCATTTTTTCTCTTGAGTATTTGTTATCTCGTTCCCATTGTTACATTCTAAGTGAATAGTACACTCTTGGGCGATGAAATCGCCTGTAAATACTAGGGACCTTTTTTTGATTAAATAACTGACCGACTTGTGATTATTCTGCGTTTTTGTAGCATATTTTTCGATACTATTTGAAAATTTAAGTATCTTTTTGAAAAAAAAAACGACATACAGACCATTATATCATACCATACCTTTCTTGGTTCTTGTGGAGTTCTGCGATGAAGCACATTTAGTATAATTTAAACTGTAGCATGCATTAAGTTATTTCACTTCTCTGTTCGTCAATTGTAGTTACGTTTATAGTAAATACCTTGCATTACATTGCTGTATATAGTTAGAAACCGTTTGATAATACGTTAGTTTAATGTTATGTTATGTTATAGATTGATATTGCTCTACAAGAAGTATGTATATGATAAATAGCAATGTTCCAGTCAGAATAGGCTACTAAGTCTTCTGCAGTTAGATGCATAATAGTCTTTTGTGCATTGGCATTGTATAATCTGCTCAATATCTAATTAGCAAATGAAAATAAGTGCTCCTATTTATTTCATTTATTTGTCTACCGTGTACAGTTACCAAAAGTGTTGCGGCGCGGTTTCTAATTTACTGGACTATAAATATTTTCCCGTTTTCGATAAAACCACAATAATGGTGAAAATTAATCTTGATAATGTGTAGTAATCACATTGCTATGTGATTGTACAATGCTATAATGCAATTTATAGCTTCGTTCCAATTAAAACTGGTTTATGTTTGTTGTGTTTATGGTATCATCATCTGGATTGTTAAGTGTAAGCATGGGCAGGTTTTCGTTCGGAATAAATTTAATATCCATTATCAGATTTGTATGCATCTCGCTCATAAAATTAATGCAAATATCAGCCTATTTTGGGCGCAATGCTTTCTTTTGGCTCAGTCGTTCTTCGTGTGAAGATTTCGAAGCAACCAATTCGATTGGTGACCAATCGAATTGGATCAATACTATTAAGAAACAAGTGGCTTTTCTTTTCTAACATTATTAAAGCATACAAATGGCAAACCACTGAGTTCTGAATCGAACCGTTATTATCGGTGATAATTAAATCGCTAAATCAAGATGCGGAATTGATGTGTGTTTGGTCAATTAACCATGATGCTTAAGCTGCAAAAGCACAAGTTAAACGGTGTGATTGTGAGATATCGGATTCTATTCTGTGACAGCTGGGATCGGTGCTAAATTCTCGAGCCCATCAATCTCTTAATTAATTGCCTATAATTTCTAAGGAAGCACCATAATATAACTTAAATGTACATCTGATGTTAATCTGTTAAGTCAACATCATTATATTGAGAAAGTGAATTTCACATTGACACTTTGTTATTTGCAAAACATTTTATGAGGTGGTTTATGCATTTGGTTCAAATATTTGCTCTTTTACTGGTGGCTTGTCTTGGATTTAGTAGCCATAAGAAGTTAATATGCACGCGAAATGCAGCCGAGCGTAACTATTATGGTTTTAGCGCACGCAGCAGCATACTTGCCTAAACTCCACTCAAACGTATCGCAAAACCTAATTACGGGACTCCTAGTCGATAATTAGATACACTTCAATTACTGCATTATTCTAGGATAATGCTCGCTTATTTTCTTTAAACGCTGCGTTATAAAATTGCGGTCTTGTCCATTTTACGCATCATTTTAGGAATAAATGAAACTTGCTGTAGGCATGAAACAAGAGCTCGAATTAAATATTTAAGCTTATCATAGCTAAACTTCAGATCACGACTAGTTCCAATATTAATTAGGACGTTTCAAACATCTTCTTTGCAATGATTGTGGATATTTTGTAATTCAAATCAGGACAGATCGTGTACGCTCCTTGTACATACATGTCAAGAGAGAATACATTAGGAAATTGGCTACTGCATTGAATATTCAAATAACAGTGATATATTCTGCATGGACGAACCCTCATGTGCACATTCATTTATTACTACCATTCTAGGAGTATTATTCACAGTTATAGATTTATCGTTGAACGTAAATCTCAATATACATGTCACTCTGGAAACATTTGGTTGTAAGCCCATGAATACATTAATTTATATTTTTTTTTCGCATCACTGTCATGGTCTACAAATTATAGTATTTCGAATCTGTATAAGCCGCATGCCTGTGGCCACTGACTCCAAATCAATTTCTTATTCTGGCTTGCTGGTCGGTGTCTTCAAAATGCAATTATCAGAAGGCAGCTTTTAATAGAGTTATGTTCATTACATATTAGCTATAATAAATCGTGGTCGATGTATAAATTCGCTTTGTATCATACTACTTCAAGTTCATTTGCAATCTATAATTATTTCCTTTCATATACCACTGCTTGTCTTAAGCTCCAACTTCCTTCCCCTTTCCAAATCGATTTCACATATTAAAACTATATGTGGCTTTAATGATCCCAATCCTTGAAGTTCGCACTTGAAGCTATCTTTTGATAATTTCTTCATTTTTTTTTGGCAAAGATTGAAGATCCAATACGTGATGCCGTCTTCAGCACGGCTCACGTTACGTGAGGAGGATGTTGTTCGACTTGCTCTGGAGTTCTTGCATAATCGTGACTTACACATTACACAGCTGAGTTTGGAACGAGAAACAGGCGTCATTAATGGCGGATACTCGGATGATGTGCTGTTTCTTCGACAGCTTATTCTCGATGGACAGTGGGATGATGTTCTGGAGTTTATACAACCGTTGGAAGCGCTCAATACGTTTGATTTGCGAAAATTCAGCTATACAATATTGAGGTTTAAAAGTACTTTTCAATGTTTACTTATACTGACGTGTTTTTTTTTATTGCAGGCACAAATATATCGAGCTTCTTTGTATAAGATCGGAAGCAAGTTTGCAGGGCAGTAATGTAGATAATGCTGTGGAAGAAGTTGTCAGTGTTTTGAATGAGCTGGAGAAATACGCGCCAACTAAAGAAGAACATAATAACATGTGCCTGCTGTTGACGCTACCTCGATTAACCGACCATCTAAGGTAGATGATTTGATCGATATATAAAATTAACTATATGTATACCTCCTTGTTCTTTATAAAATAATGACGATTTATAGAAATTTTAACTATTCTATCCTTTAAACGGATTGCTATTATTTTTTAAAAGATTTTCTTGGTTTATGTTTGTTAACTCTTCCAATTATTTATGTTAACTTATATTGTGTAGATATTTCATTTATTGTTGTTCTTATTTATGTTTTAAACGTTTTCTTTTCTATGTTGGTGGCTTTTAAACTTGTAGACTTTATTGTCGGTAAATTGTAAATTGTTACATCATCCATGTGGATTTTATATTTCGCTAGGAAAAAAATATTACAAACAGCAATTCTCCCCTGTTCTTAGTTATCGTGATTGGAATCCAAGTAATGCCCGCGTTCAATGTTTTCGGGACGTTTATCCCCTTGTTGCGGAATTCCTCCCAGGGGATAGAAAGCCGGGAACGGATGCCAATTCGAATTGCGCGGCAAAGAACGATAGGCTAATACAGCTGATTATTAAGGGAATTCTTTATGAATCTTGCGTAAATTACTGCCAAACTAAAGCCACCGGAACCAAGGAAGCACATGCGCAAGAAATGAACTTTTCTCGATTACTCGATGGAAGTGTCGGTAAGTTATATATTTTCATTTTCGAAATTGTGCATTTTATATATTGTACCCTTTCCTATTATTATTATTACCAGGTTTAACTTGTAACATGTCTTTTTTTTATTGTCGTGTGCAAAATATTTATATGCGCTTCTTAATACCCAGACATTTGTATTCTAGTATACTGATTCGTTTCACATCCATGACCAATGTGCACATTAAAAAAATTCCTCATCTCTATTTTTTTAATACACCAACCAAGCAAGATTGAAACAAGTACTTCTTTATGCTTCAGGCTTCAGCGATTCTGATCTCTCTCTCCTTTCCTGGCTACAATCGATCTCTCCCGATACATTTTCTGTTCCTTTTGAGCAACGCACGTTAAACGTGGACGTCGAACGATTAGAACGGCCGTCATTAGAAACCTCATGGACTGAACATATGCTAGTGACACCGATCAAACCGAAAACGTTCCCACATTCGGCGATGCCGTTTACCAGACCACGATCCGCAGCGGATGCTATGAGTAGATCATTGATGCCCGCCCTGGATGGGCTAGGCATTCAAAATCAGAGCGGAGGCGGGTTAATCGGCAGCGGGCGATTAGCCATTCCGGGTAGGGACGGAGACGGGAAGGCTGCAATGAGTAGAAGCAGCTTCGCCAGTTTTCATTTAACTGGTCAGTTGATAAAAGAAAAGTTAGGCCGACGTGAATTAACACCAGTATTATTTCAGGCATTAAAAACACCAAAGTAATGACAACTTCCGTTGACCGCCTGTTCGAGAATGAAGGCGAATTATTAAGCAACAGTTACGCGGAATTCCAGCAGTTACCCTCTATCAATGAGAAAACTAGCACACCAAAGTCAAATAACAATACATCTACCAATCCTATAATGTCCGGCGTTAAGCCAATAAATCAGCAGCAAGTGCATAGAACGAGGTCTAAAAGTCCTCAGACGCAAGATGGCTCGGAAAGTAATAGACAGAGTTGTGCGAGCACGCCGGAACATAAAGGACGACATAGTCCCTTGGTGGGATCGGGAACTGGCACTGAAAGGAGCAGTAGAAGAGATTCCCTGAATGATAAATCGATTTTGAGTGGAATTGCCGGTAAGAATAAATAAACGGTGTGTCTTGACAAATATATAAATAAAAAACGATGATAAAATTACAGTTTTTATGACCTATACATCTACCATCATTAATCTCTTTTATGATTTGATGTGTTAGAAAACAATTTTAAATATTGTAAATGTCTTTCAAGTTCAGTCGGATGAAATGGACAGACAACAGATATTGTTTCATCGAAACTGAATGTTTCAAGTCAATTTCGAGTTCCCATAAGACCTTTGCTTGATGTTGAATTATTTCATTCATTCCTATTTCGGAACCTATTTTTTTGCTACACTCTACGTCTCTGTTTATCACGTCTTGCATTTCATGCAAAGTGCTTTTCTTCAATATTTGTTTGTACTGTCTGTTGGAATCGGACGATCTCTTTTTTCATGGAAGATTGCACTTTGTAGCGAAATAGATTTTCTGAATCTCTCGCCCACGTAAAGTAACCTTCACGTCTATTTCCATTTTAAACCACTACCTTAATTCGTCTTCTCTATTTTTTACAAAAACACCTTCTCTCTCAATTCTAGGCCCACATAGCCACAATGCCCAACAACAACTAACACTCACCCCTCCCCAGCATCCGCCGCCCCCAATTCCGGGCTCTCAAACACAAAGTCACCAATCTTCACCACACACTCACCCACCAAACATGAGCCCCCAATTGTCTTCAACTGCTAGTGTAACTATAGCGGCAAGTCCCACGGTCGGGGCTACTGTGAACACGGGGGGCAGTTTTCTCGAACAGAGTTTCACCGGTGATCTACTAAAAGAGTTCCAGCGACAGAAGCAGAAGCTGCAAGATGAGCTCGTTATGAGGGAGAGAGAGAGGGAGGCTCTAGTGCGGCAAATGCAGATCCGCATGCACAATGACGAAAGGTTCGTTTTCATTCGTACCAAATATTTATTTTATTTCTATGTTATCTTGGCTAACCTACAAAAGATCGTCGCAGTTCTGGGATAAAATTTAAAATATTTTGTACTAGATTTCTTAAAAAATCGTTGACGCAGTAATAAAATCGTTCCTCTTAATAAGGAAATGATAAATTGTTTTAAATAATAGCCAGTAATAAATATTTTATTGTGCTATTAGATAAACTATTTACAATATTTGAAAATATTTTTTATTATTGATGAAAATTACTCCTACGCTGCTTTCTTATTTTTTTTTTACAGAACAATAGCTTAGTTAAAAAATAATTTATTTATAACACCGATAATATATTCAAATTATGCAAAGTATATTGCTTGATTTGACCTACAAAATCAACATTTTTAACTCACAAAATAGTATTTATTTATTTTTTATCTTGTGCTACTGAAGATGGGGGCGTAGCCTTCGAAATGTACATCTAACTACTTAATGCTTTAAGTTACGGTATTTGGGTGATATTCAGTGGCGGTTTCTTTCGAGGCCACGTGCCTCGAAAAAAAAAAACATTTCATTTCTTGAAAAAGAAATGATTGAATTTAATCATTTTGCATCCATCTTAGGTAAGTTTTCTTATTATTGTGTTATTTTTTAAGAAATGCGCCCCCCTCGATTGAAATGTCAAGAGCCGCCACTGTTGATATTCTATACTAAAATATTCATTATTGTACTTTATATACATGTTCACATTATGTTCTTCTAACTAACAAAATGTGCCATTAATCAATTCACAATTTCTTCATCCATTACATTTGTTTTATAATTACAATTATTACTAGGTGTAATTGCTTTGTTTTGTCGTCGTTTGAATACAAATGCGTTATGCAAATACACGTAATTGATCTTAATCGCAAATTATAATATCGTATATTCAACGAGGCATGTTTATTAATCAGAATATTAATTAACTTGCAATTCGATGTTTTGCGAAAGGATAATGCAAAAATTTCAACAAAAATGCGAGCTGTTTAACGGTCTAACAGGTGTTCCTTTAGATCAGCAATTT
The DNA here is from genome assembly GCA_947310635.1 of Leptodirus hochenwartii. Classification (NCBI taxonomy): domain Eukaryota; kingdom Metazoa; phylum Arthropoda; class Insecta; order Coleoptera; family Leiodidae; genus Leptodirus; species Leptodirus hochenwartii. Next base: position 2,214,843 of record OX371183.1, on the reverse strand, counting down.
ATACAGTGTAATGTTTCTTTTCGATTAGGTAGTACCTGGAAATGTACTCCAAGTCACGCCTCAGTTGAATAGAGCAATGTTTGAAGTTTCACAGATTTATAACAAATGTTATTAAACACTGGTTATGCTATAGAAATATTTAACACCCATCGATTTTCCAATACATTTAACAAGTTAATCATTTTTATTATCTCAACCATGCCAAAAATATATGGTTGATTATGTTCAAGTTATAAAAACTGTCTTACATCCGTTCTTAGGTCTTCTATTCATAAAAAAAAAGTTATAGTTACGAAACATTAACTGCGTTTGCGAATTCTGAACTTGTTCCAATTAAAAATAATAATACTGCTACCCGGAATTTATTTGCTACAGTATTAAAATTTCTTGCCACTTAGCTAACGCACACAAAAAATAATTTAATTAAACTGACAAACTCCATTTATTTCGCCGTATTAATGTCAATATTTGCACATTTCGTGACTTCATCGTTTGTCATCATTCTATAGTTCACACTCTACCATTTGTAGAGATGGGAAACGAATTGATAGATCAACTGTATAACCTAATAATATAATAAAATATATCGGTCGCACGATTATTTTTTAACCATTGTATCAAATTAACTATTAGTAGTAGATAATTTATTTGATTTATGCACTTCAACTCTAATAAATCGATTTCGTTTCTTGTATCAACATCTGCTCATCTCACATCTTGCTCCTTCCAATCGCAGTTGCTATATAGCTACTGTCCGATCTGCTAATTAAATTGCGATTGTTGTTTGATAACAACAATAACATTTTCCATCAACAGTACTAAACGTTACATGACTTGGTATGACCACTTCTAGAATGAATTGCATAATAATATGCAGGAGCGTTAACAACAACATTCTCTATTTGCATGCTGTTGTGTCATCAGTAAATGCAAAACTGCGATTATCTTCTCAATATTAAAGTACCACTAGTATTACCGAAGTTCAGATTGAACGCCAAAGGTTTTCCACTTCTACGTCGTTTCGATTTCTTGGCTTAACTGGCGTAGGAATTATACTCGAAGGCGCCTCAGTAGTGTTTTTGTGTACTTAGTTCAGAGCGTGGGTTTAAGTGAAAAACATTGTTTTCGAGTTTTCCGAAATGATAATAAATAACAATTAATTGTTGCTGGATAGGTGATGACATGTGAATCTATGTAGGAGATGATTGATTTAAAAGTTTTTCCAGTGGACTAAGCTAGTTTAGTTTGTGTAGATTGGTAGGAAAGTTCATATCGTGAAACGAAAAGAGGGAAACAATTTGTAGTTTATTTTATTGCAAGTGTTTTTTTGGTCCATTGTTTCGGCAACATAATCTATTAAATTGTAGAACTGCGAGGCCTTCGACCCTAAATATCAGAATTTCACTTTACGTGTTTACGATCATTTATTTAATCATCGATATCGAAAATTGGAAAATATTTTCAAATTATACATTGACATTGCGACTGTATTTAAATTGTTTCATTTCGTCTAATTTGGAAATAGTTTCTAAAACGATAATTGTCTAGTAAGAATTCGTTAAGTAAAATTTATGACCGACATGTTCAATAACATAATTGAATCATTGTCTGTGCTAGATATAAATTAATTATAACGTATTAAGTGCATTAATAATATTTATGACCATATATAGAATATAACAGTTCTAGTTTTATTGTTCATTACTTCCATCACGATCGGGTGATTAATATCAATAAACCGCTGACGTTGTCCGATGTAGTTTATTCAATCTTTTCGTGTAGTTTCTCATATCTCAACAGACATGTTGTTCTTTGTAAGGGAGATTCCTTTGTGAGAACATCGAGAACGTGTTTGTACTTATTTTATTCATTCCGATTTAGTTTAACGTTGTTCAGCGTTTAGTTTGTACGTATATCGTCTTTGACTTGAGTGATAAAATGTATTATCAAAACTTTTTACATCCGCCGGTTCAGGCAAAGTTGCAAGAGCACGGACATAGAAGAGTTGTTAGATATATGGATAAATCTGATTGTGAAGTGCATGGCCCAAATAAGTTTAAACATGTTTGTGGAAAGGGGTAAGAGAAGAATTTTAACCAGAAATCTGTATAAATAGACTGAAATTTTGATCTCCCGTTTTATTTTGTAGCTATAAGCATTTAAAAGTAAGAATATGTAAGCTTCTGAAAAGTAAGCAAACCATACTGTTACTTGTTACTTTATCAGAAATTCACAAAAAAAAACTATTATTCTTTTCACACTTTGTTAAACTAAATATTACTGCAAAAAGCAAATAATTATTCATCCATTCTCACCATGTCTAATGGATTTTTCATATACCAACTAAGATAATCAAATATCGTTTTTGTACATATACAATCATAAGTTGTAGTATTTGTTTTTAACGTATTGTCAATCGTTTTGATTTCACAGTAATCAGAGCCAGAAACCGTTAAATGGCAATCTAACATCTAACAGAAACGCATCCAATTCTTCGCAGAAACCGCCAATAAATGGTAATGGGACAACGGATAGTTATAGGTGGGTTAATATTCAATATTGTATATTTTTGGTTTCGATTAGCTTTGTTTTATTTGCTGCTTGATATGTTTTAAACTTAAAGTTCTTCAAAGAGTCACTTTAGAGTCCGACAAAGAGATTTTAAAGTCCTGGACTAAGGATAATCCACTACGTCCGTAATAAGTCAAAAGAGAGTTAAACTATTAGTTTTCTATCATCGTAGATCTTCATATATCGGTTTTTTTATTATCGCTATTGATTACTTTGGCGAAAAATCGTACTATATCTAAATCGGACGTAATGATCTTTGCACCAGTCTTCAATTTTAATAGATTTAATAATTATGGGAGCTTATTTATTACTATTTGCTTTGGCAAGTCTTTCACAATGTTTTTATTTGTCTATGTATTTTATTCTTTATAGATCTTCCTCCCGACAAAGTGATCATAATCCTAAAGGAATTGCTGATGGGCTCTACGACGCTATTAAGGTAGGATTACAAAAAAATATAGAATATAAAAATTAGGGTAAAAAAATTTAATGGTTTTGCCTCGAAAAAGTGCGGATAAATTTTTATCCTGAACTTTTCTATATAATTGGGAAGAGTTAAAACAAAACCGTGAATTTGGTTAAGTATATGCAAATTGCTTATGCTCTTTATGTAGATATATCTACTTGCATAATTGGTCCACTCGGTTCTTATTAATATTTATGATTGACTCTGAAGTGGTCAGAAACAAGGTCAGGTGCAAGAAGTAAGAACCAGCATAAAATCTTATGCAGCGACTTAACTCATTCTCCACCAACAATTCTAGTATTTAGATTAGCACTGATACAAAAAAAAAAACAAATCAATCGCTAATATGGTTTGTGGTGCTTTATAATCTATATTTATATAAAAATCACAACTACAATAAAAATAAATTCGATAATAGAAAGTTGGAGATATAACTTAAATATGTAGGATACCAAATACAACCTTACCAAGTTTTCTATTACAAAAATGTCCTGCACCGATACATGTAAATATGTACCTGTATCAGTATAATTTGTGTTGGTTTACCACAAAGGAATTAACATTCCTACTTTCTTTAACTGTTGCAAATCTCATGAAATGTATCTCAAAAATATTATACAGCAGAGTAGTGTCCCAGCTTCTTGTAAGTCTTGTATAAATAACTTGAATATTGGCTGTAGCAAACTACGTCACCAAAAGATAGTACTTGAAGATAGATTTGATCTAAGCGATGAATTAATTTACTATACTCTGTATGGAGTGGAAGGTGGCATGTCTTCATTTACGCTGATGTTTTATTCGGACGATCTGCGAAAATGGGCATTTAGTATCGCAATTTAATGGAAATGCAGTTGATCGCAATGATGCGGTTTTGCTGCAACTTTCTAGTAATATGTGCATACATAAATATAATGATTGAGTACCATAAATTGTCATGTTTAGTACTTTTCGTTGGCTTTAACGCAGTTACTTTGAATATTCGCACTATAAATTTAGTGTTTTCGAACATTATTTTGTACATTTAAAGTCTCCTAAAAATGGAGATGCTATAAAATATTTCATTTTGAAACTATGCTATTCGCGACTATAATGTTAATAGGTTTTTTAATTATGTGCTTTAGTGATTTTTTAAATATTTAATTTGGTAAATTTCTTTAATATACGCCGACAGGTACTTTAATTTAATTAAACATTTAATTTTAATATCTGTTTGTTGTTGGGAACGTCTCTTGTTTGAGTTAACTACTTTGTGGGAGTTTTATTTCATTTGTAGTTTAAATTATATTATTTACATACAGTTAATAGCTGTAAATTTTATTATAAACACAGGAAGCGAAGATGAATTATCATCTTTTTTTTTATATAAGAACAGAATTTTTTGGTCTTGAAATGGCTTGGTCATTTATAAACAACATAACACGAAGCAGCATTGTTGAATAGCAAACAAATGCGTTGTTATATCTGATCATTGATTAGCTTGGAACTTCATTAAGGACGCCTCTTATTTAATGAAGAATAAATCGTCAGATATATCTTCGACACATGCAAGATTGAAAAATTTGCTTTTGTTCTTGTGCGGCTGGAATAACGTGCTTATTGAAATGTTGTTTAATATTCTTGTCAAAACGCAGAAGGTCAGCTAAAAATTTCGTCCATGTCCATGACTATAACACCAAAAATGGTTAATTTCCATTAAGTTGTACACCTTACGAACTTAATTTTGATAGTATGTATTGCGGTTATGTTAAAAACTATCCAAACCGTATTTGGTTATCCACTCCTTGACATTTGCTTCAACGGCCAGTCTATAAATTTTATTAATTTTAGGAGTAATCATATTAAAATTCAAGATTGTCCATGGTTATTATTGTTGTCCATTTTCAGACAGCGGTGATTTTACTTTTATCTTTGATTATTTAACTATGCATTTTCTAAAATAATCCTACTACTCAGGATCGACTTTTAGCAATTTAATAATGGAGAGTTTGAATATATTGAAATATAATTTGAATGGAGATAAGAAGAATTTCTGTAGTGGCAGTCTCTAACGATACCACAAATGCTCATCGATAGTAGATTTTTATATTATTTTTTAAATTCAAACATAAAACAATAACGGTCCCAGTAGACTTCCTTGCGTAAGCTATAATTTAGTCTTCAGTAATATGAGTATGTAAGGTTAAATTTAATTTATATTGCAATTACCTCGTAGATACTTCAGTGAAACATATGCTAGTATAACATGTCTTTGGCCCTGACCCTCGCTGACTCGTTCCTCTTAGGCAATTCGTTACTTAAAATATAAATTAACTATTCGGTGCATACCTCATACTTATACAACATACCTTATAACTTCGGCTTATTCACACACAAATTCCAGATAATTTTCTAAAGGTAAAAGCAGCACTTATAATCCTTATAAAATTATGTTAATTTCTTTGCGAAAACACCAAAGCGGGAATATATCACTTTACATCTACAAACACTAAATCTTTTAAGGCTTGTTACGGACTTTTTTCATATTTTGAAACAACTTGGAAGATACGATCATGATGGTCATTATTGCTTACGCTTTTTTTGGTCTCAAGCGTTTTTCGTTTTCGTAAACATTTTGTTTTAAATTGTTATAATATACAGCAAAATCCTTGACTGGTGGATTGCGTTCGTGTCCTCATATGACCAACAGAATGCTATTTTTATAGTTACCATCATCTGAGTAAACATCCAACGGAATCTCTTTAAAATATATGGCCAAATACGTCAAATCAGTAATGTTTTTATAATATGCGCTTAAGTAGGAATTTCACTTTTCAACATCTGCCACAACACGATTTAAGTTACCACGACGCTTTTCCTATATTGATTAACAAGTTTTCAGAGCAGATGGTGTATAGGACCGCATGATGTTAATTTCATCAGATAATCTACGTTCTGGTAATTGGATCTGATGTTACAATTTTTAATCTTACACTAAGAAGATAAAATACGAAATTAATATTATTATCGGTTATACATGTAGTTTGAAGTATTACTTTCTCTACCCTTCTGCAGATGTAAACTACTTATATGAAACGATTCATAAGCTTGCAAATGTTACGAAATAATTTCGTAAGAGAACTTAATGGTTCATCACAGACAATACCTGTGCATGGTATTTTTTTTCGGATGCTTCAATGTGGTTACGTATAAACGCATTTAAAAGATCTGACTCATCAACGTTGCATCTAATTATCTGTCCATACCATCAAATACCTTTGTCGAAGATTGTCCACAACCAAATATCGCCACAAGAAGGAGTTGCGAATCAACAAGACCATAGCGGTGTTCTCAAGCTAGTGTCTAGTCAGCGCAGCACCTACAGTGGGTGCCCATACTCGCCGTTTTCTCAGAGACAAGAGAACACTTATACACATTCAAACCATACTCTTAAGAGCACGCTGGAACCGCGGCACTCTTTCATACGCATTCAAACAATCGCGCGAAAAACACGCTTGTTATATCATCTTCTTACGTCCGAAATTTTATGACCTAACATTGCTCGCGTGATTGTGCTTGATGTGTGACTTCCACGCGAAGAATTACACTCTTCGCATGTGAATTGGGAAAATAAGTTCAACAGCATTTGTGCTCTGCAAAAGACCGTGTGTTATATTATATTAAATCTGGTGTGTAGGCAATTCGTGCAAAAGTTGCATCCAGGAAATAAAGTATCGTGGAATAATTTCATTGTGAGTAAGCTCTAGGAACTGATTTGTGTCTTCAATATATCTGATTATATATTTATACAGCATCCCATTTATAAAGTCCCCAAAATATTTTTTCCATCTATTAGAACAGTACCCTTAATCAACATCAACATTAATATTAGTACATTGCATAAGGATTAATCACGAAACAATAACCATCATATTAAACAACATTCAATCAACAATCTTCTTCTTCATTTAGAAACGTTAAGTAAGCTTGATCTATTGTTTTAGCTTCTTGTAACGATGCCGCACTTAATTCGTAATAACTCAAGCGACAACAGATGCGGTTCGTAGTTTCGCGTTCATATCTTCTTAACCAGTTCATATTTTACTTCGGAACACGTATATAAATATTGATCTGACCATAAATGGACTAAATATATAATCAGATTTTATTTGAAAGACACCTGTGACACGACAAAGGCGAACATTAAAATATAACCCAGTTCTTTTGGACGTACGTAACTAAGGTCCCTTGTTATGGGTACTGCGATTAACCACGCGGCAGCGATTAAACGTCTTGAGGCGTTGTTCGATGATGTCAAACTTGTGGATAAGAAGATCCCGCAACCACCTGCTAATATTGAGACACGTGTGGATACAAAGTGCGATGTGCATGGGAAGAATGGGACAAGACGCGGCAGTTTGGGGAACGTTTTGCATGTACCGGGACCGAACCTAATTATTGCGGGCAGAAGAGATTTGACTGGGACGAATGGGAAGCCGTATCAGGGGATTTTTAATAATAACAACGGTGTTGGACCCAGAAGGGAGAGCATGCCAGCGTTGAATTTTTCGAATAATTCTTACTATAGGTAAACTGAAAGGAATTCGATTAGTGTTGTAGCATATCTGGATGGTTATCTTTCTTGTTCGCTTGTGTTTCATTAGGGAAATTATTTAAACGCGTAAAATGAGTTTAGCTTAGTTTAGGTAAAAATATTTTTTACGTCAATTGTGATGTGAACTTTAATTAGTGAAGAAACCGACTTTACATCAGTATTATTTTATTATACGAACATAAGGAAAAAGCTAGCAGATGGAAGGAGTAACTTGAAGATTTATATAAAGGTAGGCAGGACATGGAGGAGCTAGAAAGTGTGGAACAGATAGATGAGGATGACTTAGGTCCTAGCATACTTAGGTCAGAGTTTCATAGAGCATTAAATGATTTACGGAATAACAAAGCAGCGGGGATTGATATGATACCAGCCGAATTAATAAAACACGCAGGGGAAAAAATGCAGGAGCGATTATACAGGTTAGTTTGTAAAATATATGAGAAGGGAGAAGTACCACAGGATTTTCAGCGTAGTAGAATAGTAACAATGCCGAAGAAAATAGGAGCTAATTTGTGTGAGAACTATAGGACCATTAGTCTACTATCACATGCATCGAAGATATTGTTAAAGATTATTTATAGGAGATTAGAAAATAAAGTAGAGGAAAGGCTAGGAGAAGATCAGTTTGGTTTTAGGAAAAACAGAGGGACGAGGGAGGCGATTCTAGCACTAAGAACGGTAGTAGAAAAAAGAAAGAGGGTAGGAAAGGTAACTTGCATAGCTTTTGTAGATTTAGAAAAGGCATTTGATAATGTAGATTGGGACATAATGTTTAGAATTTTAAAAGAAACGGGTATAGATTATAAGGATAGGAGAATAATTTTTAATTTATATAAACACCAAACTGCCTTAGTTAGAATTGAGGGGGAAGAAGAGATAGCAAAAATAGGGAAGGGAGTTCGGCAGGGATGTACACTTTCACCGTTATTATTTAATCTATATATAGAAGATGCAATAAACAAAGTAAAAGAAGAGTATAGTGTAGGTGTGAATGTACAGGGAGAGAAAATATATATGTTGAGATTCGCCGACGATATAGCTATATTGGAAGAAAGCGAAAAGAATTTAGAAAGGGTATTGAATGGTATGCAGGCAGTATTGACTAGGGATTTTAACATGAAAATAAATATAGGTAAAACTAAAGTGATGAGGTGTGACAAAAAGGATGCAGTAGAAAAATGAGGATCACAATAGGAGATAATAGAATCGAAGAAGTGTCAGATTTTTGTTATTTAGGCAGTAGAATCACAAAAGATAATCGAAACAAGGTAGATATAAAGTGTAGGATAGCACAGGGTAAGAAGGCATTCGTAGAAAAGGAACAGATTTTAAGATCAAATATTGACTTGGGTATTAGAAAAAGATTACTGAAGGTATATGTTTGGAGTGTAGCACTGTACGGGTGTGAGGCATGGACTATAGGAAAGGAAGAGAAGCGTAGATTACAAGCATTCGAAATGTGGTGTTATAGGAGGATGATGAGGATTGGTTGGGAAGATAAAGTAACAAATGAAGCTGTACTAGAGTTAGTAGGGGAGAAGAGAAGTATTTGGAGAGTGTTACAGCGTAGGAGAGACAGATTAGTAGGGCATATTCTTAGGCATGGGGGGATTATGCAATTGATCATAGAAGGTAGAGTGGAGGGAAAGAGAGGGGTAGGTAGGCCTAGATTGGAGTATGTGAGTCAGATAGTTGAAGACGTTGAGATGAATAGCTATAGGGAGATGAAGGGATTAGCTCAGGATAGATCGGCATGGCGTGCTGTTTCCAACCAATCTTTAGGATTGCGGACTCTTTAACTAACGAACATAATTGTTTGTTTAACTTATAGTTAGTACTCTTATTGTTCGCTAATAGTGGAAATTTCTTCTTGCTGATTATGGCAAACAAAATTGTTGTACGGCATTAATTTGTACAATTAATATAAGTATATATGCAGTTAACAAGGCTTGCACTTATCTTAATTTTTCTCGAAGATGAAGTAGTTTGATCACTTCCAGCGCTGCTGGAAGTGACCAAAGCTTAACTGGGTTATATTTTCTACTTTGTTAGTTATAACTTTCTTCGATACTTGTAAAGAAATAGGCATCAAGACTATATCTATGCAAATCACCTGTTGTTGTATGGTTTAGTACTGATGTGCGGCCTGAGATATCCCGAGATAATACCAACTTGTATATTGCAATCTTCAAGAACAGTTATACCAGAATGAGTACTTATACGAAGTTCAATTTAAATTACCTGTGAGATAGTTTCATGCCACACATTATCTCCAACTTACAGCTAGTTAGTAGATTTAATTTAATTGCTAGTATAAAGCGTCTTAATGCGCTACCAATACCATCCAGATATAGCTGTAATTTCTGCCAATCATAAGCTAACTCAAAGCAACGATATGTAACAACAACAACAACCGCAAATCGGAACGAAATTTTCTATATGAAGACGTCGTGATACTCTGGGTATACCCCATTCGCCTGCCAAGCGTGAGATCGAACATCCCAGCAATTTTCCCGCTATGTTGCGGAAGGACACTGGTATGGGATCGACTGGGTCGCTACGAAAGGATGGCACATTGGCTGGGCCATGGTTAGCGGGTCGCAGGGATTCGATTGGATCGACATATTCGCTGAAAAGGGATTATTTACAACCGAATGGGAACCGATGCGTGATTGCTAATAAGAATGGCAGACGGTTTTCGACGGATTCGTTGGATGGTAGAAGGAATTCTTGGGATCCGGGACGTAGAGGCAGTTCGGGAAGTTCGATGATTGGTTGGGATGATTCGGTTCATGATAAGGTGACTTGACTAACGAAAATACGGTTGGGGTGATGGTAAATATATAATTAATAGGAGGAACGCGTATTTCTAACATTAGAGTGAAGATTTTTCATTGACTTACGCTGTATAAAGATAAAGTGTGTCTTCAAGTTTAAGATAACTGCACATATCATACTTGTGTTTTAGTTGCTTATAAAATATTCTCATGAAATTCCAATGCATCTATTCAATCGTGCGGTTTAAATTTATCGTTTATCGTAGTCTATAAATATTCGATTAGATTTATTATATGAGGAGATTAGAATCAAAGATACGAAATGAAAGTATATCTCGAAATCCAAATATACAGATATACAGAATTATGATTTATAAAAAAATTACTTTCTACACAAAGAATTAATAAGAAATATCACCGTCCGATGGAGCTCATATCTTCTACCCTATTTAATTTATGGTATACCTCACATCTTTGAACTCCCAGGTCATATATATTCTGCTAGATCTTCGAGGTGTTGTAATCTGTAATCTTCTATGATTAATATTATTAAAGTGGCGTAATAAATTGTGAATTTAAGCCGTATCGTTCGTGGAGATGATACCGTCGATTAGATAAAAGTGATGTATATAAATAACGGTTACCTATTGGTCTCGAGCGATTTGTATCAAGAGATTTCTACGAGTATTACTAAATTCAATATATCTATATTTCGATATTGGCAATATCCGTATAAAATTGTTGGTGAAAAACAATTTATGATGAGGTTCGGCCTCTTTAGAATTTAGAAGTTTTTAATGTACCAAACAATGGAAGAGCTACGTTATGATTCCACGGCAATCATCAACAAAGATTGCCACTTAATCTGAATCCTTTACGCTTCATCAATTGTGGAGATGAAAATGTGACGAAAAGAACAAAATTTTAGCAAAATAAATATATATTTTGAAAATTAGTAAATTTGATGCTGCAGTTATATATAACAAGATATCCTAAGGTGAACGTTTTCAATCTCAATGATTTTCTAGATTTTGTATCATCATAAACCTTCAGGACGAGATTAAAGTCGGAGGTTTTTGCTTTGGTGAATTAACGAATCTAACTTCCAAAAAGAAATATTTGTTTCGTTAATAGTTTCCTTGTTTAATTAATTTAAATAATTTAAAAGTACTTCTATTTTAGTTATCTCACTTGCCAATATGAATTGATGTGAGAATTTTGGATATGTGATTCAGTATAAAGAAAAGAAAAATTTACTTGTTGGTATTTCTTCGGTATAAAGAAATATTTATATATGTTATAGTTTACTTTCTATGTTGGGGAAAATCGTAGAAGTGACGAGGAATTCGATTCTCTTTTGTAATATACGTATTAAATTGCTTTGTCAGTTTCACTTTGTCGGTTTTTTTAATATACATTTCTTTTAAGCGAATTTTCTCATTTCACGCTTTCGCTTTATTCATTTTCAATACTTTTATAATAATTTACCATACCTATGATCTTTTTACTAGCAGCACTTATTTTAGCCAATGTAAAATCGTACAACAACAAACTTATGTCGTTTAAACTTAATGAATTAACTACATACAATCTTCTTAAATTCATTTGTCTTAAGAATGGCTATTACGATTATTTTACGTCTATTTATTTATTCATGATATTTAATTCACCTCTAAGACTAGATTCTTTACAGACACGTATTTATTTACGGTCCAATTTCATTTTGTTCGATGGCATCGTTGTTCACTAAGCAATAGCGATGTGTAGTTCACTCTGAACGGTTCAATCAAATGACAGGCGTACTGTGACGATGTTTTGCAACGACTTAAAGGTCACTATGACCTAGTTCGTGAACTATGAACTACATAGTGCACGGTGTACGTATTGATGTACTTGTACTATATATATACTTGCAGTATAGTATACATTACATATACAGTACTAACATTTATTTAGTGATAAAGTGTGACGGTGAACGGAACGAAATAGGAATGAATCAGCGACTCGTAAACGATGCAGTATAGTATACATTACATATACAGTACTAACATTTATGTAGTGATAAAGTGTGTGAACTAGTTCATTTTTAAAAGATGTTAGTGGTTCACGACCTATAGTTTGTGAACAGTACATTGAAATGAACTACGAACTACGAACTAGGTCCTCAAAGTGACCTACAGTTTGCCATCGCTACTAAGCAACATTAAGACGTAATAATTTAATTGCGCGGTTAAAAGTTCCTGAAAGAAAATATTTGTATTAAACGTAGCTTAATTAATCCTCGTGGGCAGTAGTTAATAAAACTTCCATTCTCTCTATTAAATATATTAATTAAAATTACCAGCTTAGAAATTATTAAATTTAATATTTGATTATTTTGTTATGTATACGACCGTCCTACACGCTGACATAAGTTATACGTTTGAATATCAAGCAGCTAGAAGGAATTGTTAATAAATCTTATTCAGATTTTTTTTTTTATATTATTTATGCTGCGCAATTGCTTTGAAAATGGAAATTTGCATTGCTTTGTATATAAACCGACTCAGGTGAGTCAGATATACACATTCCGGTGCATTTTTCCATAAAAGCATTTATTTTATACTATATAAATAATATATATATAATATATTATATATATATTATATATATAATAATTTATATATATAATATATATATAATATATATAAATATTATATATATGCCCATTATCTACATCAGATAATGGGCATACCGGTGTAGGTTTTATAATGAATAGAAAGTTGGGATGTAGAGTAAAGAGTTATTGCCAAGTTAGTGATAGAATTATAACTATTAGATTAGACACGAAGCCAACGGACACAGTTATAGTGCAAGTATATATGCCAACTTCAAGTCACGATGATGAGGAGGTAGAATCCATTTATGAGGAGATTGAATCTAGGTTAGCAAACGTTAAAGGACAGGATAATCTAATTGTAATCGGAGATTGGAATGCCGTAGTAGGTAAGGGAAAGGAAGTTCCAATAGTAGGAGAATATGGAATAGGAACAAGTAATGATAGAGGGGATAGATTGGTAGAGTTTTGTATTAGGAATAAGCTAGTGGTAGCAAACACGCTTTTTCAGAATCACAAGCGCAGGATATATACGTGGAAAATGCCAGGAGATATAGGGAGGTATCAGATAGATTACATACTGGTTAAAGAGAGGTTTAGGAACCAGATTAAGAATTGTAAGAGTTACCCTGGAGCAGATATTGATAGTGACCATAATTTAGTAGTCCTGGACTCAGAGGTCAAATTCAAGAAATTACAGAAGTCCAAACAGGTCAGAGTAGATGTCGATAGGTTAAAATTAGCTGATGTATGTGAAAAGTACAAGCAGAAAGTAGAAATCATGGCTAATGGAACATCTAGGAACGACATAGATTGCGAATGGAGGGAAATCAGAAATGGGCTAACTACAGCAGCAAATGAAGTATTAGGCACAAAGAAAAGGGTAGGTAGGAGGGAATGGATCACGGAAGAAATAGTTGAAATGATAGAAGCAAGAAAGAAAATTAAAATAGGAAACACAGAAGCAGGACAGAAAAAATATAAGGAACTAAGGAACTTAATTAATAGGAAATGCAAGCTAGCGAAAGAAGAGTGGATAAAAGGAAACTGTGAGGATATTGAGGAGGATATGAGAAGAGGTAAAGTAGATTTGGGCTACAGGAAAATTAAGTCACATTTTTCTAAAGTAAAACCAAAGGGTAACATTATATGTGATAAGCAGGGTAAGGAACTCACAGAAAATAAGGAAAAAGCTAGAAGATGGAAGGAGTATCTTGAAGATTTATATAAAGGTAGGCAGGACATGGAGGAGCTAGAAAATGTGGAACAGATAGATGAGGATGACTTAGGTCCTAGCATACTTAGGTCAGAGTTTCATAGAGCATTAAATGATTTACGGAATAACAAAGCAGAGGGGATTGATATGATACCAGCTGAATTAATAAAACACGCAGGGGAAAAAATGCAGGAGCGATTATACAGGTTAGTTTGTAAAATATATGAGAAGGGAGAAGTACCACAGGATTTTCAGCGTAGTAGAATAGTAACAATGCCGAAGAAAATAGGAGCTAAATTGTGTGAGAACTATAGGACCATTAGCCTACTATCACATGCATCGAAGATATTGTTAAAGATTATTTATAGGAGATTAGAAAATAAAGTAGAGGAAAGGCTAGGAGAAGATCAGTTTGGTTTTAGGAAAAACAGAGGGACGAGAGAGGCGATTCTAGCACTAAGAACGGTAGTAGAAAAAAGAAATAGGGTAGGAAAGGTAACTTGCATAGCTTTTGTAGATTTAGAAAAGGCATTTGATAATGTAGATTGGGACATAATGTTTAGAATTTTAAAAGAAACGGGTATAGATTATAAGGATAGGAGAATAATTTTTAATTTATATAAACACCAAACTGCCTTAGTTAGAATTGAGGGGGAAGAAGAGGTAGCAAAAATAGGGAAGGGAGTTCGGCAGGGATGTACACTCTCACCGTTATTATTTAATCTATATATAGAAGATGCAATAAACAAAGTAAAAGAAGAGTATAGTGTAGGTGTGAATGTACAGGGAGAGAAAATATATATGTTGAGATTCGCCGACGATATAGCTATATTAGAAGAAAGCGAAAAGAATTTAGAAAGGGTATTGAATGGTATGCAGGCAGTATTGACTAGGGATTTTAACATGAAAATAAATATAGGTAAAACTAAAGTGATGAGGTGTGACAAAAAGGAATGCAGTAGAAAAATGAAGATCTCAATAGGAGATAATAGAATCGAAGAAGTGTCAGACTTTTGTTATTTAGGCAGTAGAATCACAAAAGATAATCGAAGCAAAGTAGATATAAAGTGTAGGATAGCACAGGGTAGGAAGGCATTCGTAGAAAAAGAACAGATTTTAAGATCAAATATTGACTTGGGTATTAGAAAAAGATTACTGAAGGTATATGTTTGGAGTGTAGCACTGTACGGGTGTGAGGCGTGGACTATAGGAAAGGAAGAGAAGCGTAGATTACAAGCATTAGAAATGTGGTGTTATAGGAGGATGATGAGGATTGGTTGGGAAGATAAAGTAACAAATGAAGCTGTACTAGAGTTAGTAGGGGAGAAGAGAAGTATCTGGAGAGTGTTACAGCGTAGGAGAGACAGATTAGTAGGGCATATTCTTAGGCATGGGGGGATTATGCAATTGATCATAGAAGGTAGAGTGGAGGGAAAGAGAGGGGTAGGTAGGCCTAGATTGGAGTATGTGAGTCAGATAGCTGAAGACGTTGAGATGAATAGCTATAGAGAGATGAAGGGATTAGCTCAGGATAGATCGGCATGGCGTGCTGTTTCCAACCAATCTTTAGGATTGCGGACTGTTTAACTTATATAAATAAATTAAAATGTAAAAGGAGTGGACAAATATTTATTAATCGTTTTTTTAAATCTTTCTGGACCTTGTGTAGAATTTTAAAAACGCAAAAAATGCTATATACGCTTTCAAGAGATGTGTAATGTTATATGTCTCGTTAAAATTTAAATTAAGGGGTATTTGTATATGATAAGGCTTTTCGTTTTAACAAAAAATGCATTATAGTTCCTCTGGACATAGATTCAATGTCTTCGATGGCACACAGAAAATTTTCCTTTTAAAATTTTAGTTTAATCTTGTGCTACCGAAGATAGTTTTCGAAATGCGCATCTATTAAATGCTTCATGTTGTGGTTTCTGAGCTACAACAACTACGTTATATAAAATTCTTCATTTTTTAAACTTGCTCTGGCCTTTCGCAAATTATGCACTTCATCGCCTACAGTAGTATCGTATCATTTCTTCGTTATTTATTAACAACAAATAGACGCATAGGAATTGATCTTGCCTTAGTAGGTAAGGTCATCCGTAACATTGTCAAGGCTCTTCAAGGTTTCCATGTATATTACATTATCTTCATCGTATGTATCTTTAAAAAATACTTGGATTGTTGTAGGATTAGAAGCTATAATGTCAACAATTTCCCTAACGGATTTTTACGTCACTTCATTGCACAATTAAATTTATGGAAATCTCTTGGGAAGGTAAATTGTTGCATGTGGATTAATCTTTTCGCTTTATGGTGATGCAAGGCTATTAGGAAAAGATCTATCGAATGATTAAAATGAAGTTAACACTTTGCAAATTAGATTTAAGAATAAAAATAATATACCCAGAAAACTATCAGCAGATTATAACATTTGTGGGAAACTTGTTTATTGAAACAATTATGCTTAGTTATTTCAAAAAATCTTTTTCTTGTTTAAATAATATTCTTCTACTGTGGCTTCATCTGTTGGCAAACTGGTTAGGTTATCTGGCTTGTTAATGTTACAGGTGAAAGTAAGAAGTGATTCTTGTAACAGTATAAGTCGTATTAGTCCTAGTGCTCAGTAGCATTGCATTAGTTCTTGGTTTCTGTGTAAGATGGCTCTACAAGACTCGACGTTTAACAAGAAGATCTGTGAACATTCATGGCGATGAGGAACCTTGAATTTTTTGGATGATGATTTCAGCAATCTAATGCAATTCTAGCATTATTGATCGTAAGTAAACCACAACTTTTCCTTCTCTATGGTCTAAATTTTCTATTCTACAAGAATAAAGAACCGTTCAGCAAATAATAATATGTTCTCAGTTTAACTATCCGTTATTTTTTAAATGTGATGAGGTTCGGTCAAGTCAATTTTTGTTAAATCCTCTTAAATATTTTAATTTTTTTTTAACATCGTGCGTCTTCATGGTTATGGTAGTTGGTGTTACCGAACACTTAATCTTTTCGCAATTAACTAATCTGATTGTAATGGGCGGTGAGTTTTGCCGTCCATAGAAAACAGTTTCTGTATCTATTAACGTATGCTTTTCGTTTATAGAAGAATCTGTTACTTATAAAAAGTAACCTCAATTGCATTTTAATGTTAATCTGGTGGTCGTGGTGCGACATAAGATTTCGCTAGGTGTTTCTTAATTTTCTCATATAGAAAGTCCACGGCTTTTCTGCTGTTTGCCAACATTAAAATGTGATGCTTAAGTGACATTTGAACAATCGACAACGGTGCCACGGTTCGTTCAAAGGAAGGCACAATTTATATACCTACGCTTGACACAATATCCTGCGTATTACAACATAATCTCAATTATTATTGTCAATATAATGCAATCTTCGAAGAGTAGGTGCTGTTTGTTATTAGTTGTAGAACAGAACTTTACAGATAACTTTATATCAATCAAATTTTGATTTGAATTTGTACCAAAACTCTTATGTTTGTTTGGGTAATTGTTATAATAGCCATTGGTGAATTTCCATTTCCTTTCACTTCGAATATATAACTTGACCTTTCAAGCATTAATATCATTTATATCAACCTCTTACAAAAATTATCAAGGGGATCAGGATCTGAAGACCTACGAAATTTAATGCAGATCAACTACTTTCATGTGAAATTTCATTAAAATGAAGCCATCTCAAATCGTTAATTATCCTTACGTATTTGTTGATCAATGAGACTTTGGATTCATCACTACCTCAACTAAAGCTGATTTACATTCGTAAAGATTTCTTTCTTTAGTTCGTACTGAAAAGTCGCCATTATGTCATTTGGCGGAACCAAAACGCATCACTAGAAGCAAAAGTTTTCTATGGTCGAATATTTTGCAGATTCTTCATTTTTAGTACTAGTTACTACAGATATTCAAAAATTTCCTAATCGAGTTTTCATGGAGTTAGGTAAAACAATGTATCGTGCAAACCTTCTTGGTTCCACTGTAATGGTAAATTGCTCTATATATCCACCTAACCGGTACATGCAATGACAATGGTACGATTTGTCGCAATATCGGCTATTGTCAATTGCAATTAGACAATCGACTGAGAATGTAATAATATGAAAGATAAATCTCGGTAGAAATACACTTTCGTAGAATGCCGGTTTCTAAGAAATTTACCCAAGAAAACGTCGATTTTTATATTTATGAACGCAACAGTAGAAATTATTTTAAAGATTCGTCAAAATTCGTCAAGCATGTGTAGGTCATGGTACTTCATTAGGTCAATATATTTACGTTGAAAAATTAAATATTCAAAACAATTTATTTACACTGCTTTCGCAACGGGTTAAGTAAATGAAGCGTTTGCCAATGGTGGACCGGTAATGTTAAATGGCCATTAAAATTGTAAGAATTTCCCAGGAAGTCTGCAGCGAATTGGACATATAAAATACCGGATGCCATTTGAAATAAGAATCATTAAGATATTACCAGAAGTAACAATGGGCCAGATAGAAATTCACAGCGTTAGACAATAATTTATCAACTTATCGCCAGTTTTTCGCAATTATATTCGTAATTATTGTTATCGTTATATCTTTAATATGTAGTAAGTAAATTGTTGTTACTTCAATTGTTGTACAGTCAAAAAAAATCTATCTATAGGTTTCTTTGTTAATTTTCTTCGAATAGTGGTAAGGTATAAAAAGACAAAATAAATTGCCTAAGTTTATCGTCATCTAAGTCGCAGATGTTAACAATCGCTTTTTGGTTGAGTATATTGGATTTTATTAACTTGGCCATATCTTGATCGTCTTCGCAACAGAACTTTATTAACAGTCCGTTTTTACTTTTTACCATGCATAATTAATCAGGCCAATATAAATCATTAAGTCTCCACGATTTGTGTGGTGTTATTTAATAAATCAAAGACGATAGGAGAAACTGGATGTATTATTTTCGAAAAATACGAATATCGCTTACTCTTGCAATACCAGAACCGTTTTAGGATTTGTCCCATTTTCTCATTTATTTCTACCTTAGTCATAATCAGTTTATTGACTGAAGTTATATGTAACAAAGAACTTCTTAACGGTCATTTATTTAAACCACCCAAAGTGTTAAACTATATGCAATTACATTGTGCTGAATAGATGTTTCTCTTTTCACCGATAGTTGAAATATCATCGATGTGAACTGGTTTTCTGTCATCACTCTTCGCTATGCGCACAAAGTAGAAATGTGTGTTAATGTTTGCAGTTCCATATAGAGGCTGTTAAGTAATTGTACTGGACATTTCAATTTGTTTGAATTGAAATGGCTAACGTTCTTCTAAGCTATCTTAGACCATCTTAATGGTCGCGTATTGGTGACCGTTTATAGTTTCTAATTTGCCAGTTTCATAAAACTAGCATGACGATTTGTATGCCAATATTAGCAAATGATAGCAATCATTGCTTTGTACATATACTTGCCTTGTTCTTATATAACTTCCGATACTTGCGATATAAATACAAATAGCTTAGTAAACTACATGTTTATCAGATTGTGTTTACTTTCTAAGTAGTTCTGTATGTATTTAAATTATCATAATTGCGAATATCCGAGCCGGATTGGAAAAAGACATGCATCATTAATGATTTACATATGATGATGTTTCATATAAGTATGTTCGGCCCAATTATATAGATGTTAAGATTATAGTATCACACGAGTAGTTAGTGTTCTTTCTTGTTTATGGTATCGCCATCTTGGCCTTATGTATATACAGTGGAAATAATAATACTGAAATGTATTGTTGTTATGTTAATTAAATTTTTAACGCCTTTGGCGAAATGCTCTTTACTTGTTAGTCTTAGTATTTAATTAAAATCGACAATGGAAGCTGTGTTGTTTATGTGTTCTATTTGTAGTTCTTCTATTGTAGCAAGATATTTAAGTCGGAATTGATTGAGTTTGGTCAGGGCCAGCCGTTAGACAGCATTTTTTCGCCCGGACAATTTGTTATAGTTATTTCGACAGATCTCCATCACGCTCCAGCTGAGAGAATTTGTTGTATGATTTATATATCAATTATTTCATATGTCCCAACAAGAACCGTGAACATGATTGTTAGCCTTATCAGAGAATTGGAATCTATCCTTGATCCAATCAGCGTAATCACAAATTATTGGCAACTTAAGTACTTTATTTACTCTTGCACTATATTTATTATATAATGCCAGATCAATGTTTATTTTATGCATCATAAAGCAAGACTGACCTCAAGACATTTTAGTGCTGCAGCAAATGGCTATAATAACTTCATACCCAAAGAAAATTACAAGGACATGCTACATGGAATTCTACTCTTCAGTTAATCGTGGTGTACGCTCAATAAGGAAAACGCGTGTTCATTAGATATTCGCGGAGACGGATCAATTTCTGCTTCACGGAAGACAGTAAAGATTGCCAATTGCCTTATCCGGCTGCATTTGCATTTGATGGATGAACTGTCTTGTAATCTGCCGAAGCTCCTGATGCCTGCGAACTTTCCCGGTACTTTTCTGATCACCGAACGGTATGGGCAACGGCTGTCGCGATAGCCACAGAATGCCGTGAAGAACAGACGTTACGCGAACAACGCAAGCATATACTGTTAAGAGGGGACTCTTCATCGGCAACAGACTAAAAGAAGTAGGTTAGCACTGCGTGGAACTGCCGAGGCACATGTTGTTTGCTTGTGTCGTGCCGAAGAAGTGTACACGCGCGCTTCCACGATTATCACCATCATCCACGCAATTGTGAAGAACAATGTTTAGTTGCGTCCTGCAGGAAGTAACCTAATGGATTGCGAGATTGGTGTTGTTATTATCAGTGATATCGCGTAACATTTACAATGGGAGATATGTTGCTGAAGCAGAAACCCCCGCGAATGCCACCTTGGCAGAGTTCGGATCTCTTGGCGAGGAAACCCTGGCCATCGGCTTATCCACCACATCGACCCTTGCATCAGCAAAGACACTCTTTCAACTTCCGACCCACCGAGCCCACATTTACGGATACAAATCCTTATTATGCCTACGCCAGTCCAGGATATGTGCCAAATTATTATAATACCCCCAAGTTGAACGGAATCAAAGATCATTACTTCCTCGCTCCATACTATCGGAATGTGATGCCACCACCTCCGAATCCAAATCGATTATTGATGGTCGACCATCACCATCACAATACAATAGTGCAACCACCCTTAGTCAGGTCCAAACCAACAAGACCTATGTACCGTCAGCAGGAACCTGCTCCTCCACCTCCATGCCATTGTCGATCGCGATCCATGGAGGACGTACGCACAGATGTGGTCGAAGTATCCTCCGAGTGGGAGCATGATCTGAATGGCAATAGAATAGTGCAACCGCAAATAGTTCAACAACGCCACGAAAGCAAATATCAGAAATTACGGAATCGGCGATCGTTGGAGAACCTCCTGATGGAGCCGAACTCGTCGCCGACGAACTACATGTGCCCGGGTCCGAAACGGGCCGGCAGTTATCAGGTCAGATGATTATAATGGCGCTATATACGCAGTTCGTTGGTGAGAGTGTGATAATTGGTGCTCTGCTGTGCGTCTATTGAGCAGAGTTATTGTTCATATTTACATTTAGATGCTAATTTTTATAGCCAGCTCTTCTGCCGCGGCTAATGTAGAAATTACCACCACAATAGAAAACGACTTGCTTCGAACTGAACCGTACACAGATTGAAAACAATGGGGTATGCTCTCGAAATGGAAATTCTATTGAATTGAACCGTTCGGTAAATTGGATCAATATAATAGCGTGCTTGGTTGGCTTTCATTTGAATAGGATGTAGATATTTATTTAATCGTTTACGAATTATAGGTGGACTAATGATGTTCTTCTATGCTAGGTTACGTATCCGTTCTTTCTCTCGGTGATAATTATCACGAAAACAGTGATTATTTATTTATTTTCCTGTCTACATCAGTCTCACGCTTTCATATATGCAAACTGGACTATTATAATAGTTAATTTAGTGGAATTATAGTACAAGATGTTTGATCTGCATGCGCACTACCTGACATTAATACTACCTCGTCAGTTGGTGTGCAATTATTGTTGATTTCTGCAATATTCTATCTGGAACAGCGCGGTGGTAATATACGATTGAGTTGACCGTTACCTTTTTGAATTAATTAACCACAAAACAAGTTAAAATCATAATGGGTTCCGTTCTCGTATAATATATGTATATATACTTCTACTTGTTCGATATGCGCCATGGTGTCTATTTTTTCGTTCAAATTCGTTATGAATTTCAAATGATATTAAACTGGTTCAGTTATTATCGTGCTTTATGTACTTCTGTTGCTACTGATGGTCGAACTCAAAGGCATATCAATTGCTCCATTGTTAACTTGTTGCGTCGATTAATTAATTATGCGATTTATATTACCAAAGAGATAACTATCGCTGGCAAACATGCAAATTGATACAAAAGGAGAACTAGACTACTTCGTCATCAAATTCCCAATCTTTGATCTAAGGAAGACCCACCGATTTCGATGGATTTCAAAGAAGAAGAATTCGCGTAAAGTTTCTACATATAAATATATTTTTATTGCGGATATTTTTTGTTCTGAATTTGTTTACGCATTTTATTGGGAGTGCTTTAAAATAAAGCAGAAAATGGAATGTGTTCTTTGGTATAGAAAGTGATAATATGCATTTGAATTTCAAATTGGTCGCGCCAGTCTATTTGTTGTATTTGTAACATAATTCTTACAATTGCACAAATATATTCAACATCACTTTGTAATAGTAATAATACGCATTTTCAGTTCAACGAATGTAAAAGTTGCACTAGGCTAAAAAAAGGCTAGAAAAAGGGGTATATATACCTGTGAAATATTTCGATTTTTTCATCGATTTTGGTCAAAGTTTAACAAGTGCTGCCCAAAACAATGCAAAATTGCTATAAATCGTCTTAACACTATATTTTACTGATTTCCGGTTCAATTGGAAAAAGTTGAAATTATCGTCGAAAAAAGTGAAAAAGTCGTGTATATATACCTTTGAAATATTCCGATTTTTTTGGCGATTTTGGTCAAAGTTTAACAAGTGCTGCCCAAAACAATGCAAAATGGCTATAAATCGTCTTAACACTATATTTTACTGATTTCCGGTTCAATTGGAAAAAGTTGAAATTATCGTCGAAAAAAGTGAAAAAGTCGTGTATATATACCTTTGAAATATTTCGATTTTTTTGGCGATTTTGGTCAAAGTTTAACAAGTGCTGCCCAAAACAATGCAAAATGGCTATAAATCGTTTTAAAACTATATTTTACTGATTTCCGGTTCAATTGGAAAAAGTTGAAATTATCGTCGAAAAAAGTGAAAAAGTCGTGTATATATACCTTTGAAATATTTCGATTTTTTTGGCGATTTTGGTCAAAGTTTAACAAGTGCTGCCCAAAACAATGCAAAATGGCTATAAATCGTTTTAATACTATATTTTACTGATTTCCGGTTCAATTGGAAAAAGTTGAAATTATCGTCGAAAAAAGTGAAAAAGTCGTGTATATATACCTTTGAAATATTTCGATTTTTTTGGCGATTTTGGTCAAAGTTTAACAAGTGCTGCCCAAAACAATGCAAAATGGCTATAAATCGTTTTAAAACTATATTTTACTGATTTCCGGTTCAATTGGAAAAAGTTGAAATTATCGTCGAAAAAAGTGAAAAAGTCGTGTATATATACCTTTGAAATATTCCGATTTTTTTGGCGATTTTGGTCAAAGTTTAACAAGTGCTGCCCAAAACAATGCAAAATGGCTATAAATCGTCTTAAAACTATATTTTACTGATTTCCGGTTCAAATGGAAAAAGTTGAAATTATCGTCGAAAAAAGTGAAAAAGTCGTGTATATATACCTTTGAAATATTCCGATTTTTTTGGCGATTTTGGTCAAAGTTTAACAAGTGCTGCCCAAAACAATGCAAAATGGCTATAAATCGTCTTAAAACTATATTTTACTGATTTCCGGTTCAATTGGAAAAAGTTGAAATTATCGTCGAAAAAAGTGAAAAAGTCGTGTATATATACCTTTGAAATATTCCGATTTTTTTGGCGATTTTCGTCAAAGTTTAACAAGTGCAGGCCAAAACAATGCAAAATGGCTATAAATCGTCTTAAAACTATATTTTACTGATTTCCGGTTCAAATGGAAAAAGTTGAAATTATCGTCGAAAAAAGTGAAAAAGTCGTGTATATATACCTTTGAAATATTCCGATTTTTTGGCGATTTTTACTTCAATATTTTTCGCAGAGATGTAGTCGATACTATTTATAAAATCATGTTTTGTCGGTGTCGGAGTGGTCTCGGCGTTAAGGTGTCGGCTGCCACCATTAATAAATCTAATTCATGCACTCATAATTTCAAATAATATTGTTTTCAATTCATTATTGTATTATAGAAGCTTAGATTAATTCAAGGCGCAAATCATACATGCTAATTATAGCACTGAATTATTGCGATACAGAAAAATGAGTGGAGCATAAACTGTACGGAATAATGAAGAAACACTTTCCAATATCATCGCGAAATTTCACAATTTTTATGACCGCAATCGCATGAAATTCGCACCATATAATAATATAAAGTGCAACTGATGTGAATGCCAAAGCACCATTTCTTTTTCCCTTTCAACGAGCACATTAAAGAGGCCATAGCTAAAATACGAATCGATTAAAGAATACTCCGAATTTTGGTAGAGCGCTAAGATACTTTAATGAGTTATCCATTGATTATTAATGAAAGTACTCGTGCGAGCAACGACAAAAATTGGATTACTTGTATTGTAATTATTTGCAATATTATTAATCATTAAATTGGATGTGCTAGTACTTATAGACCAAAGTGGACATTAAAATTATAATACGTCATGCGAAAAGTTTCTTATTCGTAATAAACCTTGTAAACTAATTTAATAGTTAAGGGTGAGATAATTATGAACGTTTTATCTTTCATGTAAGGAACTGGAGATATTGTTTTGGCGAGCGTGGAATATATTATTAATATTTAGTTATTTCATTAGTTAGACAGCTAAAGAACTTTTATTATTTTCTTCTTGCTTGTTACATTTTATAACACTTTGTTTCCGTACTAGTTAGCAAAGTAATGGAGGCACTATTGTTTACAATATTTCCAAGAGGCAAACTAACTATGTATACGATTTATGATATTTATTTATAATAAAGATTTAAATCCATATAGTTTTCTCATTTTAAGAGGCACAGTATGATGCTAAGAAAATATTTTAATAAAATAGTCGAAAGATTTGTTTTTAATAGTATTTTTATAAAAATAGAGAAATTATTAATAATCACTTGCAGAATTTGTTGTATTTGCGCTTTTCTTCTAGGTACTTAAAATGCGAAATAATCCATGAGTTACCGGTTAAAATTATAGTTGAAAATTAATATTTGCGCAAATGCTTTAATCAAATCTAGACTTTCCATTGTACCGTTTTGTTATGTAAACGTAATTAGATTCGCAATTCGAATGGCTTTTCCATATTTATAATTCTTGAGCGTTTAGTATATGACATAACATTAAACATACAATATACAGTATATACAGTATAGTTTGGTAGTCTTAGAAATTAAATTCTTCACACAAAATATAGTTCAGCTTTTTCCAATACAGTACGATTTTTATGATCTTTCTACAACCAGTGAAACTCAAAAATAATCAGGATTGTTTAGATAGTTTTAGACAGATAATTATAACCAGTAACTGTTTGTTTAGAACTAAACAAGCCCATAAAGCATTCCAACACCAAAAACCATTTTTTTTTGCAATTTCCGATATTTCAATAAGTTATATCTTCGAAAATATTCATCTCTTCATCAGAATCACCAAATGGAATCACCCTTCTAATTCTTCAGTTCTTAGACGATATTTTCTAAACTGTTAGTCGTACTGTTAAAGCATTTGCAGATTTGGAATCCTAAGATCAGTTCCGATTAGAAAATACTCCACTTAATGATTCTTCCACTCAAATATACGATGACCATTATCACATCGAAACAAATTCCGAGGCCTGTATCAAAAAATGCTATGAAAATTCTTTTTACGCTAGCAATGTATCGTTTTTACATCAATCCTCAAATGTTGATTTCTTCATATCCGAACTTACTTTTAATTCTTCAAATAGAATGTTTACCTGCAGATGGTACCTGACTTGACTTACTTTTTCTACTCGATTAGTTGTGTCGTACATAACTAAATAATTTAATGCGATATGTTCTTGCGTTGTATCTTTTACAATCGTTATACCACCTTTATATATAGCATAGTATAGCAACGAAGGAAACATCTGCCATTGGTAATTATATGTTAAATTATTCGGTTAATTAAGCCGCAAATTAGTATTCTTGCAGTATTTACGGAGTTCAGGTTTATAAACTTCTAAGAATTGTGAATTATGCAAAAAATCATTTTTATTGTATATATTAGAAAATACAGTTTAGTAATGCTGAAACATACGGTGGTGTTAACATTAACATTGCAAAGTTTTCTATTAATGTCTAATAGATTCATAAATATATTTTTGGTTTCAAAATTACATTCAACTAATTAAAATACAATAATGGTTTGTAGAAATTTCGAAAACGCATTAGTAATAAATGTAAGCTTGCGTAATAAAATTGGATGGTTGTAGATGGACGATTCATTAAGCACAAGACCTAAGAGAAAAGTGTTTTTGTAGTATTGCTATAAAATGTTAATATTAAAAGAAAGCAATCTCCATTCACGACAGAATGAAAATATTTTTCAATTATTTACTATTGTTAAACTCGCATTTAGATTTAAATAAATTTTTATCATCCGATTTAATTTTTTAGACATTTATTCATCCTTTTAAACCATGAACTTTTCTAATTATTTAATTACTTTTAAATGCCTCGCAATTATTAGAACCATTAATTCTAGTGTAGCAGTTTATTACATATGATGAGATTCAACGGATGTATATATTAATAAATCGAAAGTAATTTAATTCGTTTGAATAGTATCTTTATACTATTATAATAAATCGACGCTAATTACAACTCCTTCGCCATTTGTTTTCACCATTTTATAGCGGCATCCGCATTTAATAGATATTTTCAACGCATTTCCGCAATTTACGTTTTTAATAACTTTTTCATCCGAACAATCAAATCGGTCACTTTCTTATATGTAAATTCTTCTATACTGAGATCATATATTATAATCTCTTGATGAAGCATGGCTTAAAGATGAACCATCAATATAAAAAAAAATAGCAAAGATGAATTGAATTCATTCATTTTTATTGAATTATTTCTTTTAAATATATTCTTGGAGAAATACGTGGCAAAATCGTATATACGTAACTACTTAGAACAATGCAACTGTCTTATCTGGCTATTCTATATCAATTTTCCTATATACTAGACTAGGCTTCTCCGTTGGGACGCTAAAGAATTGCGGTCCCAAATAGCTTAAACTAACGATATATTCTCAACTGTAAAAGCAGCGTCACGTCGAGTTGCCATAGCAAACCGGGCCGCTAGTTTGTTTGCGGCGCATACGATACGCGAACCAAAGAAACAGATGATATACTGCATCGGTCGCTGCTTTGACTCACTTGCAACGGATACCACAACGGAACAACGCCACACCGTGTTGTGTTAAGTGCTATACCACAGCTAAAGTATCTTTTAGCTGTGGTATAGAAAAATGACCGCGAAATTAGTTTGTAATTTACATCAAATACTGTACAATTAAAGATCATAATAATTATGAGCCAATGTCTTTGATTTTACTGTCTCATTTTCATATGGCTTTCAATAATTCGATTCTGAAAAAAGCACATTGAAAGCATAGATTTATTTATATTAATAATGACTATTTCTGGCAAAATATTAATTATTGTCGGGTAAATTAATTAATTATGGTCAACATCAAATTCACTAATATATTGAGAAAAATAAATGCTACAATATTTTTGTTTATTTTCAGCCATTGCCTCGGACGACCGAGTTGGACAGCTCGAATGGCGATATTGGGGCCCGACCGAAATTTGTCGCGATTACGGCCCTAGAGGACGTGCAGGCCGTCCGATGTGCCGAGTTCCATCCTGGTGGCCAACTGTACGCCGTTGGCTCGAACTCGAAAACTTTACGCATATGCGCTTATCCAAAACTAAGTGACATCAGGTAGATTTCTTTGCAGATTTCACAAGGAGCTTTAACATCGACAATTCGCTTTTTCGGATTTTGCATTGTTTGATCTTTGTTGTTTTGGACAATTCAATATTTTTGTTTCTAACATTTGAGTTTCATTTTCAGCAAATGCTGCTAAACAGTAAGAGGCACTATTAAATCGATTGTTTCTACATTCTGTTGTATCGGAAGATCTAACATAATGATGGTAATTCAATTAGTTGTTACACGGGTGACGATTAATTAATAACAAATAAAACCCGTGTCTAGGAAACTATGAGATTTATTTATTATAATACCTAATGAAAGCGTATTTTATTTAATTAGGTTACCGATAAAATAATAAAGTGTTCAAAACTTAATCAGTTTTGTTATATATGGTATTTTACGAAATATATAATACGCCTGGCTTCTAGTTCAAACTAATTATGTGCTCTAAAATCGTATCCCAAGTAAAATTAATGTCTTTATATAAACAATCTTTGTGTTGACAAAAAAGTCTACAATTAAAAGAATTTAATTATGTGATTCGATCGAATGCCTGAACCTTAAATATGTTGAAATTCTAATTATTTATCAAGATATTCGAACTGTTAGATCGTGAAAATTACATTCCTTACAGGTAAATATTTATTTAGATTCAATCTGAACGTTAGCAACCTGAATGATTTATTTTTGGATAGCGTTACTAATTCGATGCTAGCAAAATTTGGACCAAACTTATTATCCTTCCAAATTCGCATATTATATAATCCCAAATATAAAAATATCTATTTGATTATGCATGGGTCCTTTATATTATCAATTTACTACGATTATATGATTTTTTTTATAAAAAGGAGAGATTGTTGCGACTTATTAATCTATTGCAACTTACGTCATATCTTTTATATTAATTTAGTTTCTACCTCATTTTTAGAAAGTTACAAAGAAGGTAATCAAATTTCTTGCGATTACCGCACAATTACAAATAGATGTAAAGTTCCGTTCCTTTCTTTAATTGTCATTAGGGAAGATCATCAAACGTACCAGCCGACAGTTCTGTTCAAGCGAACGAAACACCACAAAGGCAGCATCTATTGCTTGGCTTGGTCACCTGTAGGTGATCTAATGGCCACTGGTAGCAATGATAAAACCATAAAATTGATGCGGTTTAATGCCGATACGAGTAACCTAGAAGGCGAAGAGGTTGAGTTATCAATGCACGATGGTACTATCAGGTAAAAAGAAGCGTACGGAGCACATTTATTAAAAAGTTCGAAAAGATTTCAGGATATTTGTTTAATTTGTTTAGGGATTTATGTTTCCTTGAGGATGCCTCGAACAAATCTAGCTTGTTGATCTCCGGAGGAGCCGGGGACTGTAAGATTTACGTGACGGACTGTGCGACTGGAACGCCCTTCCAGGCACTTAGTGGTCACACGGGTCATATTTTGTCTTTGTACACTTGGGGCGGTGCAATGTTTGTTAGTGGCTCCCATGATCGTACTGTACGATTTTGGGACCTACGAACAAGGGGATGTGTAAATATGGTAACTCAAATTACTGTCCCGGGTACTAGACAAGGTAAATTAGTCGTTCACAATTGTGAATGGGGAATCTTAACACTGTTGTCTCAGGTTCTCCTGTAGCAGGACTTTGTGTGGACCCTTCGGGTCGCCTCCTTGTATCCGGACATGAAGATAGCAGTTGTGTCTTGTACGATATTCGAGGAGGACGTAGCATTCAGTGCTTTAAGCCACATACTGCCGATGTTCGCAGTATAAGATTTTCACCCAGCGCTTATTATCTACTTACAGCTGGGTATGATAATAAATTGGTGCTTACAGACCTTCAAGGTAAACAAAGGATTTTTTTCACATATCTTTAATTCTATGGGTACATATAGAATGTAGTATACTAATTGCTAACGTAATTACCAGAGGGTCAGTATAGTATGGGATTAGATTACTTACAGCTTGAGGCCAATGAAGCATATCTGGGGATATTAGGAACATATAGGAAGGGTGGGAAGCCTGTTACTATAGCGGTTCGCTATTTCGCTAAAGCTTAGTTAATTGTATCCCAACTAAGAATAGCACCGGGTATCAGAGGATAGGTGGCGCGCTGAGCAGCTGCGGTCATCCATCCAAGCACTGCCCTAAACTTTTGTTATCGATGCTCAATGGCTTGTAATGAATGTATTACTGTGTATATTGACTGTAGGTGATTTAACACATCCGTTGCCAAGTGTTGTGGTTGCCCAGCACCAAGACAAAGTGATTTCCGGTCGTTGGCATCCGACGGAATTCTCCTTCCTCTCGACATCCGCCGACAAGACGGCCACACTTTGGGCTCTACCTCCCATCTAATCTCCCCAAACTAATCGTTAACTAATCTCAACGCAACACACCTCACTCACATTAAACCACTAATATTTATGTTACGTTATTTCTCTTAACGAATCTAACCTATAAGTCTGAATTAATTACGATATTGTTATGATATTAATTTACCATAATTCTAATTACTGATTTCACACCGACATTATTTAGTGTTGTTTTAATGTCCTGTTTTTACTTTATATGTAAGTATTTTGTTTATTTTAACCGTGACCATGTCCTTTGTGTATATTGACTTTTCCGAAGCGCATGTATAAAGTTACTTTGACTAAGTATAATTTTTATATATAATTTATAGAATTGTAATCTATAAATTATATATAAAAAGTAGATTTTTACGCAATGTTGCCCATGTTTCTTAGTAATTTAGTTCATGGTTACCTCTTAGAGGGTATATTTAGATCGTGATGTTTAGCTAAAGATGCGCTGAATGCACAATTACAGTTAACGCAACAAATCAAAGCTTTAGATATAAAAAATTTAATATATTATAAAGAAATATATTAATCCGCGTAACTATTTTGTCAAGCTTTATAATCCCTGTAGCAAAGTAACATGTTTTTAATGTTGACGCTATTGTATATATAATATTTAATACATTTACTAGTTATTTGTATATTATTCAGTTTTTGTGTACTCTTGCAACGTGTTAGTTATTGTTTATTTCTAATTGATTCAACTTTTCAGCATTTTACTATCGACAATTTTGCTATAACGACAAAAGTCCAACTCGTATTTTATTGTATTTATAATGTTATTAATTTTCAAATAAATGGCATGTTTTAAATACCCTTCTTTTCCCATATAGCCAATGATGTGCAGGAGCGAGAGGATGGTAAATCATTGTCTTTCTCATTGTCTTGGTTTTTCCCCAAGCACAAGCTACGTCAAGTGGTTCTACAGTATATATCTGTACCGTTCGTATCAGAAGTTGCCTATATCGTGCCATTGTATAAGCTAAAAACCACCAGGTGTCCACCGTTACCATGGTTACTACTTTGAAAGCCGGCTTGTGTACGTGATGTATTTTATATATATATAGCAATTGCATTCTGCACTGCATGACATTTCTATTTGTAAACAAAGCGTCGATTCACCTATGTTGTAGTAAAGACGTTGCCAAGAAGTCATTTTGCCGGCAACTATAGTCGAGGCATGTTTGCAGTGCCCATTCATATTGCATTTGTGCATATACAAATAGTAAATTCAAATTTATTTAAAAAAAAAAAAACTACATTAAAATTCAAAATAGCGTTACCAAATCGCACGTGTGATTTGTTTGCATTACCGGAGCGGACGAAAAACGTTCACTTTTTCGGTAAGTTTAATAATACGTGGCATAATATAATAATAATCATAATAATGAAATTCTAGAATGCTTATTATTCGCTGGTTTAAAAATTAGAATTAATGTAATTTCAAAGATTAATATTTTGCTATCACAATTAAATTGATTACTGCTATTTGCTTTGAATATCATTTATCGATCTGCATGATCCTGTTACAATGTTGATGTCAAATCACTTCCTGTTCCGTTGTGGATTTAAAAGCAAACGTAAAAAGCTATTAGTGAACAGTTAAATTGCCGCTATTTTCTCTGTGCACGTTGTAGCGGTACCACAGGTGATAGTACTCTCAATTTAAGATTAATCTGAATATATTTCAAGGTGAGCGTCGCTCTCTGCATCTCTACAGCTCATAGGTGGACAAAATGTTCTAAGCTAGGTTAAGTGCCTTGAATCATTTAGCATAATGTATATAATCAACAATATTGATAAAATATTATATCATGCTCACTTGGCTTATATCAAGTTTACTGGATTTTTTAATAGTGTATGTTCCAAATGTTTTTGACTTTGATTACAGTTTGGCTCTATAGAATGTTTTTTTCTCTTTTGCCAAATCATAGTTATTGTCTTATAGGAATTACAATATAGGAAATATATCTAAATTTTTAAACTCTGTTTAAAAATCCACGTGCTAAGGATAACGCGGGAATTTTACTTGTTACGAAATGATTGATTACATATAGAATACGTATAACATGCCATATATTTGACAGTTGTTTGAGCTACTTATTTTCCTGTTATTGTGGTCGATAATAACTATAAATTACAGTTTGTTTATACGTTGATTTAAACAAAAATTCAAGGATATCATCAATATTACGCTAATAAATGGTTCATTACAATTTTCTTTTTGTTATTGCATTCGATTTAATGATAGATTCAATTTGTTTTCAATTGTAATTCGTCTCGTGAAATTATTCATCAATCTTATTGCCCATTTCTCAATTGTTGTCCAGATATTATCTATAATATCACACATAAAGAAAACGTGCTAAGTGCCATGTCTAATTACAATAAGAATATTATATGACCAACACGAACAAATGTAATTGCAGGTCGGTTAATCTCGACACTTTACCGGTTCTTACATAAATCGTTATTTATTTTCTGATTTATTGATAATAGTACTATCATTACAATTAATATATTACTAATTAGAACACGATTACGTTATATATTATCACTCGCATCTTTGAAACGCTTATAATCTTTTTTAAAATCTCTCAAACGATTTTCGAAATCATATTTCCTCAATTAAAATGTTACATTGTGGAATAATCTTTATTAAACCTGTTGAAATATTTCTTTCCTGAACTTTGTCAATAGCGTAGAATGTAAACGTCTATGTATCAGATTATTAATTTTATAAATGTTAGTTTAATGCTTCGAGTATGATGATTTATCAGGAATACTGAGATTCTGCATTTGCGGCAGCTTGGAACAATTTAAATCTAAGAATTATCGCTGCAGAAATCATCAAAGCACACCGCTATTGAATGGCTAAGCGCTAAAGCTGTGAAGTTCTCGCCGCAGAGACGTAGAACTATACTGCCGTGAAGTGGCAGAAGCTAAAGCTGTGAAGTGCTCGTGGCAGAGGCGTAGAACTACGCTGGCGTGAAGTTGCAAAAGCTAAAGCTGTGAAATTCCCTCCGTAGAGACATAGAACTAAACTGCCGTGAAGTGGCAAAGGCTAAAGCTGTGAAATTCTCGCCGCAGAGACGTAGAACGATACTGCCGTGAAGTTGAAAAGGTTAAAGCTGCGAAGTTCTCGTAGCAATGTGATAGAACTACGCTGGCGTGAAGTGGCAAAGGCTAAATCTGTGAAATTCTTTTCGCAGAGACGTAGAACTATACTGCCATGAAATGGCAAAAGGTTAAAGCTATGAAGTTCTCGCAGCAATGTGGTAGAACAACGTTGGCGTGAAGTGGAAAAAGCTAAAGATGTGAAATTCTCTCCACAGAGACGTAGAACTATACTGCTGTGATGTGGCAAAGGTTAAAGCTGTGAAGATCTCACCGCATGAATCATGAAATTCCATAGCAACCTTGTGGCTAGAGCAAATTCAAAAATTCAAGAATGAATGAATATATACTAATATCATTTCGCAAATTCCTTTTAGAAATAGAATCATGATTGGATCAATGGCTGCAGAAATGATTTTTTATTTTTATTGTGAATTCCCCACTGCTGGCACTGCTGGTTCATCCTCTACAATTACATATTATTTACTGGCAATTATTATAGCACACGCTGCACTTATATCGTCGTCGACTTAACAAAAACGCAACTACCGCCGCTCTATTTGTACAATAACATTAATTTGATAGTAATTACAGGCTTGCGAATTATAAGCCCGAGCTCGGGCGATTTTCCCATTCTCTCTCTTTGATGGGGAGTTCAGTGTTTTGAGAGTTGTGTACCAAAGCACTCGTGCACTTCGTCATATACGTGTTCTCCGGTGCTTGATTGCAATTGCTCGTACCTGTCGTATATCTTATCCACACCAAATGCATTAAAATCTGCGCGATTCTAATCATTAGTGATTTCTTGATGCGCGATATAATGTATTAATCTGTAAATATATAGCGTTAAATTGCTACAAGCTGCTCAGTTTATTTTTAAAGTTAAAACCGTAGAAGATAGACCACATGTGGTATGTAGTTGAAATAATTTACTATCGAAATTTGATTGTTTTTCAGATTATTCATATCCGTTTGTTACCGAATAATTTTTATCGTATTTTTTCTTTAATTTGTCATATAATTGCGGACCACATCAATTTGTGTTCTATCAAAATTATTGCATGAAATGTTTCGTGATCAAATTCGTTTTTAGTTATGTATATAATCACGTGATTTGTGTAAAAAAAATTTTTTTGCAACTTTATACTATTTAAAGTCGGGCATCTGTTGATTGGAATTTTTGTCCCATTCCGCTGATTTTATTAACAAAAATCGTGATGATTTAGTGTTAAAATAGGTTATTGGACTTGTTTTAAAAATATCCTAAACGACCTATCCATTATTTTGTATATTTTAGACCTTATCGCAATAATAGTTCAGTTTTGTGCAAATTAACAAATGCATTAGATAATTAAAATATCCCATTTACTCGAGTCCATCAGCTCAATTTTCTTTCAATCTATCGCATCGTAGCTATTATTATAATATACAATAATTGAATTTCTAATTATTTGTTCCACTTTCCTGAATTGTACAGACCACAAAAGCGATTTTTTGTTCTGTAAATACAGAGGAAGATATAGGGTAACTATTCAATTATATTTAAAGTCATTAAAACTTGAGATGAAACGGCTTCAAAATAAAGAGAATGTATTTCGGATTACCCTGTGCAGCTTCTTAGCTATTTCAAGTCACGAGACTTTTAGTCTGTTCTGAGCGATTTCACTTATTACATGGAAGGAAGTTTATAACACCTAATAATTTCATTATTTATTTATTATTTTTAGCAAACTCACCTCGATATTTGATCAAAAGGAAATTTTTTGTTTTTAAGCAATATTTTACGAAGATGAACCTTTGAAAAATATTTGCGACTTAACAAATTGACACTATGTTTATTTTATACAAGACATACATGTGCTTACAAGTCGATATATGATGTCATTAAACTTTCTATAAAATCTATCATATGATACTATATTATTTGTCTAATGTTTAGTATACTAACATACCAGGCATAGTTCTGTTTATTAAAATATCTTGTTTAATATCACATTCAATTCATATTTAACACTCCCCTTATGTTGCATTATCTGTACATATATTATTAGCGAATTCGCTAGTTTTTTTTTTAAAAGCAGAACACGTATTTTGTACCGATTTTGCATAGTATTTAGTATTTAAAACCCACGTGCTTTATTTCATTGACACTTTTATTCGTTTCCTTTGCAGATCGTCCTGAACCTGAAGTCCGGCAGTGAATTTGATTTTCTAAAAATTAGAGTGACTTAAATATCTCGGTCGGTTGCTCGTTTTTTCGTTCGAACGCTTGTCTTAGATCACAAGACGGCCGGGTCAGATCGGTTCGGGTACAGCCCTCCGTTCCAAACTGGGGGTGATCTGAAGAAACGCGAAACGTTCGAAACAACGTGTAACTCTCGCGCTTACCCCATGCTGGCCAGCCTACTCTGCGCTATAACGCGTCTTGGGAGATCGCCCAGGAAAAAAGAATCGCAATAAAGTGTTTTCGTTGAAAAATAGACGATTATAAATAGACGCGTGATCGTTTTTTGTTTTTTTTTGTGAGTCATTTAAACTGTTAACGGTGTGTTTTGATAATCTTGGGATAAGTAAAACATATATGTTTAATTTGAAAATGGATGGTGTTAATCGTGAGAAGACCAATCTTAGGAAGCTGTCCTTTCTTGGTTTCGGTACCGGCAGCAAATCGAAAATTAATCAGGTAAACAATTAAATATGTAATTGTATGTTTTATGCCAATATTTCATTATTACACAACAAATCTAAACTGAATCAAGCGAATAATTTGAATAACTGTATAT
This sequence comes from Leptodirus hochenwartii, assembly GCA_947310635.1. Classification (NCBI taxonomy): domain Eukaryota; kingdom Metazoa; phylum Arthropoda; class Insecta; order Coleoptera; family Leiodidae; genus Leptodirus; species Leptodirus hochenwartii. Next base: position 2,178,119 of record OX371183.1, on the reverse strand, counting down.
CGTTAAAAATCCCCCAAAAAAACGTCACCGCACTCGTAATGTGTTAACTAAATGTTATTTTTGAGTAATTAATATTTATACAATAAAATTTCTCAAGTTTGTTGAAAGATATACGGTAACTCTAAATAATAAAGACATAAAATAAATTTTGTTATATGAGTTTCCTGTATCTTTCAAAATAAACCATTTGCTCTAAATATCTTCACCACCTATTATTCTTCACGTATCATTTAGATGGTTCATTCATATTCATAGCCATTTAAAAATCTTTTTTAGCAATTCTATTAATAAACATTGAAACGATTCACCGATATTATTATTGTGTTTATTAAATAGAACATTCACCTTCAACCTTTGATTCTATGTTCATCTATTGAGCAATGGAATAGTTTCAAGTTTTTGCTTACGATTTCAATGGACACCTTGTTATGATACGACTGTTTTTTTGTTGTTGTTGTTGAAATTTTACCACTGTAAAGGATTTTTGTTACTTATATATATTTTGTGGTAAACCATGATATAAATTCGATGTTAAATGCATGCCAAAAATGATTGAGTTCGAAGAGTGGAAGAGTCAATGGGACATAACATCTGATGATGATTTTTACTCGATTTACTCCATTCATTTTGCGAATCGATTTGGCGCCTTTTAAATTATTTGCATCGAACGTCGAACTGATCATTCCAATTTTTTAATGATTCCTGAACGCTCCTTTAATATTTTTTCAAATCGGTTGTCTTCCGTGTTTTTTTCCCCAACCTGTGGTTTTCCATCCTGTGGTATTTGCTCTATTATAATAACTATTTAGTTAATCAGAAAACAATGTCATCAGCTCACCATTTACGCCACAATTGGCAGCGATGGTCAAAATATCAAGAAACCAGTTCTGATTCAATTGAACTGTTTTTAGTTGTCAATAAAAAAAAAATCAATCTTCTTTATTGGAACAATTGATTCCATCGATGATTTTTACTGGCACTAATTGTTTATCAATGTTACATATCAATTTGTGTTTCGATCGTTTGTTCAATTAAACTTTGGCCTGTGCTCGAAGTACTGATACTGTTAAATTTAGCAATTCACAAAACCGATACAAATATCTAAGCTGCATACACAGAAATAAATCTTCTCGGTTCTTGGTAATTGTACAATAGATTCTTCTCATGTTCAAATGAAATCCGGTCTTTATACCAAATGCAATCGGTATCGATTCGGCTCGATTCTGCCTGTGCTTGAAGTTCTATCGCAATTTCACAAACTCGATTTCAATTCCGCACTTCTGGTACTTTAAAGGATCGGTGTCGTAATTAATTGAATTTGTGCCAATTATTATATTTTATAAAATCTGTATGTTTTACTTTAGCAATTGAAATGGTAAAAATGATTGATCATTGGCGAAAAAGACTTGTTTTATTAAATTCTGGCGTTGACCTTTAGACCATCATCTATTAGGATGGCTGAAATATAGCAGCTTGTAATCTACTATATTGAATTAAACTTTAATTGTATAACCTTTTCTTGTGTATTTTAGAGTAATTAGTTTGGTACATTTTTTTCTGCAGGTATTAATCTCGTATATTGAATTTCCTGCTAATCCTAAACAGATTGGTATTAGTTAAAGAGTCCGCAATCCTAAAGATTGGTTGGAAACAGCACGCCATGCCGATCTATCCTGAGCTAATCCTTTCATCTCCCTATAGCTATTCATCTCAACGTCTTCAACTATCTGACTCACATACTCCAATCTAGGCCTACCTACCCCTCTCTTTCCCTCCACTCTACCTTCTATGATCAATTGCATAATCCCCCCATGCCTAAGAATATGCCCTACTAATCTGTCTCTCCTACGCTGTAACACTCTCCAAATACTTCTCTTCTCCCCTACTAACTCTAGTACAGCTTCATTTGTTACTTTATCTTCCCAACCAATCCTCATCATCCTCCTATAACACCACATTTCGAATGCTTGTAATCTACGCTTCTCTTCCTTTCCTATAGTCCACGCCTCACACCCGCACAGTGCTACACTCCAAACATATACCTTCAGTAATCTTTTTCTAATACCCAAGTCAATATTTGATCTTAAAATCTGTTCTTTTTCTACGAATGCCTTCCTACCCTGTGCTATCCTACACTTTATATCTACCTTGCTTCGATTATCTTTTGTGATTCTACTGCCTAAATAACAAAAATCTGACACTTCTTCGATTCTATTATCTCCTATTGTGATCCTCATTTTTCTACTGCATTCCTTTTTGTCACACCTCATCACTTTAGTTTTACCTATATTTATTTTCATGTTAAAATCCCTAGTCAATACTGCTTGCATACCATTCAATACCCTTTCTAAATTCTTTTCGCTTTCTTCCAATATAGCTATATCGTCGGCGAATCTCAACATATATTTTTTCTCTCCCTGTACATTCACACCTACACTATACTCTTCTTTTAATTTGTTTATTGCATCTTCTATATATAGATTAAATAATAACGGTGAATGTGTACATCCCTGCCGAACTCCCTTCCCTATTTTTGCTACCTCTTCTTCCCCCTCAATTCTAACTAAGGCAGTTTGGTGTTTATATAAATTAAAAATTATTCTCCTATCCTTATAATCTATACCCGTTTCTTTTAAAATTCTAAACATTATGTCCCAATCTACATTATCAAATGCCTTTTCTAAATCTACAAAAGCTATGCAAGTTACCTTTCCTACCCTCTTTCTTTTTTCTACTACCGTTCTTAGTGCTAGAATCGCCTCCCTCGTCCCTCTGTTTTTCCTAAAACCAAACTGATCTTCTCCTAGCCTTTCCTCTACTTTATTTTCTAATCTCCTATAAATAATCTTTAGCAATATCTTCGATGCATGTGATAGTAGACTAATGGTCCTATAGTTCTCACACAAATTAGCTCCTATTTTCTTCGGCATTGTTACTATTCTACTACGCTGAAAATCCTGTGGTACTTCTCCCTTCTCATATATTTTACAAACTAACCTGTATAATCGCTCCTGCATTTTTTCATTTGATTGGTATAAGATTTTTTTTTTGAAATAATACGCTTGCTATCCTTTCTGTTAAATAATGTCACAACCTCACTTCAAAGGCAAAAGTATATTTAGCCATTTCAATCACGCTTCAATAACGTTTATTTCATACCACGCAAATACCTCGCTTATTTTCGATATCTAATATAGAGAAACTATAACTAAATATTGTAACATATATACGTCAATTTAGATAAATTTAATACAGAGAAACGTACCAGATGATAATATCCAAACTGTCGATAAATCAATAATTTTAACTATAAATGTTCCCGATGTAAAATTTATAAAAGATCATCGAGTTTAATCAGTTACTCTTCCTCAAAAGAATTAATTTGTTAAACGCCATCAGCACAACGAGTTGTTCATTCTTAAACAATCTGCTAATTCTGGTCGCTTTTTATAAGCCTTCGTGAACGTTTCAACTGTTTTTTCAACATCTTACTCTAGCAAATTCTTTCGTCTATAGTAAGTAATTCTTTGCAAACGGTATACGGCTGCCTTTCTGCCACATCTTACTAGAAATGGTTTTAAGTATACTATCTATAATTTTAGTGAAACATTCCACCTAAAATGACGAATATTTACCAGGATAATCACTCTTGAGTACGCGCATACTTCGACAAATACACTCCACAAGAAAGCGCGCGGAAATTGTTTTAGCAATAAGCTCTCTCGCTTCTTCTGCTGACGTAATTCAGTGGCATCGGCACATGCTCCCGCTATATCCGCTATACATTATTTCCCTCACTCTGTTCGTTCAGTAGAAGACAGATCCTGCCGCGGTACAGAGTGGCGTTCCATGTTAGTCCTGCGAACCAACTCATGATCGCGTACACGTTTGGTCCTTCGAGCCGCTGGTACATACCAGGTCAGTGCTCGGACGGTGGCAGAGCTTCAAAAAATTCTTATCCTGTCGGCTACGAATAGCTCACACATAGATTATTTATATTGGTCAAAGAGTCGCGCGTTATCGGTCGGTGAATGTTGCGTATTTTATTTGTTGTGAGCTTTTCTTAGATCTATTAATTGAAATAACAGTTCCTTAAATATTATAAACTTCGGGCGTAGCAATTGAAGTGGATTTCAACAATAACCACGCACTGTAGCGATAATAAACATAATGCACCTAATTGTCTAATTTGTATATCAGTTTTTCTTCATCTCGTTGCACCCCCCTTTTTTTTGTTACTCTCATTTATGACCCGACATGTTTTTATTAAATCGAATAATTCAATCTAATGTTAGCGTAACTTTATTTGCGCTAGTCTCTTATGCGACCATTCTTAAATGTATTCAGCCTGGAAGAAAATCGAATCAATTTTGTTTTAACAGCAAAACGTTACTAAAAGATTTTTGAATGTGCGAAACTTTTCGAAAAATTATTTAATGTTTCGAAAAGTTCCTGATTCACTGAGCACATCACCAACGTTTTTTTTAATTAAAAATTCCGATGTCGCTGAAAAATTATTACACGAATTTGGTAATAGCCAATTAAAGAATACTCGCAGCGATATATGTTAACTTCAACGTAATGTGTTTTTACATATGTTACTTTGTACTGTTATGTAATTTTAATTAATTATCCTCGTTTCATAATTGGCAGTACTACAAATGACATACACATTCAAACCACTAGAAACTCGGTAATCCTGTGAATTATCCAGATGAAGCTAGTTATCCTGGATAAATCATTTATTACATATATTCATCTTTCTCTTGATCTTCTTCATTCGTATTGCACGTCTCTGTCCCTTGCTCATTATCCTGCACTATTGTAGATGATTCGTTCGAATTCCGTATGTTATATCCCGACAATAGTTTCACTTTCATTATGTTGTCACAGTTAGTTGTATCCTTGCCAGATGTTTATGCCCTTATTATATTATCAGAGATGTTTTAAATATAATCAAGAATGGAAAGGTTCAAGATATAGATACTCAAATCTACACCTGTCTTCGTACTCTAACTTCTAAAATATTTTAGTGATAATGAAATTATATTTCTACGAGGTTACATTATTCTATTATTCATTTTTTGAAATAGCTACAGTTTTTCGATCGATCAAATTTGGTTTTTGCAACCCTAAAGCTTTCATGCTAATTTAATGGGTTGCCAATGTAAATCTATTTTGGTTTCCATCGGATTAAAGACTGTTGAACGAAATTGGATCAACGCAACGTGTTTGCCCCTGTTATTGTGGAATTATCGGAAATTCATAAAATAAATTTCACTCTGCATGTCCCATTTGTTATGTGATTTTGTTCTTTTATTACCAGAAATAGATGAGCTTAAGCGTGTCCATTTTTAAACAAGATATTTTTTGTTCAACGGAATTAAATTCGAAAAGCATTATTGTAACCAAACCCGTACAAAATCCCGTTTTATTTATATTCTTACTTCTTAGCTTCTTGGTTGTTTGTACCAGTCATCGTTTGTGATTTGCGTGGACAAAACCGATTCGTTTATGTCTTACAAATAGATAGCTGAAGACTGTGATGCGATTCCATTAAAAGCTGGTTTGTGATAAAAAAATCAAGAAAAAAAATAGCGCCAGTTTGTGGTTCGTCCTGTTGTCAACCACGTTTCGGATTAATTTACAACATCGGTGAAGTAACAACATGCAGTATAATGCGCTCGCTGAATATTTGAACAACTGACCGAAGAAGGGAAAACGCTAATTTAAAATGAAAAGAAAAAAAATCGCTCCATGTAACCCCACTTGTGAAACAGTGCGGGAAATAAAAGCAACGACGTTTTAATTGAATAAATTAATGCAAATTGTGTACCTGGGTAATAATAGAAAGAATCTAATGTAGCAATCAAAGAAACTTATGTAAAAATGATGGCGAGAAGAGAGTTTATTTTTGCTAAAAGGGAAATATGTTGAGATATGTTTGTAAATAAGAGATATATTTTCTAATTCGTTAAGAGTGTACGAAGCATTTTAATAATCAAAAAGTAAAGCATGTCAACGGTAGTTCCAATTGAAAGAAATGGAAAACGGAACGAACAAGCTCCAAAGTCTTTGGCACGGAAAGCTAGAGGAAAAATATGGCAGTGGTTTCGAACTATTGGAGCTCATCAGGTTCGTGTTTCTATATTAATGTGCATTTTCTAAATGTTCTAGCACAACCCTAATCTCTAATGGTACGATACAAAAAAAATAAGCCATGATTGTAGAAAATGTTCGTTAGTATAAGATTGCTATTTGCGTGTATAATAGCAACATTATTACCAAAATTTCAGTCACACAACCACGTGAAATATCGGAAACAGAAACGTTATATTCGTAGCCACCATTATCTTTTGATGGTGGCACATCGCATGTTTTAGATTCACGGTCAATGTTGATGTCATTATTTACCATGCCAATTTAATTTGATGTTTTATGGTTTTTGGGGAACCGATTTCACCACGATATATTACGTCAATTTTGTATAGAAAAATTGATTTTATTACCTGAGGTACTTTAATTTATTATTGGAATTGCATTTTACATCATTTAAAAATATATATATTTTGGTTTACTACACGTTTCGTTTACTACATATTCTAGCACTAAGAACGGTATTAGAAAAAAGAAAGAGGGTAGGAAAGGTAACTTGCATAGCTTTTGTAGATTTAGAAAAGGCATTTGATAATGTAGATTGGGACATAATGTTTAGAATTTTAAAAGAAACTGGTATAGATTATAAGGATAGGAGAATAATTTTTAATTTATATAAACACCAAACTGCCTTAGTTAGAATTGAGGGGGAAGAAGAGGTAGCAAAAATAGGGAAGGGAGTTCGGCAGGGATGTACACTCTCACCGTTATTATTTAATCTATATATAGAAGATGCAATAAACAAAGTAAAAGAAGAGTATAGCGTAGGTGTGAATGTACAGGGAGAGAAAATATATATGCTGAGATTCGCCGACGATATAGCTATATTGGAAGAAAGCGAAAAGAATTTAGAAAGGGTATTGAATGGTATGCAGGCAGTATTGACTAGGGATTTTAACATGGAAATAAATATAGGTAAAACTAAAGTGATGAGGAAAAAGGAATGCAGTAGAAAAATGAGGATCACAATAGGAGATAATAGAATCGAAGAAGTGTCAGATTTTTGTTATTTAGGCAGTAGAATCACAAAAGATAATCGAAGCAAGGTAGATATAAAGTGTAGGATAGCACAGGGTAGGAAGGCATTCGTAGAAAAAGAACAGATTTTAAGATCAAATATTGACTTGGGTATTAGAAAAAGATTACTGAAGGTATATGTTTGGAGTGTAGCACTGTACGGGTGTGAGGCGTGGACTATAGGAAAGGAAGAGAAGCGTAGATTACAAGCATTCGAAATGTGGTGTTATAGGAGGATGATGAGGATTGGTTGGGAAGATAAAGTAACAAATGAAGCTGTACTAGAGTTAGTAGGGGAGAAGAGAAGTATCTGGAGAGTGTTACAGCGTAGGAGAGACAGATTAGTAGGGCATATTCTTAGGCATGGGGGGATTATGCAATTGATCATAGAAGGTAGTGTGGAGGGAAAGAGAGGGGTAGGTAGGCCTAGATTGGAGTATGTGAGTCAGATAGTTGAAGACGTTGAGATGAATAGCTATAGGGAGATGAAGGGATTAGCTCAGGATAGATCGGCATGGCGTGCTGTTTCCAACCAATCTTTAGGATTGCGGACTCTTTAACTAACTAACACGTTTCGATAATTTGCGATTATATTGTTCAAATTTTTCAGTAAATTTTATTACTGCTCAATTCCAAGGCCTGGTATAAGTCAAACACATGGAAATTATACTTTCTAGTAAGGAAATGGTTAATTATTAATATGAGAATTAGATGAATAATTAAATGATATAGTCTCGAATGGTTAAATAATACAGCCACTCTTGTTCAACATTCTCATGTATATTGATTTTATCGACATTTTATATAATTTAACATTTGGAAGATGTTATTATTAATAGAGAAGTGTAATTTTCGATATTTTCATCGCAAATATATATTTTTAAAATGAATTTCTGATTGAACGGGCCGAATTCTATAAATTTTTTTTGTTTCTCCATTTTTTTTTATATTCCTTTCAAAAAAAACTGTCCATTATTTACTCGAGTACACACTTTACGGTTTATTGATTCAAAAAACTACAAGTATCGAAAAAAGCGAGTAACATACATATCCATAATTGATTTTAGATTGACCTTATCCTAATACCGTTGTATGTCAATATTCGATTTTATAATACAGTATTTATGCTAATAAATTCAGATTTATACGCAGCTTAGTATCTAATTAATTATCGCTCTTGTACAATGTCGTTTTCGATTAATACGAAAACGAGATGTGGAATGACTGATTGGGAGCTCGTTTTTTTGGTACTCCGCTCGTCACGTTCATTAATGAAAGGTCAAAATATGGTTGGACGTTGATATGATGTAAAGTACGCGTTAATTGCTATCTGAATAATGTACAGCCCGAAAATGACGTGGAACATAATTCGAACGTGACGCTAAATTTAATTATAATTAAAAACGAATATCGATGTTGCATGCTATACTGAACTTATGAATATCTGCAATTTAAATTGCAGAATGCCGGTGGTTCGTCTCAAGACCAGCAGGAGGTCTATCTGGACGAAGAATGTGCCAAGGTGTTTGCCATGGACACGGACGACGACAAATTCGATTTGGATCGCATTCACGATCCCGACAAAACTACCGAACCGATGAACTACGGGGAAAATGAGTATTCACGTGAGTTTCAAGCCTTGCATAAAGCACTCGGGAATCCATTAAAAGCCATTGAAAGATGCGATATCTTAAAAATAAAACAACGCTGTTTGTAATACCGTCTTACCTAACAACAAACCACCAACATAATTCAATCGTTACAAGATTGCGTTTGAACGCTGAAGCTTCTGAATTTCTAACATTATTTAATCTCCCGGTTTGTTCTACCAAGTGCTCGACTTTAGCCGTTGAGAATTGTGGATGTCTTAGGGAATTTTCCTCAACGTAAACTCTACTATATTATACGCTTGGGAGATGCGCAGATATAACACAACTTAAAGTGTTATTTCGTGTTATCCAGGAGATATACATCGTATTTTTGAAAGTGGCGTCCACTACTGCGCATAAGGGCTGCACATATATACACATACATATACTTATATACACAAGGTACTCAGCCACAGCTAGTTTTTCTATTGACAATACACAAGCGTACCCACAGCACAGATTCAATGTGCCGTACGACTGACGCCATACTGTTTTGAATAGCACTGCTCTGTACTGTATTGGTCAAGCCATTATACAGGTCTTGATTTATGATGCGTGAACTTCTGTGTAACTTTCCGCCACTTTCAATAAAACGGTGTATAGCTGACAGAAGGAATAGTGAAATCGACAAAAATCCCTGGTTTCTATTTGCATTTAACATTTTCTTATACAGCACATTGATAATCTCTACCCATTATAATTCTGTTCTAAATAACCCACATTGGTCTATTAATTTTTATCCATCGACCTTCGATATAATTTAAAAAACTTATAGCCGCCAAGCCATAATTATGATACAGCGAAATGCAAGTTCGTTGAATTTTTAATGTCGCTCTAACGTAATTGGTTTGCGTTTATCTAGAATTAATATAGTGGATATATTACATAATCGTGGGTAATGAACGGAAAAATACCGAATTCTTTTTATTCCGATTTTAGTAATTGTTGTAGAAGAAGCAGTTAGATTCCACGTTGGTACAGGATGGTACAATAATTTTGGAAGTAAAAAACTGAACAATAATTTTTATAAGATGGTGTAATGCAATTAAGTTTCGTTTGGATATATTTCTTAATATCGATTTGGAGAAATACATAATGCAATAAAACTGACTTGCGATTTTTTAATCGTATAAAAGCTTGTGTAGGAGCAACAATTCTTTCAGTCCATTTATAAACAAGTTCTTTGAATATTTCATGAGAACAGTTGTTATATTTATCCCAACTTTTTAAGAGATCCTTTCTGTAAATTTCTTCTGCAGCATTAGATTATTTGAACAACTCCAATAATGGATATTCCATTCCAATGAGTAGACATAAAAGGGTCTCGCCTGATTACTTTACCGTTTATGTTTGTATTTTGAATTAAGGTAATTGGCGCGAATTTTTTTTAGGTAAACGGTGAACAATTTGGCTAACTATGCTACAATTGAAAGAAGTCAACATGCCAACGTACATTTATTTTCTAACAAGTAAATATTGGTTATATCAGCGCTCGTCTTCCTAAAAATAGATCTGAATCATTTTCCAAGACATGTACATTATTGCTCGTTTTATATTCGTATCGGTTTCAAATTGTACCGTGCGTTAAATTTGCTATTTACTTATTTGCCTCGTCAATTTCTTACAGCAATCTTAAAGCCATGTAAGATGTCGCATCGTATTTTGTATCTTTTAAAATACTGCTGACTCTTTCCTATAAATATTGTCCTTAGCAATTTCACTAGAAAGATTTTAATTATTTGCTAAATCATAACACGTCGTATATAGTGATTTAGGAGAGTGCTCGTCATACATTTTCTTAAGATAATTTCAATTCAACTTGAAGAATATTTTATCGATATATTCCCTGAATATATTAGACTAAATTTATGTATGAAACGTAGTATTTCCATATCGGTCAACTATATTTAAGTATCCCAAGTTAAAATTTGTTTTCGTCGTCGTTTTGTTCGCAGTAATAAATAATTACCTTAACATTTTCAAAGCCTTGGTGCTATATTTGATTATTTACCCATTTTGTTGGGGAATGAAATATTCAAGGCACATTTCGTGCTAAAAATCAAACAACCTAGCAAGAAGGTAAAAACTATCTACGAGTACATTTTATTCTGTAACTGTTCTATTTCTTAATATTTTTTCGTTTCTTTGTGCTTGCCGCACACATTTAGCACAAACGTATTTTTATTAATTTTTAGTTGTTCTATTTATAGAAAGTTGCGGTTTCCAGTAATATTTTTCTTATCGGGAATTTTTTTTACAGCGTCTATAAAAAGGAAACGTTATTGAATCATTGTTATTCGGAAATTTAACAATAAAATTGTTTTATTGCACATTATTTAAAAATTGCTTATTTTAACGACTAAATACTAATGTAGATACTCTTCTAAAAAATTTTTATAAAAGATAAGTAGATAATTCTGCTACTATTCTTGTTATTTGGAAATATAAATTGTTTTCACATTTTTTTTACGGATTTCTTGAGATGAAGAACAAATTGTATGTATGTATTATGGTCTGACACTCCAATATAATATATACTTCGGATAGTCCAGGTAAAGTTTTCAAAATACTTAGAAAAATGTTTAACTTTACTTCGTCCGAGGTTCTTTTTTCCTTTCCACATAAATTCTTATTAACCTAGCGCGCCCTAAAGAAAGTTCTCCCTTCCGTATACGAAGGAAAATCAATCTTCTGTATTCTCATGTTACCAAAGAAGTAGTACAAAAAAATGATGAATTATTTTCAAATTAATGAAAAATACTATTCAAAAAGCTTTAGTGTGGTGTGAGAACTTCGCCATTATTTGCAGTACACAGAAAGAAATCGTACCCACACATCCATGCTCCACTCAAAGCTCCGAAATCTATTCGCAAGCGCACCCTTTCTTCACGATCGGACACACCAACCCCATCGTCAACAGTTGAAGGTGGCACTACAGCCAGTATCGGTGGCACTACCACCAGTGCTGGTGGTACTCCACCAACAATTAGTAGCGGTCCATCCAGTCCTCCTGACGATGAGGTGGTTTCTTCCACGACAACTGAATCTCGTCCGACGGTGGCTGGGCCATCTGATGGTGGTGGAGGATCATTGATTGCACGTGATAGTGTGATCACTCTGATGTTGAATCACGATTTAGAGGATGATCCAGGTACAATTACATAAAAATTCTAAGCCGCAACACTTCCCATGCTCTCAAATTTAAAACGTATTTATTTAGGTCGAACTATATTTAGGTGAAGTTAGGATACGACTGCAATTTATATTTTTGCTCGCGATTTTTAGCATCCTTGTTTGTTTTCCTGGAACCCGTCCCTGTATCCCTTTTCCCTGCCTGTAATTTCTCTAATTTGTACTCAGGTACATTTAGTTCGGGCTCAGAATGTATTCTGAGCGACCCATCTGGGTACAAAAGTCCCGAACGACACAAAGCCACCTTCACCATCGAATCAAGTCCCGATCGAAAGGTGCAATTTCGAGATGGCAATTGTGCAGACATTCCTGAAGATGGCCCATCTACAGATCAAGATGAGGATGGAAACAAGGGACAGGACGATCAGAAAAGGACCAAAAGAAGGTAAGAAATAATAAAGAAAATGATGAAAATCTTAATATATATTTTATTTTATAAAAAAAAAACTGTGCAATAGTAAGGACTTTTTTAAATTCCAATAAGGGTTCCTCGTGCAAACGACATCCTAGAATCGACAAAACTAGTACTTGCTTTAACAAACATTACTCTTTTTTATTTCCATCAGTACTTTAACAAAATCCAAGCATTCAACTAAAACTGCATTAGATTTTAATAAAATGCGGAATAATTAAAGAAAAAGATGAAAGGGTGGGTCATCTGCATAAATACATATAGAAATACTTCTTTTTTGATTAAAATATCCCCAATATATATATAAAAGTTTCTTATCGACCTCGGCCTAAAACTTTAACCAATTTAATTGAAGGCAAAATAAGAGAAGTTGGAAGTAAAATATAAATTTGCAAAATTCATAATATCAGCCAGCTCTCCACGGAACAAACAAATTAATAATTTGGCTATTTATATTCCAACAGAATCGATGTTAATAATTAATTTCGCATACATGATACGGAATAATATTAAGAATTTCATTGTTATAAATACAAAATAATGTGGTAGTCATAATCATAATAAAATCTTTTTAAAAGAACATTTTTGTTCTGTGAAAGTAAATTGTTCTAAACTGAATCTGTATTATTTTTAGACTAGTTCATAGTGTTGCATAATAAAAAATAGCTTTCACACGCTGTATACTCAAGTTCAAGGGTGCCAGATAGCATATAGAAATAGAATGGAATATACGCTATAATCCTGAGTCTTATAAAATGATCTCTTACAAGGCAGTGTTGAAATAAATTAAAGTATTGATTATGTCTAATAATACATAAAGCTCCTGTCTATGAAATGAATCTCCCCGAAAATTATTAACCTCCGCTTTTATGATATTTTCTTTTAAATATCCTAAACTTCCCCAGCAAGTATATATCTGGTCTTGGTATATGCAGACGGAATGTTCATGCTATTTTACTTTATCATATTTCCGAGGATAATACGTAGAAAATACAACGAGGGAAAACTTGGTCTTCTTTAGTCACGTGTAATTTACTCGTACATGGTAGAATATTATCTTTCCCATACAAAAACCCGGCAAAGTAAATACAATGTGGAAAATTCGAAAGTTTCAAGGCGATTTAATAGACCTAAAATGAACATATTGGAAAATACCTCTTAAATCCATTTATATATTTGAAAATTTCGATATTTTTACTACTTTTGCACCTCCGAAATGCTTTTATATCTACAGCATGCATAGTGTGTTTACTCATTTGATAGTCCACTCGAAGCCCTTAAAAAGTTTCTCTAATTTTAACGAAAATGTTAAAAGCATACGAGTGGCATAACACCAAATTCGCCCGTTCACAAACGAAGGTCCCTGAATGAACGCATTTCCATTTTTCTTTTAAGTTTGGCGTATATATATTTCAAGCGTCATTCCCTGATGGTATTGCTTCCAATTTTAAATAACCGTCGAGGATTGCAAATTACCCAATGACGATTTGTATTTTTAATTATTGGCGAGAGACACTGAAAGGTTGCGTTTTTCTTATTCTGTCAGAGCTGTGCGACACGCTTGGGCCCTTTGCCAAATCTCGTGGTTACCCGATGTACGAACCGGTCAAAACGGATGTCACTGTAGTCCAAAGTGTCAAGGAAGCAATTGTTTTAGCCGTTTTTCGGTCAAGAACAATTGCCTCTCGAAATCTGTGATAGTTAGTTCCGAATCGTAGAAATGGTCTAATAATTTCGAGTGTGCTCATTTGTTTTAGTCATGTCTGTTTGGTATGAAGACTTGGAAGGATCTAAACGGTACAAACTAACTTGGCTTCTTACTATAAGCATCCCTAACCTTGACAAAGAACTTTAACGTTGTGTTATTCCAGTTTTTTTTTTAAGTAGCCTCATTTACATTTTGTAGATTTCTTTCATTCCTTTCATTATTTCATATACCAATTCAAAAGCCATTAAATCTAGTTTTGTTCACTACGAACTCTAAAAATACATAATCGATGTCGGTTAATGTATTTTTGTATTGTGTGAGTAATATATGATAAATTGTTTAATGACAAATATTCGTAAAAACACATTACGCGCCCGTCATTAATGATTAGATAATAATTACGTTCTATTGCAATTTGGTTCCTTTACAGACATATACTGAACTATTTTATACTGTGTCATTCGTTTTTATGCGAACATTTTGCTTTGATTTTATTTTTATTTTATAAGCTTACCTCACCAAACTATTATAAAAGGGTAATATTAACACATGAGCGTATAAATTATTTTTATTTGCGATTTTTTGTTGAGTGCTAATTATATATATATATATAAAATAGTTAAGGGTATACAAGATAAAAGGAGCGAAATTTACGTTAATGTAAATTAACTGGGTTTTCTATTTTAATCAATTTTAGATTCCTCCTTAATATAACTAGTATCAATATTTGTATCTAGTCGATCTCAACACGCATCTAAATTGCGAAACATCTCACTTCCGGAAGATCCAAACCGGAAACGACACCATCACCACCACCATCATCATCACCATCGTCATGATACCGAGGGAGCTGAAGTACCTCTTATGGCACCTGCAGGCATATCTGACCGCTATCGAAATCGGTATTCAGAAAAATATTTATTTTTCAATTTATCCCCCCTGATCTATCCTAAATTTATCTATCTTCTGATCCGTCATTGATGTTCCCTGCATTTGCATTTAAAAAATCCTCTTAGCCGTATTTCGACTCAGCCAGAGGACTTACCGCTTCGGGACAATGACCGGGATCAACTGGACAGCCACAGATCAGATGATCAGCGTGGTCTTCGTAGACATAAGACTTCCCGGCCGTCCAACGCTTCCATGGTGCATATTGCGCGAAAAGATGGACCTGAAAATAATATTCTTTCCGGTACCATGATGAAGAAGATGTACGATCACAGTCCTCATGCTGTGAGTAGAATAATTTTCTTTTATAGGTTGTTTGATGCGTGTTTTCGTGGTTTTAGATACTAGTGTTGAGAGAAAAAACGTCTTTATCGTTAACAAAACATGGTATAAATAGATTTTCGACAAATGCTTTGGTGATTATCGAAATTATACCGGGAATTTTTAAAAGCTTTAAAAGCAATAGAGATTAAGTGCCGCAGTGGCTCGTAAATAAATGAGAATCATAAATTTCTATAGAACAATTTTATTACAATGCTAAGCCAAAAATTTAACTTAGGTCATGCCAAACTTTATCGCCATATCATGGCGAACTAGACTGTTCGGCAAGCCATACTGATTCATTCTAGATGAGTCCTCATAAATATTTAGTGAGACAATAATGTTTTCTGCGCTAATTTATCATTTTTGTAGATTTTAATGAGATTAGGTTTAACTATCCTAAAACATCTAGAGAATCTTACGAGAATTAATTTTGAACACAAATGCGAAAGTACCGTGTTAATTTTTTATCTTCAGAATTTAGATGGTAATTCAATTTAATTTCTGCACCATCTGTAATGTAGTAAGGTATCTACAGAAAAAAACTTAAGTTAAAAAAGCATTTTTTGTTTAAACGCGGCATAATTAAGTTATATTAGAAAATTTAAATGGCAGTTTGAAAAATGTGTTTATTTGAATTGTGTACGTTTGAAACATTATTGTTTGGATAAATTCGTAATGGTGAAACATTTAAACATTTCCCAGAAATAATTATTATAACGATACAAATTTCTTAGTAAATGTTTATTGTAATAAATTACACAATTGAAATTTCCATTATTTAATATCTTATTATTATAAAAAAACGTTTTTTTGGAACATAAATATTGAATATTTTCCTTTGAGTACTTATTGTGGGGTTTAAAAATGTTGCTTTAATTTTAAAACACAGAACGGTATTAATTAACATTAGAATACCAAATATTTAAATCCAAAACCTATATATTGCAAATTTCAGTTATTTTACAATTCAGTTCTTAAACATATTAATACCATGCCAAAAACGTTCAACCAACGTATCTCATTGTTAGAATTTAATTACTATTTACACTAAGGGTTTACACATTATTCTCTCATGGGGAATATTATGTTACATATAAAGATCTTCGTGGAGCTGGATGAGATCTTTGGTACATCTGAAGAAAGAGAATGGAAGGAAACAGCTCGTTGGATCAAGTACGAAGAAGATGTTGAGGAAGGAGTTGATCGTTGGGGCAAACCACACGTTGCTTCTTTGAGTTTTCATTCTCTGTTGAATCTTCGCAAGTGTTTGGAAGATGGAATTGTCTGTTTGGACATGGAAGAAAAAGACTTGCCGGGAATTGCCTATAGGTATATTATCCCTAACGGAACAAATACAATATAGTCATTATTGATGTTGTTCATTAAACACGTACTTTGCGTTTATACCTTTAAATACTTTAGGGTAATTGATCAAACTTGTCACGATTTTCTATACAGAATTTCTGAAGAGTTATATAAAGAGGACTTAATTCGGGAAGAAGACAAGGCCACAATTATGAGAATACTACTCTTAAGACATAGGCATGTTAATGAACATTCGGAAAGAACTTTTAGATTCCCGCGAAAACACAGCTACAGTTCTTTACAGGTACGTTTTCGTGAAACGTGTTATTTTTTTAGTTTATCCAGAAGTTAATTACAATTTTCTTTTATACATATTATTTTCTATATATAGTTTAGTTAAAATGATTATGTTCATTATTTGGTGTTGGTATTTTGTCCATCGGTGGTGGTAAATGCTTTATGTTCTGTCCATTGTCGTCAACTCGTTTTCTCCGACTCTTCGTTCGCCGAACGTCGCATATAGTCCTTATGGATGGAAGATGGCATCCCATCTGCAGCTCAGACCCAGGCCACCTACGATGCCATTCTCATGTCTCGCTGTTCCGTATGCAGTACCCAGGGCACACTCTGTAGGCCTCATGCTCTGCCGAGGCGCTCGTTCATGATAACACATGTAAATGACGCTCATATGGGTTGATTTGTGTTGCTTGCTGTTGTCGTTACTCGTTGCTCTGATTTAATCTACCTTGCAATAATGTCATCCCTATGTGTTTGTCTTGGAAAAATATTGGATGTCTTTTATGCTTAAGAATTAGCATAGTGAAGCACGTCGATGAAACGTAAAAATTAATAAATTTCTTTAGAAAGCAATCAATAACTGCGAAAAGGCTTTTTCGCAGATTTAGGATTGTTCCTTATAGTTTAACGTCGATTTTTTTTTTAATCTAACACCTTGACTAAAATCACTCAAATCTTGCTAGATATTTAATCTTGCATCCTTTCTTTTATATGATTTTATGAACCATTACTTATGTTCTTAAAATTTTCGAACCACAATAATAGCTTGAATGTTTGCGACACCTATCTTACTTCACTAAATTTATTTACTAATTACAACTGGATTGGAATTATACGTTATTTTGATCAGCTAGCAACTTTTTTAATTTTGTATTCGACAGAATTTGCATGATTCTGATAAACGTAAAACGAGCTACCCGGGCGACATAGGAAATTCTCTAAAAAACGGCGGCAGTCACCACATTGATCCAGAAACAAAACTGTTACCCGACAAAGACGGTGCGACAATTATCGATATAAAAGAAGAAGTATACTCAAATAGCAACGAAGATTTGAAGAAACCATCAAATGACACGATCTTAAAGAGAATTCCTCTGGGCGCGCAAGGTTCTAGCGTATTGGTCGGTGCAGTCGACTTCCTGGAACAACCCGCCATTGCTTTCATCCGCCTAGCCCAAGGTGTCCATATCCCATCGTTGATAGAAGTTAACATTCCTGTTAGGTTTATCTTTCTCCTACTGGGACCAGTTAAAGCGAATCTGGATTATCACGAAGTGGGCCGTTCAATTTCAACGTTGATGGCGAATCAACAGTTCCATAACATCGCGTATTGTGCGGATAATCGAAAAGCTCTCCTGTCGGCAATTAATGAATTTTTGGATGATAGCATTGTCCTACCTCCCGGAGATTGGGAGCGACAAGCACTGTTGCCAATCGAAGAGATTAAGGCGAAAAGTGAAAGGATTAGGACGCGGAAGGAAAATGCTCTCAAAACTGCAGGTAGTAAGCAAAAATATGTTTTTTTCGCGGGCTTTCCCAATATTCGATATTGCTTACAGATTTGGATCATCCATTTAAATTGTCTTCGGCTTTTCTTCCCTTATTAGCGGGAGGTGATGATAAAAAGCCACCTGATTACCCGAATCCTTTAGAAAGGACAAAGCGTCCTTTCGGTGGATTATTTAATGATTTACGCAGGCGTTATCCCCACTTTAAGAGCGACATAACTGATGGCATAAATGCACAATGTGCAGCTGCGGCTATTTTTATGTACTTTGCTGCTTTAAGCGGGGCTATAACGTTCGGTGGATTGATGAGCGACAAAACGGAGAATTATATCGGTAATTGGACAGAAATAGAAACAAACCAGTGCTGAATATTCACAACTAAATGTGTCTTTATATTTTCAGGTATTAGCGAGACGTTGGTAGCAACTTCAGTAACCGGAGTAATTTTTGGAATATTATCTGGACAACCTTTAGTGATTATAGGCGTAACGGGACCATTATTACTATTCGATGAGAGTTTATATCAATTTTGCAAGGCAAATGAAATAGATTATTTAGTTATTAGGGTATACATCGGAATTTGGTTGGGAGTCTTAGCACTTATAGTAGCTATTTGTGAAGGTACAAACCAAGCCCCAAAAACTTGTTTCATTTGCTTTTCAAGATATTTCTTCATTTCAGGTAGTGTTTTAGTGAAACTATTCTCCCGATTTACCGAAGAGATTTTCACCGCCTTAATCTCATTTCTCTACATCGTTGAATCATTCATGAAGCTAATATACGTCTTCGGACGACATCCGATAATGGGAACGTATTGCTCCGATGATTCTCTCTACGGTTCACCACTTTTACTATCGTCCGGCAATGATACTGAATACAATAGTACCGGAATGCTTCAAGATGAACCGTACAATATCAACGGCGTCACTTATTCACCTGTACAAATGACTACTCTATATCCAACGCGCGATGAGTTCGGGAAACCCATAAATCAACCCAATACGGCCCTATTCTGTACGATCCTGGCTCTAGGAACGTTCGCTATTGCGTATTATTTGCGGTTGTTTAGAAATAGCCAGTTTCTTGGCAGAAGTGTAAGTATAAAATCCCATACACAAGTCATGACAATGATGATGATATAAAAACAGTTTATGAGGAAATCGAATTTATAGTTAGTTAGTTAAGTAGTCCTCAAGGATTGGTTGGAAACAGCACGCCATCTGCCGATCTATCCTCAGCTAAGAATAGTCTGACACTTCTTCTATTCTTATCCTCATTGTTCGCTTGCATTCCTTTTTGTCACACCTCATCACTTTGATCTTACCTATATTTATTTTCATGTTATAATCCCTATTCATTACTTCCTGCATACCATTTAATACCTGCTTTCAATTTTGCTCCCTTTCTTCCAAGATAGCTATATCGTCGGCGAATCTCAACATATATATTTCTTCTCCCTGAATTTTCACACCTACACCTACAAAAAGGCCTTCTGTTTCTAATTAATCACAGTGAACGAAGACATTATATAGACAAATCAAAATGAATTTTTACACTTTTCTACGCCCAAAAATTTACTGAGATCTTTTTTCACCTAATTTTTCTTCTTCTTAAGGCCCGCCGAGCTTTGGGTGATTTCGGAGTACCTATAGCCATAGTGATAATGGTATTTTTGGATTATATGGTACCCGATACGTACACCGAAAAACTCACTGTACCCGAAGGTCTCTCGCCGAGTAATCCCGCAGTTAGGGGCTGGTTTATTAATCCAGCAGAGACAACAAAGCCATTCCCAATATGGATCATATTTGCCTGTTGCATTCCAGCGTTGTTAGTGTATATATTGTTGTTTATGGAAACACACATCTGCGAGTACGTGCAATATCCATCCTCATCTGTGCTGCTGTAGCAATGGTTTATTTATTCTAGGTTGATTATGGACAAGAAAGAGCGTAAACTCAAGAAAGGAAGCGGATTTCACTTGGATATTGTTTTGGTGTCTTTGATGAATGTTGGTTGCGGTTTTTTGGGTTTCCCATGGGTTTGTGCGGCCACTGTTCGATCCGTCGCGCACATTTCTGCAGTTACTGTTATGTCGAGGTATGATTGATTGAAAACCAATTTTTTACAGCATATCAACGAAGTTTTCCATGAATTTTCTTGCAGAACACATGCCCCGGGAGAAAAGCCTCATATTATCGAGGTAAAGGAACAACGCGTCTCTTCTCTGGCTGTGTCTGTCTTAGTTGGGGTCTCGGTTCTTATGGCACCCTTATTGCGTCTGGTGCCCATGTCGGTGCTCTTTGGCGTCTTCCTATACATGGGCGTCAGCTCAACGGACGGTATTCAATTCTTCGACCGTTTGAAGTTATTTTTCATGCCGGTCAAGCATCATCCGCAGACAAACTACGTGCGAAAGGTAAGTGTTTAAAAAAAAAACTATAATTCCCCAATTTTTATTAATAAGGTGTATCTTTTGAATTATTCGTTTCACGCCAAAGCATTTGCATATTATAATTTTTAGTTCAAATTCTTTTAGAAACTATCATAAACTCACTTTCGAAAATATGAAAATTTTGCCAAAAAAATTCAAAGGGGGCACCCTTTGAAGAGGATATTATCCAAACCATTGGCCTTAGAAAACTAACTACATATTTAGAATCCTGAGATCATTTTGTATTAAAAAATATTCCACTCAATCTTTTTTTCACTTAAAATAAAAATTGTAAATTTTTATATGAGACGCTTATATAAAAATATTTCATATCGCTCACTTTGAAAATATGTATTTCTTGAAATACGTATTTCCCATCAAAATCTAAATAAAATACTAATAGAAAATACCATAATCAGAGAGCATTTTCGAAAATTTGAAAATGTTACTGAATCATCTCTATAACGGTACACATAAAATCTACATAGGATTTCACTTTCATAATTAGCTGTGCTATTTATTAAATAACTCATCTCTTAATTGATAAAATTAACACTAATTAAAAGCAGCCTTTATGATGTTGACGCGGTTAACTGTATTTAGTCATACTTCTTAGGATTTCAACAATGAAATGTCCGATAATCATGTTTGTTGTAAGGTAACAATATATACCTTAATTTATTGTTTTAAAGTAGAAAAGTTAGACATGATGCGTATCTAACTAATCGAATAATTCTCTCATTACTTATTATTTAAATACCAGTCTTGGGAATCATATCATTACTTTTTTATTACTTTGAAGGATGCTATATAAGCTAAACAATAGATCGGTATCTATATAATAATTGAGCAATCCCCCAAGAATACGCTACAAACAACAAAACTCTATTATAAAAAGATTGCCGAAGCGAGAGGCACTTAGTACAGTTTGCGCATATCATTATATGTCCACCCACAAGAAAGAAGTGCACGTACCTCGCGTTAATCGGAAAAAACAACCATTTGTGTACGTACAATCCGCAATTAAGATCGTACTAGTCTGCGTTGTGACCAACAAATGAGAAAAGCCACAGAAAAAAGATCGTGGAAAAACACTATCCTAAAGGGCGCATACTCTATTTACAAAAGTACTGGACGTGCGTTTGACGTGGAAATATTATGCTCCTATATAGATCTATCCCGTACTATTCAAATCCGTAGAAAGTAACATAATCGCTAGTTAATGATGAACTCCTACATGTAAACCTGTGCAGTTTTAACATATTATTGTCTTCAGCTTTATTTATCTGGGGGCTACAGATATCCATCACAACCCTGGCTGTATAATTTTTTTTTTTTAATTCTTAAATGAAATAGTTGGGTTCTGAAATATCTTTGATAATTTACTTTGATTTTCTGCCAATGAGTGGACTGTAGGTATGTTGTATAATCAGCCTAAATTTTAAGGTCTGCGGCATTTAGTTAATTTTATTGCAGCTGTTCAATACTTACGTATTTATACATCTCAATTGAATTGTGTTGCAATAATTATTTCAGTATATTAACATATTATTCGTCGAATTTGTAAGGCATTTTTTTAAACAGGCGCAATGAAGTGTATGGATATAAATGTTTCACGCTTCCATGCCTCTTCAAGCACATTAAGACAATAGGATCTATTAGGGCCCTAATTGCGATATTATAATAGCAATTAGAGTACAAACTCGATTACTGATTCGATTAAGACACGTTATCAACATAGGAAGCATTGAAAACCAATTTTGGTAAAGCATTATGATAAGGATATTTTAAATTTTGATTAAGTTGTATACACTTACAGATAACGTAGGAATTGGTGATTCAATTTTAGCTGCTTGAAATAATCCAATTTTTATTTTAAAAAAGTATATCGCACTACTACATACATATATATTCAATTTTAAAAAAATGGCTTAAAATGGCACATTGCGTTTTCGCAAAATGTCGCCTAGAGCAATTAATAGTTTTGTGGACATGGAAACATTTTTTTTCTTCTATTAATTAAAATACTCTAAATCTATAAATAATACTTAAATATTGTCCAATATATAAAATAATATTTATAAACATACATACAACTCTATTAAATATATTCAGTAAAAAATATTACGTGGTAAGAGGACGTAGCCATCTATCGAAGTAAATTCGAGGAAAATAATCCTTAGAATGTTCTTAAAATTACATTTTATAGACCTATACGACGAAGGATTCTTTGCCTTTTACAAAACTTGTAGTAAAAGTAACGTTACATAGTACAGTTATGTTGTAATTATACAGATTAGGCGCTAACACAGATTATACCGATTTCATTAGAAGATAGCGGATTTTATTGGAAAACTACATCAGTGCGCTTTATATCAACTGATTCTCGCATCAATCAACAAGTATTAAAATTTTTATCTTTATACAAATACACGATGGGTACTCCTATAGTGGATGCTATAGTAGCGTCTCGGTTTACTGGTCATAGTGAGGTATCATACAATTGCGAATTAATTCATTCAAGCGTGGTGAATACAGAGAGCCGTTCGTATACGAAACATAAACAATACGATAAATAATAAATGGCTAAACAAAATGCTATTTTATAACAGGTATTAAAAATGGCAGAATCAGTTATTTTAAATTAGTAATGATATTGTGTTAAAAAAATTAAATTAAAAGTATGAAAGCAGTTATATGGCTCTCGTCGTCTGATAGTATACAATATTACACCTAGCAAATTGTCAAGTGTTCTTTCGACGCGCTAAAACGGACTACTTTAGTTCAGAGAATGTGATGCCTAGTTTATCGAAACTAGGACTAGCCCCTAATATTAGAACAGCCCCTTTTTCTTCTTTTCCTTCTTGCCATCAACGGCCTCTCTACTACCTTCTAGCGAACGCCTTCGTAGCTCTTCGACAGTAACCTGGTTTTCTTTTTCCCAATGTTCCTTCTCGATTTCAAAATGTCTCCGCTTCTCTTCCAATTCCTTCGCCTGTTGTTCCAATTGTTTACGTGTGGTCTCGTGTCGTCTAGTAAGCTCCATTTCGCTGTCTTTCAGTTTCTGCTTCTTCTCGCGCACCTTAATTTCGAATACTTGCTCCATCTCAGCTTCCATTTTTTTCATTTTGAGATCATGTTCGCGTTTTTCCTCGTCCATCTGCGCTAATGGATTCTTATTAGAAATGCGAGTGGGTTTCCCATCGACACCCAATCCCGCCAATTTTCTACAGCGGTAGTTCTCGTAGTGGACATTATTTGTGACATCTTTGAGATCTTGTAAGTGCGTTCGTATAACCATGTTTCGTAGTGCAATAAAATCGCAGTGTTCTAAGTTCTCCACTTCGGCGATACCCCAAGGGTACTTACGGCCACGTACTTTCTTGCCATCCTCACTTTCTATCACCACATTTGAGCCGACCACAGCGAATGGTACTCGTTCGCGAAGCGCTTTATTTACTTTATGTTCCTCCTCGTCCTCGTGTGTGTCAGGGAACTCGTAAATCTTGATGTTGTTCTGTGATATCTCGTTGATGATCTGCTTTTTGAACAGATTGCATTCGTCCGCAGTGAGTGTGTCCGCTTTGGCGATTATTGGAATTATGTTCACCTTATCACATAGTCTTCGCATAAACTCGATATCTAGCGACTTGAGCCCATGCCCCGAAGGTTGTATAAAATATAAACAGCAGTGCACTCGTTGGTCTGCGTTCAACTTCCGCGTAACACGTGCCTCAGAGTTCAAATACTCTTCATACTTGCTCTCGATGAATTCTATAATCGGTGCCCAGCAATTACTGTTATCCACAGCATCTCCAAAACCTGGCGTATCTACCATAGTAAGTAGCAAATTGACACCATTCTCTTTGAGCATAACGCGGGTCATCTCCACAGCCACGGTTTTCTTCAGTCGTTGCGTAGGTCCGGGATAATCGGTTGAATTATAAATGTCCGTTAGGAACATGGAATTAATAAGCGTGGATTTCCCCAGACCAGATTCACCCACCACCATTAGGGTGAATTCGAATCCTTTCTTCACGGCTTTGCGATAAACCTGATTGGGCAAATTGGCAAAGCCCACATAGCCATCGATCTCCCGCACTTTCGGACGCTCCTTCAACACTTCAATCGCCGTGTCCTTGGCATTCTCATCTTTGTTCGTCGTCGAATCGGGACTGGCCTTGTCGGTCGACGGAACCTTGTGAATTCTATTCGAGTCGGTAACTGGGGGCTTAGGGACATCCGTTGCCGCCGTGAAGAACAATTCCCGTTTGCTCTGCTGTATCGTTGCTGTGGCATTCGTTTCGGTCGGGGTTGAGTTGCCATTCGTTTGCGGAGCACCCGGTCCCGGCCCATTCGAGGCGCTACTCTGATCCAAGAACTTTTGCCGTACAGCCAACCGATCTAGACTGGCCAAACGATACGACCCACCGATACTGTCCTTATCACGATCGCGATTTAGGCCACCCGCTGCAGCGGCGGCGGCGGGCACACCGCCCCCGGCATTGAAACTGGACGTATATTTCGGCAGGGTCGGTGGCGGCGTGGGCTTATGTTCCAAATTGCGATTCAACAAGCCGGCACTGGATGTGTACAAGTAACCGCCCGGGCCGATGTTCGGGCGCGATTTAATCGTGGCTGTTGGCGGGGTCGACTGCGCCTGTTGAGGTTGCACGGGCACTGCGCTGGCATTGACGTTATTACTGGCGCTCATTGTAGCAGCAACACGAAACTGTCACCCGTGTATTTGTCGCACTAATCGAACAACATTGTCGGGTAATTGGATTCCGGAATTATCGATGAAGTTCTGTGAGTAATATCGCACGGTTCGTTTAGCCACGCCCGTGGCGTCTGTCCTATATACCGCAACGGTCGTCTTCGGGTGCACAACAAACTGGAAAAGTTAATGTGAATTGTATTAGCATGGCAAACGAAAACATGAAAAACTGTATCGCCGTGTTAACAACGGGACGCGCGAACGTACCGTGCACTGTTGTGGAGTGTGTGCTTTGTTATTGTGTTGTGCGGGAATGCAAATAACCGGCGAGATTCGATTGTTGTATTCGTGTGATACTGCTGCTGCTGTTGGCACAATGTTGAGGGTGCGGAGTGTTCGTTGCTGGCTGTAGCGATGGACTGTGATGATGATGATGATGACGACGAGGACAACACGCACGCATATAGTATGGTCGCGTATATGACGACGACGCTGTCGGTAAAGCCTAAGAACGGGTAGACTAGAGGGCCAGATGGTTCGTAATACGCTTAGCTATAATACTGGTTGCGGACTGTATGTAGCTTGTTTCGTAGTAAGCTGCGGGGAACGCAGGGTAATGGTTTGTAGCATTGAGCGCAGTCGCACGTCCACACAGGATCGTATTCGTGACATTTTAATTCCATTTATATATTATAATAATAATAGTATAATAAAATATTGAACTAATATAGTGATAAATGTCCGTAACATATACGATTACATATTAATATATTTAAAAAAGAGTAATAAGTTTCGGAATTACATACCCATGTACATTTTTACTTGTTTCATTATATCATGTTGGTAAGATAAGAGTTTTATCATTTCCAAAACGAGGACCTAACATCGTTAGTTGACGTTTATAGAGTGGATTTTTATTTATCATACTCACACTTAATATTTTTAATAATTTATTTTCCTGTCGTTATTTCAAAATATTATTGTTTGAGCCATTAAGTTACGCTCCATTCCGAGTAATAGTCACTCGCATTGTTTGTTTCATATAAGCAAATACTTTGTTGATACATTAATATTGCCTTAGTATTGACAACAATTGCAATGAATTTTTAAAATTATTCATGCACTTAAATGAAAACAACGTATTCATTTGCTTATCTATACGTTCTCAATAAACCAATTAAATATCGCATTGTCTGTATAGAATATCACCCAAATACCGCAACTCAAAGCATTAAATAGCTAGATGCGCATTTCGAATAAAAATTTTTATATTTCAAACTTTTTACTCCGATTCTTCTCTGATATAGCGTCCTTAATATCCGACCTGTCCAAACAATTTCGGCGTCCTCTGGAAATGGCCCTATATATAGGGTCACCCTAGCTAGCTCTCTGTAGCTTCCATTCCTCTTTAACTTTTCCGTGGCTCTGGCTTCTGCGCAAAATCGTCCTAACTCAGCGGCTATTGAGCAAATCAATAATTTCGTAGCGGTAATTGTTACTACTAAATATGTTACGCATACATAGGGAGACTTTCCCTTAAAAGGGATGTGGTTGTAGATTGAATAATGAAAGGTGGAATGCACGATGAATATGAATGGATAATTAGCTCATTAACAGCACTGGGGCATTCTGCACGTGCTTAAGAATTATAGGAAGCTATCGCGTTATTATTTATTCAATACGCATTGGGTAGTAAGGACGTAATAATAAAGCATTGTGTTATCATTTATGGTACTATGTTAATAAATACGAAAACGGTACTTTGTACATGTATTTTTATGTATAATTTAGCCGCCAATTTTTAACAATATGAAACGGTGTCATAAAATCTGTATTTATTTACTAGCAATTATTCGACACAAGATGTCTAATATGAGATAAATTTTACTCTTTGTGAGAGATATCTGGATGTTATTCTTTATTCTAGGTGAAGACAATCAAAATGCACCTCTTCACCTTCTTACAGCTAATGTGTTTGGTGATTCTTTGGGTGGTGAAGTCAACAAAAGCCTCATTGGCCTTTCCGTTCTTTCTGTTATTGATGGTGCCACTGCGAAACCAGTTGCGACATATTTTCAGTCCGATAGAACTTAGAGCGGTAAGTATCGATGTAGAAGAGCAGACCCGATTGTGATTTATATTTATTATGAAATGAAGGTTCGCGAGATGCTTCAAGATCTATAAGCAGCGTGATTTGTTGCGTTTTTCGTTATTTCTTCGTTTGAAGGACTTTTATATGTTAACGATTTATTTACGTTGCGTTTCAAATGCTTCAAAAATTAAACAAGGTTTCAATGATATATTGGATTATTGGAATCATTTAATGACTGATTCTAAATGAAATTTCCATCGTGAGCAACAATGCGACTTTTTACGTGAGATGCATCTAAGATTTCTCTGCAGTAGCATTTGTAATGAACAAAATCATCAACAAATGAACGATATTTTTTACTGGTAGAATAAAAATGGCGTTATCATCGAGTTTTTAAATCAGAAATTATGCAAGGATAAGCTACAAAAATGCCAATAAGAAGTCTAATTAAAATCGACAGAAACTAATATACGTATACACTGAGTCCAGTAAATATTTGTTTCGCAATTACATGAATTATAAATCAATGATGAACGAAATGCATAGAAGGAAATTAACAGTAGGACTTTTCCACTCTCCGAATATTGTTCTGTCTTAGTATATTTCAATTTAAACTTTTTCTGGCAAACCATAGCCGAAGTAAATCCAATCAGAATGTGGTTTCACATAACAGAATAAATACAAATAGAATAGCGAAATATTGAAATAAAAATTCAATTCAATGACAAATCGATACTGTCTCCTAAGAATCTTTACCAATTTGTATTCTGATTTTTAACTTTAAAATCAAATCTTTTAAGACCAATGTCTCCCCTATTCAATAACATGTCGAAAAAAAATCGTAACTTTCATCAAAAAAAGACGATTTTTCAAACGTTCTTTTATTGAGGAAGCTAGTGAAATTTTTTGAAAAAAGTTTGATTTCTCCATAGTTAGACATCTTGTCTACAATCAATAAAAATTGCGTGAGATTTCCGTATACGATGAATATTTGATAAGATCTTCCCTTGAAGCTGTCTGTCGAACGTGAGATTTGAAAATCTCGAACCTGTTGAATTACTTAATACCTAAAACACCTGTATATGAAAATTTTGCCAAAAATAATTGTACATCGAATATATTTGCAATAGAAATATTTTAGGCAATATATTATATTGCTCTGTGCAAATGAAAAGAGTGCAATCTTTTCAATTCGATAATAATATTGGTCATTCATTGATCAATCATTCTTGAACTCCCTGAAAATGTTATGTGATTACGGATCATACAGACTCTTGCGATTTCTTTTAGATGGTAATGATTCACAGTTGTAGCATCATCTTTCTGATTCTAATTTTCCGTGGTGATAATCAATTGTGTCTAGTTGCGGTTGATGTTTATTATTTATCTATCAATACGCCAATGAATGGACCGACAATGTGCACTTTATTATACGACGTGATCTCTTACGGATCAATGTACGTGATTTCTAAACGATAAAACTAAATGCACCCGCGATGAAAAGCAAAGACTGGATGGAAATAACTCCGGCCGACTTCTGTGTATATTCCTGGATAATGGAATAGGCAGGAAATAGGTGTTCTCTTATAATGTAAGAGACTTGATCTGTTGGAATAGATATTTTAAATTCTGCGTTGGAATGGATAAAGAAGTCGATTTTTTATAAACCTCCTCAGATTTTATTGTGGATTATTATTCACTGCTTCATTGGTATGCAATTTTATGACCTACTTTATTACAATGCACTTTTCGAAGTATAAACACGCAATAAAATAGCGAAATTGCTTTTATTAGCTTGTCGATAATAATACCGAAATTTTAATGGTTTGTACTTTAAAATGCTTATATTAGCTCTATAGTTAAAAGGTCTGTGGCCAACATCAATTGCTTTCATTTTACTAACTTGCGGTCACGAAATTACAATTTTTCATACCATTTAAAGCTATTGAATGTACGATACCATCTCACAAATTTTGTCCATATTTGATTACTCTATCTCTTACACAAATACACAACCAAATCCCCAAGATGTCTATATTTAAACTTGGAGTTTAACTTTTAAATATTTGATTATTTGAACTTGTGCCGCTGGTTCTTGTAACTTCACAACTATATGGTATCCTAATAATATCATCGCCATAACAAAAAAGGAGTGACACAATTCAAACATTAAGTTATTTTATTTTCCATGAATATTTGTTCTCTCTGGGTATTTCCAGAATCGATATTGTTTGTCTTTTGTGTAGATTGGTTAAGAGTGCCGGTAAGTCATGGGCGTTTTGTCTTAACTTTTAACACAGGGTTTGCTGTGTGTTTCGTACGTTTTTCGTTTGTGTATCGTCCATTGTGTTTATGTTAAGACTCATCTCTTCGGAAAAACAATAGTTTTAACAACCCGCATTAACTGTAAACTTGTTTGACCTCACATTTCTGGTATATCTGTAGAAGTTATGATATAAAGCTCAAAGCTTGTAAATTTGATGTGATCGCTTTTGTTATCACAGCTTGATGGTGATCAGCCGGATGTGGACGGTGATGAGCCCGACTTCTATGCTGAGGCTCCTCTTCCTGGTTAAATAAAATAATGAAACATCGTCCACCTATTTATATCACACCACATATATTACTACACATATACCTACATTTATAATTACTACACCAATATCTCTTATTTGTATGTGTCGCGAGGTACGGGTATATTAAATAATATATTGTGGATCTGTATTAGCCTGAAGAAGATATTATCATGTTGATATTAGCAAAAAAATGGCGATGACCAAAAAAATGCGCCGTGTAATTTCATATTCACATTTCCATCGTTCTTTAAATGATTGTTTCTAATGTCTTTTTTTCAAAACATTTGCTCTTGGCTGAAGATTCTCATGACAAATAACAGAGTATTATACAAGGTAACTAGTAACTGCTCAACCATATAATTACAAACCTTACACATATTATACTCAGTGAATAGATGTAACAAACATTTACTACTAGCTCGGCAAAGAACTTCAAGAGTAATCGAGTCAACAGCTCGTAATTATGCCCAAGGTGTAACACAACCTTCATTTTCAATTGAAATGAATTTTGCCTTCCGATTTTATAAACTGTGCGAATGAAATTGTTATAATACTGTAAATATGTTTAAACTTTTTTTTTTGAGCGGGACTCAATCCGAATGAAAAGAGGAACAAGTGATATTACATCAAAACAATGTCGCTTGTGGTTTGGGGGATGAACTAATAATTTGTACCTAAAAAAAGAACAACAAATGATATTATTAGAATGATGATATATTGCTTGTATAAGAGATATCGCTTGGTTCTTCAAGTAATATTAGATATAATACATTTTCTTAAGTTAAATAACGAAATAATATCATTTGTTGCTAATTGGTAGATGGGTAGTAGTTTGTTACGTTTATACTAAAGGTTTTGTAATGGGACCTTTCCAACTTAGTGGTAAATACACGGTAGGCCCTAATAAAGATTGCATGAACAGTATTATGAATAAGCCAAAAGAAATCTCGAGAATACGTAACTAACAATTTTATAGTTTCAAAGAAATTAATGCGGACACTGCTCACAATTAATTTTTTTACAATAAATGTCTATTTTTATAAACTAAAAGAGAAATACTTTGATTACACGTAAATTGATGTTCTAATTTTTTTATTCGTTTTTAGACAT
Source organism: Leptodirus hochenwartii (assembly GCA_947310635.1). NCBI lineage: Eukaryota > Metazoa > Arthropoda > Insecta > Coleoptera > Leiodidae > Leptodirus > Leptodirus hochenwartii. The sequence goes on along the minus strand of OX371183.1, from coordinate 2,146,674 downwards.
TTAAGTTGTATATAATAGATGTTATTGTAGAAATTAAGAACTAACATATAACATTACGAATTATTTCACTAATGATATGGAAAATAATATTGTATTTGTTTATGAATAAATATATACTAATGGTTTGAAATTCCTCTCGAAGACATACTGATAAGAATTTTCGTAAATTAAAGTATTTGTCCAATAATTATCAATTACATTGTTATATATTTAATTAGTGCAAATTTGACAAACAATATGGGTCACTTTCATCATTTTCTTCAGCAATACAGAAAGCTATGCTGTTGTAAGAATTATTTAATCGTTTCCTATTATTCTTATTAGAAGACTGTGATAGGCTTAATCATAGCTCAGAAATTGATGTTATTTCCTACTTATTAGCCGTTTTGCTATCATTGCTTTGAGACTAATTGTGGTTTATTAAAAGCACTTTAAAGAAGTAATTATAATATCACTACAATTCAAACACTATCAATGAAGAATAATCTAGATGTATTCTATTTATTATGTTTTAAGATATTAATCGTATTATCTAACTGTGATGTAAATCTCAACAAATCATGAAAAATAAAGAATTTTGATTCAACGATGTGCACCATGATAATTTAGTTCTTACATACGAGTCCAAAGTACTCTATTGTCAATGTTCGTATTGCTATTACCAATAATGACACTAAAACATTGATATGCAACCGGCGATATACAACTATTTGTCAATACACGTACCAAATAGTGAGCTAAAACATTGAGTATGCAACCGGCGATATACGACTGTTTATATTTCACCTAATATAATTGGGTCTCGAGAAAAAACATACAAGTTATTATGAACAATGATTTATATCAAATTGGCCGATTTATCTGCAAATCTTTATTCAATATGTGTTATTAATGTTCGTGCACATAAACGGATATCAGTGATGTAAGCATATATAAAAATTAACGTGCATTTTTCTGCAAATACTGTACACTTTTGCTTGCACAACATGAATTTAAAGGTCCCGTATATACAAGCCCATTGTGCATCCAACTAGAGCATTCATATAATTTTAATAATATGGATAACTATCAACCGTCAATATCAGCATGAAGGAAACGAGCATTTCTACAAGCCATTACACAACGTCATTTTAATAGAAGACATGGACGATCTAGACCAAGAGGTCACAGTGGAAGTAATTCCGCAGACTGTAACAAAAATTATTTACTTATCCGAGGAGGCAGAACCAGAGACTGATAAAGCAGCCGCCACCGCCAGCCGAATTCAATGGGACGAGGAGGAAGATTGCGATGAACCTATAGATGACCACGTGTACGAAATCGGGTCGGTGGACATCGACGAAAACAACCAATATACAATTAACCGACAACTAATTCTGGACGATACACAATCGTACGTGCTTCTGTCGCAAGATGGCATCGATGATCTCGGCAGTATGCGGGAATATATTAATTTGGTGAGTGATTTAATGGCACAAGCTGAGTGGCATATGCGGATTATGCATTGAGCATCGATAAGCAAAGTTAAGCGACTTCCCGCTAGAGGTCAGTGCCTGGATGGTGACCGTAGCTCAGCGCACCACCTATCCTTGATACTCGATACCATTCTTAGTTGGGATACAATTAACTAAGCTTTAGTGGAATAGCGAACCACTATAGTAACAGGCTTCCCACCCTCCCCATATGTTCCTAATATCCCTCAATATCTCAGATTTGCTTCACTGGCTTCGAGCTGTTTGCAATCTGATCCTATAACATAAACGTCTCCCGCTAGCGCCATTTTCCATGATGGCGTGTTGTTTATTTACGACTGGTGCCATTTTTTAATATGGCGTGTTTGTTACGTTAAGCGCCACTTATTAAATATGGCGTATTTGTATACGTTTTGCTGTTGCTGTTTTAGAATACAGTATACTTGGATAGTGTAGACGAAATAAGTGAGCCAATTAATATTGTTCTTCCAAACCAAGTAATTGACGAAAACTGCCAAGACAAGCTAAAGAGTAACTCTAGAAATTCACCCCAGAAATACGTGCAGGCAATTATTCATAATAACAATTGTAAAGGTATGTAATTGTAACTGATATTATCTCATCCAAGTCGGATCATTTGTCACTTATTACATGTAAATTCAGACTTCGCCTTGCCATCAGACATTCCGCCATTTGTTCCACAAACAAAGACCACCAAATTCACCTGCGATAAATGCGGCGTCGTTTTAAATAACGGCGTGGAATTGCTGGAACACAAAAAGTCGCACGGGACTACGATGCTTTATGCGTGCAATAAGTGCGACGCCGAATTTTCCAGTACAGCCGAAGTGTCTACACATCTCCGGATGCAACATAGCAAAAAGAAAACGGACGGTCTTTTGGTATCGAAACCCGCTAAGTATGTGCCGGTGCAAAAGAGACATTTTATGCTCGGTGGGAAAAGTGTTGGAAAGAATGAAACCGACGTGAAGAAATGTAAGAAAAAGTAATATGGGTGAAATATAGTAGTGTATATATATGAAAAAAAAAATACATTGAGGATCTACGAATGCTTGTTAAATGTTTTCGTAATGGGGAATCAAAATATTTATATCGAGTACAAATCTGTGGATTATTTTTTAACGAGTTTATTTTTGTTGAAATTTTTAATTATTTTGAAATATCGGTGTCACATACAACAGTAATAAAAATAAGAGAACATTATATCATTTGAATAATGCATCTTATTTTGATTTGTTATGTACTGCTAGAAATAAAATATATTTGTTACAAAAAATTTTATTTGTTGCTTACATTATACATAATTTTTATATTGTATTTATTATATAGTCTTAAAGCTAGAAGTAAGAATATATCTCCGTCCTATGAATCCGGCATTTCTCCGCCCGGAACCAACTGAAATGATAATAATTTATTACTTAATTTCCTAGTTGAGAAATAATCAGGGGTATACCATCGTTATATTATTCCCATTCAACAATATCTGGTCTAATTTAGTGATTCGGCGTCCTTCTGGGGTGGTTTCGTATTCCGTAACATCTTCCAGTAGCATATTTACAAAATCGTCGAATCCCAGTAGTGTCCCGACAATTTCTTTATCGTTTTTCATTATTATGTGTATACGGGAACCAATACATTTATCCACAAGTTCTAGTACAAAAATTTCGAAATTTACTCTCACGACCCTAAACTAACATTTAAAATGTACCTAAGGGTAATAGAGTCGACGACGCGGCCGGCATGGTACTCATATTTACGTATTTATAAGTGTGCTTTGGGAATATTTAGTCACGCTGCGTACCGGAAAAAATGTAAACAACGTGCGCTTTTAACTCGATTCTACGAGTCGTATAAACATCAATTTTTCCTAATACACAAACATGTTCCCAACTATATATTTTATTTTTAAAACCTCGTTGATTAGTTAGTAAATACTTATGGATAAAGAACTCGTGTTTCTACTTATTTAATATTTCATCAAACGAAAATAGTTCACGAGTATTGTGGGTTGCCTATCTCGTATTGTACACCATATGATTTCCTGTGCTGCTTTTGCATATAGCGGCGTGAATCTAAAATAGGAAATTCGGAAACTCGGTTTGTTTCTTTAGAGCAGCATGAAATTGTTAACGTAGGCGCATTTTTGTGACACCGTGAAAAATACTAATCTTCCATCTCTGATACTAACCCTCTACCGTAATACAATGTTTATTATTACCCACAATTACCCGAAAATCGTTATGACGTGGTTATTGACTAATTTCTGAAAATTAAAATAGCAATATTAGCTCCGGCTATGAAGTAACATTCAACGTTTGAATTCGACAAATTTGATAACGACACGTCACGATTGATACATCTCGGTGTACAAACCGAGTATTATCAATAGAAATATCTTTGGGAGATTTATAATTTTCGTATAATACCATTAATTCCATCTTTAGTCTGTTCGAACACAATCGAATTCAAAGTTCGCTCGCCCCCATAGTGGTTATGCCACACACCATACCGTCGCAGCAGCATCAAGAGCTGGGACATTAGCACGTAGTGCACCGCATAGTAAGTCCACAGCGTACGCACTCAGTGCTGTGTATGGCGCCGCGGCAAAATGGAGGTAGCTAGGGTCCTGCATTATCTCTATATGTGTGCGCCTTTAAATCTTATTATCTATCAAATATTTTCCCTGCAGCGTTTATAATCCATTGTAAGTAGCCCCTATATAATACTGAAGTGAATCGGCGTCTAAACTTGTGACAATAATGTGCGTTGTGATGATTTTTATGGATATCTTCCCGGTTCCGTAACAGAATTAGTGAGTAATTAATTTGTGGTTATTTAAATTTCGCCCGCGATGCATCCACATTTTCTGTGTATCTATAAATACGAAGAAAGCCATTGATTCGGTTAAGTTTTTAAACCGATAACAATCGATCGTCAACACGAGAATCAAAACAAATGTATAAATAGCTGGCTAATATATATATATGATTAGATTAGAAAGAAATACACTCGTTGGCAATGAATAGATGTTGAGTAAAGAAGACGATAGAAACACAAACGTCAATTAATGAATCGTTTATATCTTCCATTGTTTGTATTCCACATATTCTAGTTTTATGTTACACGTTGTACAATATCGTCGATAATACAAATATTATCAATTCGATGTTCATAGGATGCCCTTGTGTTTATATATTGTTATCCGTATTTATTTACCATATAACACTCGCTAAAACGTTTGGAATAGATATATCTTTTTTTTTTCAAATGAGGTGTACAATATTTTTATTCAATCAATTGGAAAAAAAATTAACCGAAAGCAACACGCCCCTTGATAGTATTTATTTTAGAGAATGTACTCTGATTTGCTTCAGATAATGTACTAACTGTTCAGGTATAAATTTCAATGAAACCGACAAATATAAATGTCTACATTCTTACTATAGGTGAACACTTTTTAAAAACTATATACGAAATTTTGCATTATTGGCAAGATCTTCTTTTGGTCAGTTGGTCCTCTCCACTTGTCTTTTTTCGCTCGTCTGTTGGCAGATGCCCTAAACTGGTTTAGGAAAGAGTTGAAGCATCAGTTAATAAAACTATTTTATGAGACCTTCACTTGATAATACTCTCCAAAGTTCTCTCCTCCATGCGAATGCTCTTTCTCATCTTATATTTATGGGACGTATATACTTTCTCTCTTCTTGTTTCTTATACTAGCAGGATATCAATCATTTTCTTTTGTGGCAATTTAAAATTGACCGGTTCGTGGTCTGAAACTTAAATTACAACAAAAAAATGCAGGCCCGCACTATTTAACAATGTTGTGCTTTCAAGCTTGAATGAGTCAGAGGAATGATGTTGGCGAAGATCGAAGTAAATTCGTTCTCGCGGCTATTGCGTTCAGATGATGGTACCGTAAATACGGGCCTGATAGCAAAGGTGAAGAGGCAGATAAAATATATGATCCATGTTGTAACTGTTTTATATAGCCTTAACCACAAAACCTCTCCAATTTGCCTTGGCAAAGTTTTAATGTTGCACTGGAAATTGTCTGCGCAAATTCGCTTTTAGGTACATTAAGTCGAATCAACAAATCTTCAATTTATAGTTTAGACACAAATGACATCAATAAACATCTGGAAGTATTCCTATAAACTTAGAAAAATAAACGATAAAACCACAATATTATTTTAATTTTAAATTACTTGGACCCCTGCAGTGGCGGCTCTTGCCATTTCAATCGAGGGGGGCGCATTTCTTAAAAAATAACGTAATAGTAAGAAATCTTACCTAATATTGATGCAAAATGATTAAATTCAATCATTTCTTGAAAGTGGTATTCCGCTATTCTATCTTTCATTGATATAAACACTCCTTGCACAAGTTTGTGATAAATTTAAATCATGCAATGGCCTACCTAATTCTTTAATTTTTACTTTGTCATCAAGAGAAAGTCTACAAAACTCTATTTTCAATAAAGATAACACTATTCATTTTTATTAAATTATTTCTATTAAATATATTCTTGATGAAGTGGCAAAATCGTACATACGTAACTACACAGAACAATGCAACTGTTTTATCTGGCTATTCTATATCCATTTTCCTGTATACTAGACTAGGCTTCTCTGTTGGGACGCTAAAGAATTGCGGCCCGGAATAGCTTAAAACAACGATATATTCTTAGCTATAGAAGCAGCGTGATGTCACGTTGCTATAACAACCCGGGCCGCTAGTTTGTATGCGAACAGATGAAACAGATGATATACTGTATACCGTCGCTCTCACTCTACCGCTTGCAATAGATAGGATGAGTGCGTATGCATTTAATACATCTTGCTCGCTGCCACACCGTGTTGTGTTGAGTGCTATCGCGACACAACCTTTATCTTTTAGGAAAAATAATGCCGAGATCAAATATCGCAATACAATTATTATCTACGGTGATGCGCTCAATGTTCGGGGGGGGGCTCGAAAGAAACCGCCACTGGACGCCTGCCAATTCTCTCTATAGATCTCCAAGAACAGCGTTCTGAAAATTTTTACACTCGAAACTTTTTTTAAAACTTTTGTAAAGAATTTTGTTCGGTTTTATGGTTTCGAAAATTGTCCTACAAGTTTTAGTGGTATGTTTTTGTGGACAGTCTTAAATCTGCATATGCACAGGTAGGCAAAACGTGGGCTCCAGATTCCTCTAGAGACAGAGATACCATATAACATACCTGTGCCTCGGCTACAACTCAGGAGGTAGAACGTATATGGGGACACTACATATATATATATACAAAATTACACACTTGCAGCTATAATGGAGTGCATTATTAATTCGAAAAGCCGGTACGTCCGTTCTACATTTTGACCATTTCATAAACATAAAATTGTTTCTATAGGCAAACGCGAAACAACAACAAAAAAGAATGCAATATGTTTTTAGTTTTATTTTATGCTTGTTAGTTCCCTCTAAGCGAATGGTACAATTTTCTCAGATTTTTTCGGGTTTTTCAATTGTATCGATGAAATTCTGAAACATCGGTTTGGTGAACATACAACTATAAGACAGAAGAGGACAAAAATTAATTTCCTTACTTAAGTGAAATTGCTCAGATTTGTATTCTGTCACGTACGCGAAAGTCGGAGGGGACCTATACATCTAACAATATTAAAATATACTAACGGACACTTGAACAGAAGTTAACGGAGAATTGTAGGAATCCTACAAAAAGAAAACGCTGCGAATCATTGAAAATGAAGTTATCCCCCAACGACGAAGTCACAGAAGAAGTCGTTAATATTCTTTGTCTTTCTGATATTTTGTATAGACGAAGAGGTAGTTCACTAATGTTGGTATTGTCCTTTCTTATGAAACTGGAAATTTTACACCTCACCTATTTCACAATATCTTCCAGCACGGATTTTTCTGTAATCGGGAAAACATCACACTACGAGTTCCGTTGAAATTTTAATATACTCATCCAAATCAAACACATTTGTCGCCGGTATTTTCCATCATTCGTCTGCCTACAATGACGGATGTTTAAAATTAGTCGGGAAATGCATGTTACACGTCAGTCGTTCCATTCATTATAAAGTTGAAAGCCGCAAATATGTTTACCTTCCAGTACCATAAAAAAAATGGAAAAAAAATCCTCTAGCTATAATTAATAATGGCAAATGTCATGTTCACTCTAAATGTATCAAATCTGCACGTTTCATGAAAGCCCTAAAAGAACTATTGAATTAAAAGTCTAGGAACTATCTTTCTGAAACTGTAGAATTAATTTTTCATTTTGATATCCAGATTTTGCTTTGATTATGTAACCCTCGGGCTTCCAGTTGGTCTTCTGTTTAAATTCTTATCCACCTCTTTGTTGAATGTTGAACTATTCTCGAATCTATTTTCGGTGAATCGGTTTTTTTCGGTCAGTTTATATTGGGGTTTATATTTACTTTGTTGTGTGTAAAACCACTGCAAATTTCCACAGAGTGATTTAAGAAAATCACCGAATCTGTTCATTTTGTTCTCAAGTCTACGTCTATTTAAAGATCGCTGGCAGATTCTCTTCTGCAGCAATTCTCAACAAGAAAAAATCTGCAAATGTAGATTAAAATTGCTTCTTCGATCTGAGGGCAGTAACAATGGTGTAAAAGCCATAAAATTTCGGGCACGTGCTGTGACCCAAACAATATCTAACAAATATTCAAGTTTTAAAGAGGTTGACTTATGAAAAACATGCAAATATGATGGCAATCATTATCGATAAAAATAATCACCAAAGTAACTCTTGAATTGAAGCTTCCACTCCACGATCGATTGCCTTACAATTTAGCTTATTGCGTATTCTCTAATGATTTTTGAACCTTCGGTATGCAGTTGCTATATACAAAGTGTAATACTCACAAACAGTAACGAATAGAGAGAAAGGCTTTTGAAACGCATAGGGAATTCCACATCTATTGAACTGATCTGAACAACCGCGTGTTTTTCGTGTATTATGCACGGTATATTACTAAAAATATCTCGGCGTAGAATCGTGAACCAAGACACGAGTAAATTAGTTGTAATTTAGACCCTATAAACAGCCGCAAGAAAACACAAGCCATCTCTGGCAAGAACATTTGCCATGTCTGCTTTGTGTGATCGCGAGAAGAGAATTCTATGATATGATTTTGCCTATCTCTAGATTCTGCAAGCGAGGTATGAAATACAAAAATTGCAGCGTGCCAAGAGAAGAGGGCTGTGCCATCTAGTTAAATCGTCGCTTGTTGGCCATGGGAAGAAATACCAAAATTTTCACTCCTTCCAATAATATTTGCATTTGCTTGTTTAATCGATTGTCTCAACGATGGAAATAATACACACAGCATCCAATTTAATTACTTACTATTTGCCAATTCGTATTAAATAAATCTATACGGGTACTCGATTAAGTAAACTACGCCTGAATTTTTAGAAATACTTACTCTAGTCGAGTATACCTGGAAATGTTCGCTTTTATAATGTTTATCATCCATGCCCAAACTTTTTTGCATGAATCTCTCGTTCGTTTTCCTTAAGTACATTTTTCTCCATTTATGTCGAGAACCACAAAAACGAGGCGTCTTCGTATAGATAAGAAAGCTTTCAGTTTTGATGCATTCACATAGAAGTCTTTAATGCCAACTTCTTAACGTTCCACCACGAACATAAGTATTTTTAATAAAAGTGCAGTTTAGCAGTTTAGTCAAGGGCCATTTTTTCGAATGAAAACTTATCCCGAAACTCTTGGTTCATTTTTAAAACAAAAATAACCAAAAAATACACTTGAGTAGTGAAATATTACAATGTCGTATCATAAGACTTAAAGACACAGGCATAAAGAAAGAATACTGAAATCAAAAACACTGAAATAATACAAGGCTGCTCCAACTTATGCAATAGTTTAGCGAGAAATAGAAGAAATGTGCTTTCCTAACAGAAATGTGCTTTCCAACTTTTTGTACAGTACTGCCATATGCACCCCACATACCACAGAGCACACGTATAGTATACATAAAACTGTATGTATTAATTTTCGCTCTTCGATTTTTACAAGAAGTCTGAAACTAAAAATCAAGAAATATTAGAGATACTAATATTTTGCATTATTTATCACCATCTAATAGCTGGCGATGTATTGACAGCGAATGAGAAACGAACATAATAAATATTTATATATTTCCTGTGAAATTGTAACGTAAGCAAAGATATTATAATTGTTTACGCGTTTTACACTAAAATGTAGAGCAGAGCATTTCGAATCGTATTTATTTTACATTGAGCCGAAGAAATGCAAGAGCGTGCATTTAAATTGGATTTTCTGCTACTTAATATTAAAGAATATGCTTATAAAATCGTTAGATCTAATGTTTTTTATATATATTTATATAGACATAATGTATAAAAAAATTAAACTAAGTACTTCAAAAAGTAAAAGTTTAATATTTGTTCTATTGTTAATTTAAGAATCGTCCAATTTTCTAAGAAAATGAGAAGAAACGTCCACTATTATAATACCATTTGATTGACCAAATTTTCTTTGATAATTACGACCAATTCCTAATTTCAATTGACCCCCTTATCTCAAATCATGCATTTGTACAGTCGAAATCAATTTCGCAACTTACACTTCTTGCTGTGCGATATTTACCTGGCGCTAATTCTTCACACCCATAATGATAATTATACAAGTATACACCCGTAACACCTTCAGCTATTGTATTGCGATCGTTGATCGATGTTGCTTGAATCATACATATTACATGCACGAACATTACTTGGTAAGCTCTTAGTTAGTGGAACATATTACAACGATCCAATTCAATGGTAAATCTCGTTTAACACCTCTTAACCGGTGCTTGATGTGGTGTATGCATGCCGGTTTCTTAAGCAATCGATCGGTTCCATTCATCGAAATGTTCTAATTGAAATCAATGATGGGAAGTTACGCATTGATTCTGGACGAATTTTGAACAAGAAGAAATTTCAAGCTTTGCAAAAGTTCTTTTAAATAAGGTCATATTTTTTTGACCTGAGGATCATTGGTAACACACTTTTTTCCGAATTATTCGAAAACAAAAAACGCACCTTGTTAATTTTTCAATTTTACAGCTTTAAAGCTGAGGCATTCTTTTGCACTATTAGCAAAAATCTGCTCTTGTAAATTTTCCCTGTAATTAGGGCAGAATATAATTAATCACGGTTAATTTAATACTAACACATTTATCATAATTAATTGCGATATTAATCATTTATAATGTTATTTTGTTTTGGTAAAACATGGGCAAGTCTATTCTGGAATATAAAAATGAAATATAATTTATCATGTCTTTAAACGCAAAGTGTATATGATAGTCGTGTTAAGTAATTAATTGTGAAATGAAATGGAAAAACAAAGATCATTATACGAAAAGGTACACTTATAATCCATCGGTGCCATTTTTATAAAGCCCTTAGCATCATTTTAAATTTATTTGGTCCAGAATTTTTCGGATTTACTCCGTTTACAACGCTCTACTTTGAAAATTGTTTTTATTTTGCATTCACATTTATATTAGGATTCCTAGTTCTGCATTATTTTTTATTTTAAATTGTAAATCAACTCCACTATACACAATAACAAATGCAAACCACATAAATTGTATACAGTTATATTCATACAATTTATCGGACTAATTTTAATTCCCTGTTCTGGTAACGAACTGGTATCTTCTTCGTTACATAACAGTACAACTGATACCAGCAACATTTGTGCCATAGAGAAATTCTCTTATGTTGTATTAACTTGCACATTACCAGCAATGTTTCACACGTAATAAATTTTCAGTAATTCAACGGGTTTTCAGAGCCATTAGAAAGGGCAGTTCATTTTGTTTTTGTAAATTACCTTGTAGTATATTTCAAGACCTTTACACGAGCCTAAACGATGCTGAAACCAGTCATTGTGGTTTGTTTTAAATAATTCATTTCGGCAAAAGAAATTTTAAAACGCCTCCACCTTCCAAAAAAAATCTATTGTAAATTCGGATTTAGTCAAAAATTGACGATGCTATTGAAGAAACAACAATTTTTAAATTCAATTCATCTTGGCACTTATTTGTGTAAAATTTCCAATTTTTAAGGGTTTCATTAATCAAAATTTATCTATAGCTCCTTCCAAAGATTAAATTTCGTTCATTACCTTATTTTAGCTCTCGCACCTGCGATTTTATTAAGCTTACCTAACGAAAGCTTCCCCAGTTCATGAATAAATTCATAGCTCGCCCTCAAAGAAATTATTCTCCATTTCTAAAGTTCGCCGCTTAAAACTAAGTTAAACCTGCCCAAGATATTATTTCCAGAAGGGCTTCCAGATAATCTGTTTGATTTGAGTGTTTCTGTTAGGTATGTTTTTGAAATAATTTGAATTATTTGATTTTAAGAATTGTTTATACCGACTTCTAAAGTAAACATTTCCCTAATAAGTTTAAAAGAATTGAACTAAATCATATGGCCTAAGCCACGGTTCGATTATATATTTCTTTTAAGCCTTAATTTGAATCTTTTATGTCTTCATTTATACGACCGTTGCTTGTACAATTTTTCTCAATTAGAAACACTGTTTAGCATCATTAAAATTAATTTATGGAATCTACACAAATTAAATTGTGACTTTAAATTGACAGCTCGCTACCAGAAGTTAAACTTAGTCTGTTTTAAAGACCGAGTAAAAATACGTGATGTTAAGTGAATTGTTCAAATATTATTGTAAATTTACGCCAATTTTTATAAACATAGAAGTGCTTAAATATAAGTTTGCACTGATTTATTAAATCGTAATTTTATCTATAATTCGAAACTTTGTAAAGGTATTTTCTTATGATTTATAACACATTAACCACATTCTTAAAAATATATCTCTTCGTACATTATTTTCTACAATAGCAAATTCTCTTCGCAACATTTTCTATCATTTAATATGATATTCCAAGCGACTCTTGTAAACCACGCCGTTCTTCAGTTATCTAAGATTCCTATGTTCCAGTTTTCGCGGGAAGTTGAAAGTTTCCTTTCTGTCGGTTTTCCTTATCAACTTTTCAAGTATGTGCATAAATAATGCTCACTGAAGTTACGCCAAAGCTTTTTCCGACGTTGAAATTTGTGTTTTCAACATTTTTGTATGTTTTGCACTAATGGAATCCCCATTTTTATGATGTTCCTGTTCTTCAAAAAAATACTAGTCTCACATCCATTTATAGCTTATACATAAATCAGTTTTATTTATTTTTCTTAACGAATATAGCGTATTATATAACTAGCATTTACTTATGCATTTCAAATCTCTTAATCTTCTAACTCGGCCCTGGTAATGCGCACATATCTCGATATCATCGCAGCAAATACATAGGATCTTCTAGTAATAACTTGTTTCCCAGCCCACCTCACTGCTGAGATCTGTACAGCAGACGTACCATCAACCTTTCCGCGATCCAATCCCGACGGTCGGGCGCCAAATCCCCCGGGAACAGGAACGAAAACCCATATTTCCAAAATACTTGTAAATACCTAATACAATTGTAAGAGGTTTTCGATCGGTACCACAAGGATAGTTATTTAAAAAAGTCGTTGATTCCTTCTTTTGTGCACTTCTTTTATTTACACCAACCATATATATATAAATAATACATTCCTCCAGTTTGCCGTATTCTACTTTGCTGCACTTGAATGAATGCACAAGCAACAGGAAACTTGTCTAAAGTCGCACATCCTTGTTTTGGATTGATTCTTGTTGTATTAGTTTTATATGTTCAACTTCTTCGTATGTATCAAACCTACACCATGCATTTGTTATGGTGATTGCAGTTCAATCTGGTACGTGAAACGTGTGTAGGTAGAGCTAGAGCAACAACGCCTTCAAGACAGGAAGAAAGCAAGAACAACACGCAATATACGGATTGTCTAGAATAGTATTATAAGTCGGCGTAGAAGAGAAAATAATCAAAAGGCAAGAGAACAGGATACAAAAGAAGGCGTGTGTATTAAACATGTTCTTGTATGGAATGTTGCAAGAAATATCTGAAGAGTGTCCAGTCCAGATTATGTTTTGATGGTTGTTGGTCTTTGAGGACTTTGCCTGAAAATTTGAATTTTTTTGGCGGGTTTAAAGTTTATGTAGTGTCCAATTTTTGTTAGATCAAAAAGTATCTACAATTTAACATCACTTTGATTTTCTTCTACCGCCTCATCCTTTATGATATCGATATTTTTGGCAAAGTTAACATGTTTGTCATGTCTAGCCAGTTTATAAATTGTTCAGAATACTAGATACGACACTCCATTTATCGCCATCTCTTCGATATAAACTTATTTTTATCTCTAATGGCTCAAAAACAACCACAAAAAGCGTTTCCAAACATTCTTTAATTACTTCCAGGATCTTCCTTTTACTTTGAACATTCGTACTTCGCAAATAACATTTGTACGAATATTTCGATCATATATCAAAATCTAAAATTTACGACTTATTTTTCTTTGAATCGTTATCCATCGCATGACTTGAATCCCGAACAAGTTGCTGAGTGTAGCAAACTCCGGAGAAACTTTCCACCGGTTGAAATATGTTGCCTGGCTCGAAACTCACGTCCCTTCATCCCAGCATTATATATTACGTCACAAGCGAACAAACCGAACAAGGTGTATTCAAATACATTCTTTACGATGACTAGTTTAGGTCCATTTTTGCCATTGTGTGGAATGTGAGCTATCTCTAAGGATGTAATGAATTGTTTTCAGATGATACAACAAGAATTTCGTCATGTGGAAGGTATTATGTGGTAAAAATGATTGCCTAGGAGGAATTTCATTATTCTAAGCATTATTCTAACTATAAGCACCCGATGCATTTTCGAAACTCTAATACACAATGAAACTTAAGTTATATTGTGATGATCGATAGACCATTAAGGTGATATCGAAATTCTCCATTAAAAAGCAAACAAGCACTTTATTTTAATGCAAAGACCTTAATAAACCCCACAGCTCTAATTTGATAAATAAAAATTTTGCGCACTTTATTTAGTCAATTGCACGTCCCTTTCAATTCCTCCAACTTCTGAATAAATTCATTGATTTTGCTGTATCCATTGAACCACATATTGTACTTTGCCAGTTTTGAGCACAACTTTACTTTTAGAAATCAAACTTACCAAGAAACTGTTCACAAATTCATTTAAAACGAAAGTTCCCAACCTATAATATTGCCTATAATTCAACACTTACTTATACTCGTTTGAAAATTACATTGTTTCTTGCGCTAATTATAGTTCATTTTCTTGATTATATACTTAAGTATATAATATACGTGGTAACGTCTTGTTGACGAAAGAAAGCATAGTTACATTCCTGAGGAAGTTGGTAGAAAGACGTTCAAAGATTCTTACGCTATATAGAAAATACCTAACAAATTTTCTCAAGTCAGATTTTTTGAATAGTCATTCAAAAAAAGCTGCGAAACAATTAAAAACGCATCCTCAAGAGCATTCTCCACACTCGTGGAGATAATAAATAAAGAAACACATACCTGAAATTCTGCACGCCGGTGTTTGTTAATAATACAGTGAAGAGTCTTCTTTCCTTCTGTAACGGTATACTAACGGAACTGGCTTAAGATGTGGCATAGGTATGAGTGAGCTAGCGTTAAGGTGCAATGAGGAAAGAACATCGCGGCTTGTTGAAGAAGTTACCATTTCAGAAGATCCCACATTTAATTTGATTTGCAATACAGTGGAAATAAACTATTTTAGTAGTGTGTCCGCGATGCAAGTAACAATGATGTTACGATGGGTGCTGTGGGAAGAATGTGGTAACTAACCTATGTCAATTATCGTCGGTTGAGTGTGAACTAGATTCTTCTTCTTCTAAAATGAAGGTTGCAAATAAATTGGGAAGGTGGCAATACCCACTGATTGTTTTTGTACACAGAAATATATTGAATATAAACGAAAATATGTTACGTCGTATTCCAAATTCGATGTACATTTTTTAATGGGGGTTTTAGTTTGAATTTTGGTGCTTCCATCTTTGATTTAAACATCTTGAATCATTTTATACTTCATAATAATTTAATTTAGTCTATTCTTGTTCCTAATATTTCTTCTTTTCGAAAACAAATTTTTGTAAATCTACAGAAAAAGAATCTCCAAATAATGGAATGCTAACAGTATTGTAAAATAAAAATTGTATATTAAAATTTTCAGTTGGAACATTTTGGGTTAATATAAAAAAAAATGATGTTCAAATCATTTAAACTTAGGTATTTGCATCAATATAGAAAACTATTAAAATATTTTCTTACATTATACATTCGTTCAATTTACCTCAACAGAGGCACACTCAAAACCGATCACTAACCAAACCTCGATTCTTTTATCTTTCTTCACTTTTTACAAAATAGGGTATCACAAAACAAGATCTTTACAAATGTGAAAGGAAAATTTGCACCAAGGCCAAGATGTTTATTTGTATTTTAACCTCGTGGTGTTACAAATGGGTAAACCAGTCTCCAGTCCAAAAGTCCATTATTAGTAAACCAAGAAACGACTGGACATAAATAAATGTCGCAAGAACAAATCGCGCAGCTAGCAAAGTGTATGTAGGAAGAAAATGTGCAAATTTACTTAATATATCGAGTGTTTGATTGCAAATTATGCAATTTTTTGGGGACGAGTTTTTTGCCCTCCTTATTGGAAAGGTTTTTCTCCTCTTGTATTCGTATCTTTCGCATTTTCCGTTAAATACATTTCATATTTCTTCATCCATCATTTTTATGGGGCTATTAAATATTCATCTTGAAGTCGATTTTATTTTTATCTACTTTTATCAAGGAATCCCGACAGAAACAAATACGCCATCCTCACGCAATTCCTCTCCAATTTTTTATGTATTGTCACTACATATTATATATATCTAAATATCAAAGATTTTGCAAGATTTTTTGTATATCTTCCCATAACTGCATTCTTTTATGTTCGTCTGTAATTTAGCTCTACTTTACATACACTTTAAAAGCTCATTGAAAGATCTCATTTATTTCACTTGTTCTGCTGTGAAATTACTAAATTAAGTCGAATAATTTGCAGAGCATCGCTTTGGTAATATATTCATCATATAGAATAGCATTTATTATGTAAAATATTATTCATTTATACGATTTAGCGTACGCAGGAGTCGCATAGCTAAAAGTAATTCTGCACTATTTATTATGAAAGGTTGTTGCGTATCCGATTAACCCAGAAAGTCGGCTAAATTAGCATTTATATAATAATACCCAATACAATATAAAAACAGTTCATTTATTATTATCTCGTTAAAAAGGAATATCACTTTTAGTATGATTACGATGCTTCTATATAACAATTTCTTGAGTTTTCTTTTTTTTGTGTTAATTCGCAATTAATTGCCTTTTTATTGAATCATATCTACTGCAATATAATTTTTTGCAACCGCCACAATCTGCAAAACGCAATGTTGAATATACAATTTATTATACCGAGTGATTTATATTACCGTACGTAATAAACATTTTTAATGTTCTAATCGTTAGGAATGTGTGGTATATTATTATTTATTAACTCCACTGTAATTAATTACATTATTCTAATTGTATGAAACATCGCTTTTACCATATCAAAGAGATATGTACAGTGATGCACAATGAAAATATAAGTATTCAGATGGCGCATATTTCACGCCCAAACTTACGAAACTTTCTCTTGCTTTAATGCCTCATTATTTTATTGCCATAAATTATTATTTAACGTAATTTATCGCTACAACTGCACTTGGCATTCTACCCTTAAAACTTTTGAAATTACTAACCCGCTCAACTAGCTATATCTATAGTCCTTGCTCAAATTGCCGCAGAAATTTCTGCAGATTTTTCTATAATATACTGCATTTCTAAATCTATAAACTACAAGATTCATAAACAGCTTCATCTGCAAATGAAATATTCTAAAACTCGCACTTAAAAAACATATTTTTGCATATTTCAAATTAATTAATCAATTGAATTTTTTTTTAAGAGTTAGATTCTGAGGCGCAGATTTTAGATTGCATTTTACACATCGCACGCTTTATTTGCACAATATACACGAAAAGGCTATTTCTGTCTTAAATGTTTGTTCCCATTTTGGCAGAAATTCTTCACAAGAGTAATTTAAATTATATTACGCTATTTTACCACATACCGCAATGTATGTTCTTCTAGTGAACATGTTGATGCATATACATTTCCTCAGGAACGGCATAACTCCTTTGAAAATGCACTTCGAAATTGCTTTACATTATAATATGGCACGTACTTACATTGCTTCTCCTATATACTGAGTGATTCCAATTTGCTCGAGATGAAATAATCCACCGAAGAAATATTTTTTTACAGCGCGTCTCAACCACGTGAAATTGTTGATAGTTTTAATAAAATATCTTGTAAGAAAGTCGACTGATGATCATACACGAATTAGAGTTATTATTACAATCTATTTAACAATTTTGATTAATTATAATACACAATACAAGATCATTTATATAAATTAGGAACAAACGCTATTTTATAATGGCATTTGCGGTCAATAGCTTGACCAGCTGGTCAACAATAAGACTTACACGCGACGTCGTGCATTAGCTATAAAAGAAATAGCAATCAATGAGCGAGTCTTTTTTTTTTCGCTAAATAAATATAGCGAGCAATGACCAGAAATTACCATTTGCTAAACTGAGTTACCCACCGCATTCGCTGAACTTGGTACTCTTAATTTTAGCTGTATCTGCGGTTGACCTAGTTTGCCATTAGTCATGTAAAATAATGGATGAAATATCATCATCTGTCGCAGCAAAATCGAAGACAGATTGATTTTTTATTTTTGAGTGCCGGGCTGGTGAAGAAATTCACATTTGGTATGGCTTGATTTCTAATGGAGTTTTGTGTTTGTTTCAGGTCGATCTTCAGGTGAGGCATCATGGACGGGCAGCGGGCCCTGGAGCTGTTGCCGCTGTTGCAGGAGCGGCTGGCGGTTCTGACAGGGGGCAGGGACCGTCGTGGTGGGCCCCTGCTCTCGTTCCCGGCCAGCCCCCGACGGGAACGTGCCAAACCAGAGGACTATCGTCGCCTGCTTCAGTACCTTATGGCAATACCAAAGTAAGTCTGCCATTCAAGTCATTTCTCCTGTTTACGTCTTGACTTTAATTCATCTCGGAACTGATTTTGGTCTTATGTTAGATGATTCCTTCGCAAGAAATAATAATTTACCCAGTACCCAGCGTGTGCTTGAATTATCGACATTCTTTATTCAGTCATATACAATTTCTTTCGTACAACTTCTAAATTTGCCAATTAAATTCTTTAAATCATACGGTTGAGTTGTTATATATTCTATAATTACCAAAAAAAAAAAAACGAAATATTAATGATTAATTTAAGACAAGAAAGCGTGCACAACACAAAATTTTGCATATTCTCGTAATTACATACATGAATATTAACAAATATAATTCCAACTGAAGTATTACTATCTTCAGTAAAGTAGATCATTTCCTCATTGAATATATAAATTACAATTTTATTTAGTAATCACTTCACTCGTCCAATTCATAATCCAAACAGTAATTGCGTAAATATCTCACAAAATCCGAAGATATAAACCGCACGCTCCAATTCCATAATAATTCAATCTATTGCGAAAGGACAACTGTAACTGTCCCAATTTAATCACGTGGTGTCTATGGGAAAATTATTTATACATAACCCGGTAACCACATTTGACTTTGACAATCAATATTTTGGCTTCTGTGTCCTCCTCACGAACATCCATATATCTTCAGCAAACACGCGCGTCGTTCATGTATTGCTTACCAGCGAATAATCTGCACCGCTTGTCAATTGGAAATCATGCCTGCGAACGTACCATCCTACCCCTAAGAACATACTGGGCGTCCACACTTATAATAATATGTTTCAAAATGTAAAGTCATTTAGGAACACACCCAGAAGCTGGATTATTTTTATTCTCATGTCGATGTCCGTGTTACACCAAACGCAATGTCCTCCAGTAGCTCGTAATGTAATTTGCAAATTAGGCGTCCTGCATGTAATCAATGTGTGCCCCCAGCAAATCCAATCACGGCAGACCAGTATCGGTTTCATAGGTTTCGATCCTCGTCCTCTTCCTCGCCCTCTTCATCCTACAGCTCTTGATCTCGTTTGAGATGGTGTGCGTGGCATGTGCTCCTGGCTGTTCCCGTTTTATATATAACACGCTCCGATGGTGTATTAAGTAATACCGTTGGGTAATACGCAGCCAAACCCATCCCAAAATTACTGATGTTTATTGGAGATTATGGATCAACTTCGGTTTGGTTAGGAATATTAATTTCAAGATCCTAACTGACGCGAGCTAATTTATATAGTTTCCGATATGTACCCAACGATGTATCAACTTCAGTTGCAAATTAATCGGATATCAATATTTTAGATTATTTTAGATTATTCCATTATCCAGTCAGGCCAATTTTAGAACTCCATTTATTCACCCACTGAACTATATCACTCATTTACTTATCATCAAATGACACTATTAGTTCACAAAGGAAATTGTCTTCGATGTTCCACACCATCTTCATTATATAAGTCGTTTGACTGTCACTGCTTTGCGCCATCTCAGTTTGTTCTTCTTGTCCTTATGCCCAAGTTCCTTCGTGATTCAATTAAGCGTTTGCAATCCCAAGTGACGTGTGCTCTCACCCATCATCATATGCATACTTCTCGAAGTAGAATACGACTATGGCTCACATACGAGGATGAGCACGGCAAAGATACAATTAAACACAACAGAAATGCGATGTTATAACAAGAAAGTGAGAAGAATGTTCAGATTGTGATTGATTTTATTTTCTACACTTCCAAAAATGATAAATCGCAATTTGAAAGGGCGGTTAAGACTATTTCGGAAACCTTCACATATTGAACGTCGATGATTAAAACGTAAATTTCCTTTGACGATTTGGACGTGCTCGAGTGTATGTATAATATGATTTCCTTCAAAATTGAATTGACAGTCAGTTCGTAAAGACCCGGGTTTATTCTGTACATGCTCCTAAGTACGCTAAGGGAAGTAAAACGGCGCTTCATTGAGAGCATATCAGTATAGAAGTGAAGAGAGGTTTGATGGAATCGACGTGGACTACATAAAATATGTGTTGTATGGAACTTCTCGAAATATACTCGAACGAGGGAAATTTAACACGGTTTTATAAAGACGTTTGTCAAACATTAAAGTAATGATTGTTAGTGATTTGGTAGATCATTCATTGTTCTTGCAGCAGCGTTTGAAATGATTTTTATTAATTGATTTATTTTTTTGCAAATTAATTAGATTCTATTTAATAAAAATTATATAGTTGCAGAATTTCTATTTATCTACGCCGGAATTTCTTGCAATAAATTTGCCAAATATATCTCGACATTCCATAAATTTACACAAAAACGAAATGTACTATTGCAACGAATATTCTATTAGAAGTGTAATTATGTTATTATAAACATTTGAACTATTCAATTTACTATTCGCAAATACGTGAGC